>CM070480.1:45654397-46074397 GCA_036324585.1 Champsocephalus esox | reverse complement strand
GTGACAGCTAATCATATTTCCATATAAACAGCCTACGATTCCCGAGTGGTAAAAATGTTGTTTAATATTAAAATAAAGTAAGTCTATATATAAGGCGAATAATTGTTAAATTATGGAAGACAGAAGACAGCGTTGTATTATCAATCTTCGTCCAGGCTGCACTCTCTGTCTGTGGGTCACTAATACCAGAGACCGAGCATCCTTGCTAATACTCCTACAGGCTAGCGTTACAGTAGCCAATCAAGTCAAGCTAATAGTCACATAAAACCACTTCCGGTCCAAACCTTCAAAATAAACATTTGTGCCATATGCCATGATGTGATTTAAATGCACATTTCAGGACCGTAAATGTATGAAATTCAACGACCACAGGAAAACTGACAGCTGTATTTCTTCCCTCGCCGTCAAATTAAGAGATTTTGTTAAAAGTAAAAGTCGACAGACTTCTAGTGTTATCGCGGCTAATTGTATCTACCTTGACACTTAATTCTGCGGCGTAATGAACGTGATTAACTGTATAGGCTACGCGTCGTATAAAGTACGAATAAACCAAATGGGGGAGCCATGATAGAGAATGATGTTATACATTAACGAATCACGCTGTAGATTCCTCTCAAATCCAGCCCACGCCCTCCCCCCCCTGTCCTCAGTCTCAGCGATCTCGGCCAATCAGCGGGCGGTGCGTCTGCTGTCGGTTAATTGATGGATACGGGCTCCAATCAGGTTTGAGCTCTGGGTGATTGACGACATTGTTGTCCAATCAAAAAGTGATGGATTGGGATAGGAAGTTTACGGTTTAAGAAGGTAGCCCTTCTTTTAATCCTCGTGTATTTCTAAAACAGTACCTGCAAAGTTCGTTTTAATACCATCCACAATCTATATTTTCCACAATAAACTGTATCATTACAGTCTACTACTTTCACAGAAAAATAGAACTATAACTGCATTTTGTAACACACAATAGTACAATGATAATTAATAATGGTTGTTTCCCAGTTTATAAAGAGAAACCTCAATATCAGAAATCATAGACATGTGTTTATATAATCAACATTATTTGTATTTGATTTAATCCTCATATTCACATCTTTACTATCTCACTGACGATTAACATAGGCTAGCACAGACTTGGCTTAACCCTTTTCAATGTTTCCATCTCTTGGCAGCGCTGTAGAACATGTCACATGAACAAAGTGTTTAGCTGGGACGGTTACTGAGACAAACTGTGTGAATGTGTAACTTTCACTTCACCAGCTTATTTCCACAATGTATTTCCTTCCATCTTAAAACACAGCAAAGAAGAAATCAGTAAAACTACTGATTTCTTCTTTGCTGTGTTTTAAGACACAGACTTTTTTTTCAATAAAAGTAGAAAACTACAAAGAACAAATGCAAGAAAAAACCCAAACTGGAGGCTGTGTCATCTTCTGTGTCCATCCTGTAAGATGGACCTTTCCTTCGCTCCTCTTCCTCAGGTTACTCCCTTTAAATGTCCTCCTTCTAATTGGTTTTCTTCTATGTAGGTTTCTAGGGGCTTAGGGCGAAAGGTAAATCCCTCTGAGACACATTTTTACAATTTGGGTTGATATTAACTGGGCTTTTGTTTCAATCGGAATTCTTTTCTCGTTCTGACGATGTCTTCCTCACAAAGGATAGTCCCTCCATAAGCTGAAAGATACAAAACAATCATTACTAACGAATGAACACAGTTCCTATTAATATGAACATGCCTGAAACTTGCCTTGTTCAAATGCAGACTCAAATTATTCATAATTACGAGTTATGAATAATGAAGAACAATATGAATCAAATACAGATGGATACAGAGTGCAAATACCCAACCTTATCATAGTATGATAAACACATCATAACAAGTCATATTACTGACAGCCTGTGTTGCAACTTAAGTGTATGCACCATGTCAGCCATGTATCTTAGCTCATGAAGAGGGTAACTCATATACATTACAAAAAGAACACATGGGCTTTAAACCAAATGCATCAGTGTGCGTTAATAAATCATGTAGAACAAGTTGCACTATCCACATCACATCAGAGCGGCATTTTAGGGAGAGCCTCAAAAACCAGATTCAATTATGTTGTTACCATGACAACCCGAGCCATCCCACAATGTGATTTATTAGATGGCTAGAAGACAGAACATCTGGTTTTCCTAATCAGTTGAATTATTATGGAAAAGAGACCAGTAGCCTGCTTTTTGTGGATGTTAACATGGTGAGTATCGGAGTAAATACAAAGTAAGCATTGTGTTTTCAAATACACTGTGTGTGTTACCTCAGGCTGTACTCGGGGTCTGTGTGTGTCTGCAGCAGCTCTCTGATCTCCTCAGGAGGGTCCAGACCATGAAGCTCTGCTCGCTGCCATCTGTGCAGCCGGCTGATCCCTGGAGAACAAAGACAGGTTTGATCAATGATTCAGTGTTCTGTGTGATGAAAAGTTGTTTTGCACGAATACAACTTGAAGGAAAGCAGATTAAATCAGAAATACTGATTTGTGCATCAATTAGGGCTTTCACACCAACGTGATTCCCGTTCTAGCTCCGTGCTTGAGCTTTTCTGGTTCGGAACCGGTTTTTATTTTCAGCCCCCGCTTTGTTCACACCGCCCAGAGCCCGACTGGTGCAGCCGCTGCTGCGTCATGATGTCTCCGTTTACGTCGCTGATTTTCTCCCCAACGGCGCTCACAACAACAACAACAACAACAACAACAACAACAACAACAACAACAACAACGACAAGCTAGTCTCTGTGACCTTTTGACTTGTGCTGGACTATGGTGATCTGATATATATGAGTGCACCTGCCCATTGCCTGGTCAAGTTAGATGCTGCGTATCACAGTGCTCTGAGATGTGTTACTAACTGTAAAGCACTTACTCATCACTGTACCCTGTATGCCAAGGCAGGTCTGCCTTCACTAACTGTACGGAGGCTCAGTCATCGGTACATGTTCATCTATAAAGCCATGTTGGGTAAACTACCTTCTTATATCTGCTCTCTGATCTCTCAGAGAGTCACAAGTAGCTATTGCCTGAGATCCCAGGATGTGTTTTTATTACAAGTGCTAGGACTGTTTTAGGTACTAAAGCTTTTATGTGCGCAGCTCCTCTAGCTTGGAACACTGCAAAACTGAGCATTTTGGTTCCCTTGCATCATTTTAAAGCTTGGATAGATGAAATGTTATTTGATACCTGTCATTGTGAATTGGTTGTAATTTGTACCCCTGTAATTATGTTGTATGATGTCCTTTTTGTTTTCTGTTGTTTTTATGTGTAACCAACGTGCTGCAGGTCTCCCTTGAAAAAGAGATCGTTGATCTCAATGGGATTGTACCTGGTTAAATAAAGGCTACAAACAAACAAACAATGGGGGACTGCGTCGGGTCGATGATCGTGTTGCTTTTAATCACACGAAGCCAGATTAAATTAAATAATGACTTCTCCAACCTTATGCTTTTTGAGTGCCGTGGTTCATTGTTTATTAATGTGTTTCAGCGGCATTTACCGACCGCTGCAGTGCTGGCTGCTCGTCCATGGGAGTTTATTCTCCCGTTAGCTCCCGGTTAGCTCACACGACCGCTGTAAAGTATTCACTGTGTGACTGTCACACAAGCAGCTGATGCATATCCCCAGTTCCCGTTAAGTGAATGTGTGTCAGTCTGAATTAACGCTGTTTGGTATCACAACGCTGTTATGAAAGTTTCTCTGGTATAAAATGGTTGATGTTAGCATAGCAACCGCAGCTAAACTGACTATCTTGACTACTTGTTGCTATTCTATCGTGGCATAAGCCGTTTTCTACAGGCACATTTTACCGGCGTATTTTTATTATGATTCTACTTGTGATAGTCGGACACGACAACCTGTGCAGCCCATGTATTCATTCCATCCGATAGCTGCTATAATACAAAACAAAACGATAGTTACGGCTGTAACTACGGTCCTATGAGTCCCTACTGACCGGTGCTTCAGCACTGGATATGTCCATCGCCCGCATGCGCAGCGCGAGTACCAATAACAACAAAGTCACCTGTGACCCACGTGACACCGGCTATATCAGCCGGTGTTGTCAGAGGATCTGTTCCCCGAATCTTCTCGGAGCACACAAGAATTCTGAGTGACAGGGAACTCTGGCGGTCATCCGGGACTCATAGAACCGTAGTTACAGCCGTAAATATCGTTCTATTTCGTCCCTACTGACCGCCAGAGGCGGTGCTTTAAGCACTGGATGACTTATACCAACAATGTCATGAAGAATCCAAGCCCTTGCTCCCCACTGGAAGCAGCGGAGCTCGGCAAAAAGACCACGCCCAAAGAATGGGGAGTGGCGACATTGACCTGATGACAACTGGAGAATGTGCCAGAAGACGCCCACGACGCCGCGGCGCAGATGGTCTCCAGGGGCACCCCTCTCAGGGCAGCCCAATCTGTTGAGATGCTCCCTGTAGAGTGGCATCTCAGCCTGATGGCAGGGGGCGGCCACTGGCCCCGTAAGCCTGTGAGATGGTATCGACAACCCAGTGGGGCAGCCACTGGTTAGAGGGCCTAACCTCCTTTAGTGCCGCCAGGGCAAAATCAAGAGTTGCTCCTCCTGCCGTATACAGGCAGTAGCCTTGATATACGCCCTTTGGGCACCCCCCGGGCACAGCAACTTCGATGTGCCGTACTCCTGAATGTCAAAGCGTGCCAGCTGGGCAGGCTGATTGAAGTGGGTTTGTGGAAGGACCCCGGGCGGGAATGCCACATTTGCCCAAAGGGCAAGGCCTGAGAGTCTCACCTCGGGCATGTATTGTTTATGGAGAGGACATGCAGCCTTCACCAGCTACATGCTTAATGCTACCAGGAATGCTACCAGGAGCGGGGGCGAGAACTGCCTTCACTGGTTGAGTTAGAGACGAATGCCAGATGCAGTGTAACCGGGAGCGGGTGCGGGAACACAGCCTTCACCGGCTACCTGCTTAACGGAAAAACGAGGCCGTTTGGCGTCTACCAGGAGCGGGGGCGAGAACTGCCTTCACTGGTTAAGTTAGAGTCAAACGCCAGATGCAGCGTAACCGGGAGCGGGTGCGGGAACACAGCCTTCACCAGCTACCTGCTGAACGGGAAGAGTAGAGCGGTGCTACTACTCGCCGAACAGAAAAAGGGATGTAGCTACATCCGCATTACCGGTAGAGGGAGCGGGAGCGAGAGCACTGCCTTCACCTAGCTGGGTAAAATAAAGAAGCTTAACAGTATACGCAAGACGTTAGCCGAGCGGCTGCTGCTAACGATCAAGTGAGATCAAGTCAAATAACACACATGTTTAAGACCAGATAACTAGCTTCTAAAGAAGAGAACAGCACAGAGCCGTAGTTACAGCAGTAACCATGGCCAGGGCTCACACGGCATCTAACCGTAGTTACAGTAGTAACTATGGCCAGTATTTACACGGCTTAGAACCGTAGTTACAGTCGTAACTATGGCCAGCACTTGCACGCAGGCCCGGTTCTACGGGGGTGCATAAGGGTGCATTGCACCCTCAGTTGAGTCGTTATGCACCTTCATTTGAAAACTGAAAAGTAAAAAAAAATTAAAAGTGAAAAAAATGAAGTGAAAAATATTACATTGTGCCTACTATTTACTAACAATAGTAGTAATAATAATAATAAGAAGAAGAAGAAGAAGAAGAAGAAGAAGAAGAAGAAGAAGAAGAAGAAGAAGAAGAAGAAGAAGAAGAAGAAGAAGAAGAAGAAGAAGAAGAAGAAGAAGAAGAAGAAGAAGAAGAAGAATATAGTTGAAATAAAATAAATGGTAATTGTGGTTGAATAGCATTGTCTGCTGCATTTATTTGATCAATTAAAAGGTAAGTAACGTTATTATGTCAGGTGCGCGTGACCTGTGCCGCTGCGCGTTCATCATCTGCAAGGTGCTGACACAGCAGTCAGTGATGGATCAGAAAATGGTTAAAACAACCAGCCCTTATAGCCAGCATACACTGCATCTACTGCAGGTGATAACAGTTCAGATCATGGGGACATTACGTTACTGTCGTGAACACTAACGTCCTCCTGCCCGACTCGCTGGCTTTGCCCGCCTCGCCCACAGAGGCGGAGCAGCCACAGCCGTCTTCGTTGCCCCAAACACCGCCACCCCTCGGCGGCCCGCAAGTGCCAGAGGACCTCTGCAAAACAGAGCCTGCCCAGGTATATTTAAAAAAGTACCCAACTCGCCTGCATAGTGGGGTAAGGTGCTCATTTTGCAGCTCATGGTTTCAAAACAGAGATTGGCTGGAATATTCATGTGAAAAATATGCCATCTTCTGCTTTGCATGCAGACATTTCGGTTCAAGTAAGTCGGATGCCTTCACCACAACTGGCGCCATGCTCTTATAGGCTACGTGATAAGGGACTGGGAAGGCATAATCAAGCAACGAGCACATAGATCCATAAATCTCTTCATGTTGCTCTCAAAGTGCACCAGATTGATGCTTTTAACTTCAATATTTTAAAAAAAAATCTTCCCGGGGGAGCATGCCCCCGGACCCCCCCCAGAGGAGATGAGGACCCCCCTAGAGGGTGTTAGGTACACTCCCCACTTGTAAAAATAGCACTTTACCACTGCACCCTCTCTAATCTGAGATGCACCCTTAGTCATGTTGTTCTGGAACCGGGCCTGCTTGCACGGCTTGGAACCGTAGTTACAGTAGTAACTATGGCCAGTACTTACATGGCTTAGAACCGTAGTTACAGTAGTAATTATGGCCAGTAGTTACACAGTATAGAGCCGTAGTTACGGTATTGCCTATGGCCAGTACTTGCACGGCTTGGAACCGTAGTTACAGTAGTAACTATGGCCAGTACTTACGGCTTAACCCCGTAGTTACAGTATTAACTATGGCCAGTACTTACACAGCTTGGAACCGTAGTTACAGTCGTAATTATGGCCAGTACTTACGGCTTAGGACCTTAGTTACAATAGTAACTGTGGCCGGTGCCTAAAAGTGTCAGCCAACGGCTGCCCACTAGACAATATAATATTGGGAGGATGAAATCCTCCTTAATGGCCATACATTCAGAGCACACGGCACACAGTGAAGATTGTTCTCTGCATATTGTCCTAGTGCTAGGAGTCTAGTACTAGGAGCAGTAAATACAACGATATAGCGCTACTGCAATCATACCATGCGTTTACCGGGAGCGGCAGCAAGAGCACTGTCCTCACCGGCTGAGTTAAATAATGAAGCTTAACCGTACATGCAAGGTGTTAGCTAAGCGGCTGCTGCTAACAATCAAGCGACCAAGTCAGAACACAATGTTAAGACCAGATAATTAGCTTCTAAGAAAGAGAACAGCCCGCATTGAACCGTGTCTGGTTACAGTAGTAACCGCACATGCAGAGCACACAGCACCCGCAGTGAAGATGTTCTCTGCATATCATCCTAGTGCTAGGAGTCTAGTACTAGGAGCAGTAATTCAACGATCTAGCGCTACTGCAATCAAACCCTATGCTACATGGAGCGGGAGCACTGCCCTGAGTTAATAGTTAAGCTCAACAGCAAGGTGTTAGCCAAGCGGCTGCTGCTAACAATCAAGCAACCAAGTCAGAACACAAATGTTAAGACCAGATAATAGCTTCTAAGAAATAGAAAGTACTTACCTTACTTTCTGCATCTAAACGAAAAACGGGTTTAAAGTATGACCCTCTGGTCAAGCACTTGTTATAATAGAACTGGGCCTGATTCTATTACCTTTTTCATGAAAACCTGATGAAGCACTTTATTTGAAATGGATTTGAATACTCAGAGATTGTCACCCTGTACGCAAATGTAAACCAGTGACAGAGATTTGAGTTGACAGCACTTTATCTGTTTGGGCAGTGTTACCTGTGCAGGGCCCAAACCTCCAGTCCAGGTCGAAGTGTCTGAGGGTCCGCAGCTCCTCCTCCTGCAGCGTCGCAGCTCCAGACTCTACTCCAAGGACAGAGTCAGAGAGAGATTATGTGAAATATATCTGATCTCACATCCAAGTACCAGATTCATCAAACACAGCAATGAAATAGGTAGATATTAATCAATATAAACAAAAGTTAAAAATAAAAATCTAATATTTTTTTCCTAAAACACTGCTGTATTGAATATAAACTGGACATCGGGTTTTCATCTCCATAAGGGCTACGGTCACATTGTGAATTGTATAGGACACACCAACAGTATGCAGACAGTCGAGAGACCTACAAACTAAAGCTGACATCAAACTAAAATATAAAGAGATGTATATGAAAATGTGAATATGTTTTTCACAGTCTTTCTGTTTCACTGAGGGGGAAATATGAACACACTCTTTACCTTGTGTCGGAGGAGGTGAAAGGGGTCTCTTGGCTTTTCTCGCCCCTCTCTTTGCTTTCTTCACCACCTTGAATGAATCGGTTATCAGCCCATGCTTGGTTGTCATGGTGACTGATCTGAAACACAGGTGTTTGGATGTTTTTGAGCAGATTATTTCCTTTATTGTGAATTGCATCAGTTCTTCTCTCATACTTAGGAACGTTTTCTTCCAAATTGTAGTTAGTACCAGTTTTTAGCTCCACAGAGTACTTCTCCCAAAAAGTCATTCAACCACATTTTAAATGAACTTTAATGCAAATGAATTGACCTCTAGTATCGACTCTTTGTGCATGGACACTACCCTGTATATTTCACACTTCATATAAACAAATATATTACACGTCTGAGCTGGTCACACATGGTAAACCTTTTTATTTGAATGTACAAAACAGCCTTTGGTTCTCAAGTCTTAAAATCAAAATGATTATTAATGATTAAATAAGTCATGTTATTTTATTCCTACAGGGTTTAGCTATTCTTTGTGGCCTTTCCTCATTACCATTAACCTACATGATGTTTAGCAGGAAACACACTATCACTAACTGTGACGGAGCGGGTCACAGAGTGACTGACTCCGCCACTGACAGCCGACACACACACACACACACCAAACATTTCCTGCTGTCTTCCGTCAAAAGAAACAATGCAATGTATTATTTATTGTGTGTTTGTTATTTTTGTTAAATGATTATGTTAAGAGGTGGTTAATCTGTTTTATGTTTGGGTCGGATTTGTATGTTGAAATGTGGTTTTGAGCTAATTGTGTCACCTGTTGACTGTCAGCCTGTGGGAGGGGCTATGGGCTCATAAGGGACGGGGTTTGGCCCTGGAGGGGGCACTCGGAAGAATGTTGCAGTGAAGGCAACAGCTGGGACATGTTTGGGAGTTTGTTGCAGAGAAGGCAACAACAGAACATGTCTACTCTGATGAGTGATGGACGTTTGTTTTGGTCTTTTATTTTGTTTGTTTAAGGTGTGCTGTTTCGTTATTTTTTTGTTGCTGCTGATATAAAGTGTTTTTGGAGCTTAACCCAACCGACTACGCCAGTGTTTTTGAACGGAGAAATAGAGCCCCGTCACACTAACATACACACAGCTTCCATTATGTGTGTTATTGCTTATAAATAGCATTTGACACACATCTTCACACTTATGTCTCTGCAAACGTACAGGTTACACGCGGAGGTGTAGAAGTTCTCAGATCTTGTACTTGAGTAAAAGTGGAAGTACCAGAGTGTAGGAATACTCTGTTATAGTAAAAGCCCTGCATTCAAAATGTTCTTCAAGTAAAAGTACAAGTATTAAAAGTAGAAAAGTATTAGCATCAAAATATAGTGAAAGTAGCGACAGTAAAAGTAGTCGTTGTGCAGATTGGTCCATTTCAGAATAATATATATGATGTGTTTTATAATGATTGATCATGAAAGTGTTCTCAAAGCTGGTGAAGGTGCAGCTAGTCTGAAGTACTTTGTAGACTGCAGGGTAGCTGGTGAAGGTGCAGCTAGTCTGAAGTACTTTGTAGACTGCAGGGTAGCTGGTGAAGGTGCAGCTAGTCTGAAGTACTTTGTAGACTGCAGGGTTGCTGGTGGATTTACTCCAGGTGGAACTAAAGTCTGATTTAACACTTGATTAGATTTCACATCATTCATCCACATCTGAGAAGTAACTGAAGTTACAAAAAAAAAGTAAAGAACCTCAAAAGTGTACTTAAATGTACGTATAATAATGGTAATAATAGTAATAACTGCTGCTTTGTGAACAGGTCGATGCTGACACTCCTTGCTTCTTCACCTGAATCATGTCGTTATTTTGAAAGGACGGTCAAATGCAGTTATACCAACTTTACACTACTCTTCAAACAATGTTATTCCATTACATTTTAATCGAGTTATCCTATTCCAGACAGATAAGTTTCACAGTATGCTAATCTTACCTATGGAAAGTGAACGCTGCAGTAAAAGATCTTACGTGTCATATTACGCTATAATAACGTTGTAATAACCGTCCTGTTTTAGCAGGTTTCTGCTATCAGTCTGCTGAACTCACCTTAGTATTTGGACAATAAAAGCTGAAAAGATTAGATGTGTTCTACCCATAGACTGTATATATAAAGGTTCTACCATCCAATCTGCACCCAAGACAAACCAAAACAATGACGACGTGTTCTTCTTCTGTCTCTTCAGGGTGCGGTACCGGGCCCTGCAGTGCCGCCTAACGGTATCTGCCCGCTACTACAGGGAATCCCGATCCATTCATGTGATCATTCCACTATTGACTCTATTAGAGTGGTACCTGAAGTGAAATATTTAGGAATAACATTGTCTAAAAATGATATCAGGAGAGAAGATCTTAATATTTGTAACCGTATCACAGGTATGAAGAAATCTCTCAGTCGTTGGTTAACTAGAGATCTTACTATTTTTGGCAGAGTTCTTCTTACTAAAGCAGAAGGTGTATCTAAACTTATTTATCCATGCCGCTCATGTTTTGTCTCTTCGGCTAATATTAAAAAAGCCAACTCAATTATTTTCCAATTCTTGTGGAGAAATAAAACTCACTACATTAAAAAGTCACAGCTTGTTAAAGAATATGATAAAGGCGGAATTAAAGCTTTAGACTTTGAATCGATGATTGGAACAATGAAAATAAAATGGTTGAAAGATGTTTTGTCCCAGCCAGAATCCATGTGGTTCCATATTCCAAAGGCCATATTTAAAAGTCTAGGAGGGTTTGATTTTCTTTTAAAATGTGAATTTGAGGTTAATAAGATTCCGACCAAATTGTCAAATTTTCATAAGCAGATTCTTCATTATTGGAAAATGGTATTTAGCCACAATTGTTCTCCTCATGGATCTACGTTATGGAACAATAGAGGGATCATCATAAGCAGAACATCCTTGTTTAGGAGTGATTGGCAAGGGTATTCATGATTTACTAGATTGCAAAAACTGCTAGATTTTTTGGCTTTTTCAACGAAATACAATATAACGTGTACTGCTAAAGATTATAACAAAATCTGTAAAGAAATTCCTGTACCACTTATTGAAATGATTCATAATACTTTACTGTACTCAAATGTTGTATCAGTTTGACCTCATTTGGAAATGATTGGCGATACTCTTAAGAATAACAAATCTATTAATGCTTCCCTGAAATCCCACATTTTTCACAATTTTAACAGAGGCTTATTTCCACAAGTGACCGATTTAGACACTTTTTCTGTAATGGAAAAAGCTCTGTCTTATTTTATAAAATGGCCTATTTCCCCTCCAGCAAAAGAAACTCATTTTAAAATCAGTGGCGGCTCCAGAGATTTTCTCTAGGGGGTGCTGTGGGGTAGCTTGACGTTTCATAGACGTCATAGAGGGTGCTCAAACATTAAGGGTTTCTACAGTTGAATTCTCTAATGCAACACTCCCCACACACACACACACACACACACACACACACACACACACACACACACACACACACACACACACACACACACACACACACACACACACACACACACACACACACACACACACACACATACACATACACACACACACACACACACACACACACACACACATTACATTGCATTTAGCTGACGCTTTTATCCAAAGCGACTTACAATAAGTACATTCCACCAGGAAGACACAACCTTGAAGAAAACAGAATCATAAAGTACATCAGGTTTCAAAGAGCCAAACATTTCAAGTGCTACTCAACTGGCTTCAGATAAGCCAGTCCTTTATTAGCATATAAGTGCTCTGTTAGCAGTTCTTTGTTAATAGTTCTATCGCTCGAAGTGGAGTCGAAAGAGATGAGTTTTCAGTCTGCGCCGGAAGGTGTGTAAGCTTTCTGCGGTCCTGATGTCAATGGGAGCTCATTCCACCATTTTGGAGCCAGGATAGCAAACCCACGTGTTTCTGCTGATGGGAACTTGGGTCCCCCTCGCAGCGAGGGTGCAGCGAGCTGTTTGGCTGATGCAGAGCGGAGTGCACGTGCTGGGGTGTACGGTTTTAACCATGTCCTGGATGTAGGAAGGGCCAGATCCATTCGCAGCATGGTACGCAAGTAGCATTGTCTTGAAGTGGATTCTAGCAGTTACCGGAAGCCAGCGGAGGGAGCGGAGGAGCGGCGTGGTGTGGGAACATTTAGGAAGGTTGAAGACCAGACGAGCCGCTGCATTCTGGATGAGCTGCAGAGGTCGGATGGCATATGCAGGTAGACCAGCCAGGAGGGAGTTGCAGTAGTCTAGGCGTGAGGTGACGAGAGCCTGGACCAGAACCTGCGTGGCTTTCTGGGTCAGCTGGGGACGCATCCTCCTGATGCTGTAAAGCGTATATCGGCAGCAGCGGGTTGTAGCAGCTATGTTTGCAGTGAAGGACAGGTTGTTATCCAGGGTCACACCCAGATTCCTTGCAGTCTGGGTCGGGGAAACAACAGAGGTGCCGATGTTGATAGTCAGGTCAAGAGTGGGACAATCTTTTCCCAGAAGGAAAAGCAGTTCAGTCTTTTCAAGGTTGAGCTTGAGGTGAGGAGGGAGTAGAGGAGAGGACCAAGAACAGAGCGCACGCACGCACGCACGCGCACACACACACACACACACACACACAGTGTACCTCATGTGAGACAGGGAAATCATCTAAACCTCACGCTTGGCGTTTCACTGTCAACTAGAACACACACATCAGAACACACACACTAGAACACACACATCAGAACACACACATCATAACACACACAATAGAACACACACATCAGAACACACACACTAGAAAACACACACTAGCTGCACTGGCTCCCTGTCCATCTCAGAACCCAATTTAAAGTACTGGGCTGAAGTGGAATAGTCCATTTAGCGTAGGAACCTTCCTAACGGAGTGAGATGACCCGGAAGTCCCTCAGTGGCAGCCATGATAAGTGCCGTTCAAATTCTCTAGATGAAAGGAAAGGAGGTTTCAAACTTCCTTTGTAACCTCCTTTTGCTTAGGAACCACTGGACCTCCCTAACCGACAGGAGAAGCGAAAATGCTGCCCCACAATGCCTTGCAGCCGCAGCATTTGCCGTCACTCAACAGTCGGCCGTTCACGGAAACAACCGATTATGACCGAGAAATGATATCATGAAAGTTACGGTGCTTATTAAGCATTTTAAAACATAGGTGGTAAGTTGCCAAAGTGCTTTGTTTTGAACGTTCATCAGTATTATAATCAAAAAGAGAAATATGAACGTTAGTTTTCACTGAAATGATCAAATAAAGTCAACATTTCAGTCTTTACTGAGCTGTGTGGAGTTTGTTCAACTTCTAAAAGATGTTTGAATGGTGATATACACAGTGATAGATGTTAAGGACTAACGTTTATAATAAATACATCTGTATTGATTTTAAGATCTTTAGTTCATACAATCATACGTATTGGGATCATTAGTATTAATGTGAACCGGAGGGAGAGGGTGACGAGCAGAAGTTTCACTTTCCTTTTTTATTTCAGTTCCAGCTTTGGTCCTGAAGAATATGTTTCTCTGTTGTCCACGTTCATAAAGCAAAGCAGCAGCATCAGAGCACGGAGCAGAGTCTCTAGATGAGTTCACAGTAGTGTGTTCTGATGTGTGTGTTCTAGTGTGTGTGTTCTAGTGTGTGTGTTCTAGTGTGTGTGTTCTGATGTGTGTGTTCTGATGTGTGTGTTCTAATGTGTGTGTTCTAGTGTGTGTGTTTCTAGTGTGTGTGTTCTGATGTGTGTGTTCTGATGTGTGTGTTCTAGTGTGTGTGTTCTGATGTGTGTGTTCTGATGTGTGTGTTCTAGTGTGTGTGTTCTGATGTGTGTGTCCTGATGTGTGTGTTCTAATGTGTGTGTTCTAGTGTGTGTGTTCTAGTATGTGTGTTCTAGTGTGTGTGTTCTAGTGTGTGTGTTCTAGTGTGTGTGTTCTAGTGTGTGTGTGTTCTAGTCTGTGTTCTAGTGTGTGTTCTAGTGTGTGTGTTCGAGTGTGTGTGTTCTAGTGTGTGTTCTGATTTGTGTGTTCTAGTGTGTGTGTTCTGATGTGTGTGTTCTAGTGTGTGTTCTAGTGTGTGTGTTCTGTGTGTGTGTTCTGATGTGTGTGTTCTAGTGTGTGTGTTCTGATGTGTGTGTTCTAGTGTGTGTGTTCTGATGTGTGTGTTCTAGTGTGTGTGTTCTGATGTGTGTGTTCTGATGTGTGTGTTCTAGTGTGTGTTTTCTGATGTGTGTGTTCTGTGTGTGTGTTTGATGTGTGTGTTCTAGTGTGTGTGTTCTGATGTGTGTGTTCTAGTGTGTGTGTTCTGATGTGTGTGTTCTAGTGTGTGTGTTCTAGTGTGTGTTCTGATTTGTGTGTTCTAGTGTGTGTGTTCTGATGTGTGTGTTCTAGTGTGTGTGTTCTAGTGTGTGTGTTCTAGTGTGTGTGTTCTAGTTGTGTTCTAGTGTGTGTTCTAGTGTGTGTGTTCTAGTGTGTGTGTTCTAGTGTGTGTGTTCTAGTGTGTGTTCTGATGTGTGTGTTCTAGTGTGTGTGTTCTGATGTGTGTGTTTAGTGTGTGTTCTAGTGTGTGTGTTCTAGTGTGTGTGTTCTGATGTGTGTGTTCTGTGTGTGTGTTCTAGTGTGTGTTCTGATGTGTGTGTTCTAGTGTGTGTGTTCTGATGTGTGTGTTCTAGTGTGTGTGTTCTGATGTGTGTGTTCTAGTGTGTGTGTTCTGATGTGTGTGTTCTGATGTGTGTGTTCTAGTGTGTGTGTTCTGATGTGTGTGTTCTAGTGTGTGTGTTCTGATGTGTGTGTTCTAGTGTGTGTGTTCTGATGTGTGTGTTCTAGTGTGTGTGTTCTGATGTGTGTGTTCTAGTGTGTGTGTTCTAGTGTGTGTTCTGATGTGTGTGTTCTAGTGTGTGTGTTCTGATGTGTGTGTTCTGATGTGTGTGTTCTAGTGTGTGTGTTTCTGATGTGTGTGTTCTAGTGTGTGTGTTCTGATGTGTGTGTTCTGTGTGTGTGTTCTGATGTGTGTGTTCTAGTGTGTGTGTTCTGATGTGTGTGTTCTAGTGTGTGTGTTCTAGTGTGTGTTCTGATGTGTGTGTTCTAGTGTGTGTGTTCTGATGTGTGTTCTATGTGTGTGTTCTGTGTGTGTGTTCTAGTGTGTGTGTTCTAGTGTGTGTTCTGTGTGTGTGTTCTAGTGTGTGTGTTCTGTGTGTGTGTTCTAGTGTGTGTGTTCTAGTGTGTGTTCTGATGTGTGTGTTCTAGTGTGTGTGTTCTGATGTGTGTGTTCTGATGTGTGTGTTCTAGTGTGTGTGTTCTAGTGTGTGTGTTCTGATGTGTGTGTTCTAGTGTGTGTGTTCTGTGTGTGTTCTGATGTGTGTGTTCTGTGTGTGTGTTCTGATGTGTGTGTTCTAGTGTGTGTGTTCTGATGTGTGTGTTCTGTGTGTGTTGTGTGTGTGTTCTGATGTGTGTGTTCTAGTGTGTGTGTTCTGATGTGTGTGTTCTAGTGTGTGTGTTTGATGTGTGTGTTCTAGTGTGTGTGTTCTGATGTGTGTGTTCTAGTGTGTGTGTTCTGATGTGTGTGTTCTGATGTGTGTGTTCTAGTGTGTGTTCTGATGTGTGTGTTCTAGTGTGTGTGTTCTGATGTGTGTGTTCTAGTGTGTGTTCTGTGTGTGTGTTCTAGTGTGTGTGTTCTGATGTGTGTGTTCTGTGTGTGTGTCTGTGTGTGTGTTCTGATGTGTGTGTTCTGATGTGTGTGTTCTGATGTGTGTGTTCTGATGTGTGTGTTCTGTGTGTGTGTTCTATGTGTGTGTTCTAGTGTGTGTGTTCTGTGTGTGTGTTCTAGTGTGTGTGTTCTGATGTGTGTGTTCTGATGTGTGTGTTCTAGTGTGTGTGTTCTATGTGTGTGTTCTGTGTGTGTGTTCTAGTGTGTGTGTGTGTTCTGATGTGTGTGTTCTAGTGTGTGTGTTCTGATGTGTGTGTTCTAGTGTGTGTGTTCTGATGTGTGTGTTCTGATGTGTGTGTGTTCTGATGTGTGTGTGTTCTATGTGTGTGTTCTGATGTGTGTGTTCTGATGTGTGTGTTCTGATGTGTGTTCTAGTGTGTGTGTTCTAGTGTGTGTTCTGATGTGTGTGTTCTGATGTGTGTGTTCTGATGTGTGTGTGTTCTATGTGTGTGTTCTGTGTGTGTGTTCTGATGTGTGTGTTCTAGTGTGTGTGTTCTAGTGTGTGTTCTGATGTGTGTGTTCTGATGTGTGTGTGTTCTGTGTGTGTGTTCTAGTGTGTGTGTTCTAGTGTGTGTGTTCTGTGTGTGTGTTCTGATGTGTGTGTTCTAGTGTGTGTGTTCTGATGTGTGTGTTCTATGTGTGTGTTCTGTGTGTGTGTTCTAGTGTGTGTGTTCTGTGTGTGTGTTCTGTGTGTGTGTTCTGATGTGTGTGTGTTCTGTGTGTGTGTTCTGATGTGTGTGTTCTAGTGTGTGTGTTCTGATGTGTGTGTTCTAGTGTGTGTGTTCTGATGTGTGTGTGTTCTGATGTGTGTGTTCTAGTGTGTGTTCTGTGTGTGTGTTCTGTGTGTGTGTTCTATGTGTGTGTTCTAGTGTGTGTGTTCTGATGTGTGTGTGTTCTGTGTGTGTGTTCTGATGTGTGTGTTCTGATGTGTGTGTTCTAGTGTGTGTGTTCTGATGTGTGTGTTCTGTGTGTGTGTTCTAGTGTGTGTGTGTTCTGATGTGTGTGTTCTAGTGTGTGTGTTCTGATGTGTGTGTTCTAGTGTGTGTGTTCTGATGTGTGTGTTCTGATGTGTGTGTGTTCTGATGTGTGTGTGTGTTCTGATGTGTGTGTTCTGATGTGTGTGTTCTGTGTGTGTGTTCTGTATGTGTGTTCTAGTGTGTGTTCTATGTGTGTGTTCTGATGTGTGTGTTCTGATGTGTGTGTTCTGATGTGTGTGTTCTATGTGTGTGTTCTGATGTGTGTGTGTTCTAGTGTGTGTGTTCTGATGTGTGTGTTTGTGTGTTGTGTGTGTTCTAGTGTGTGTGTTCTGATGTGTGTGTTCTGTGTGTGTGTTCTAGTGTGTGTGTTCTGATGTGTGTGTTCTGTGTGTGTGTTCTGTGTGTGTGTTCTGATGTGTGTGTTCTAGTGTGTGTGTTCTGATGTGTGTGTTCTGTGTGTGTGTTGTGTGTGTGTTCTGATGTGTGTGTGTTCTGATGTGTGTGTGTTCTATGTGTGTGTTCTGATGTGTGTGTTCTGTGTGTGTGTTTGTGTGTGTGTTGTGTTGTTCTGTGTGTGTGTTCTGATGTGTGTGTTCTGTGTGTGTGTTCTGTGTGTGTGTTCTAGTGTGTGTGTTCTAGTGTGTGTGTTCTGATGTGTGTGTTCTGATGTGTGTGTTCTGTGTGTGTGTGTCTAGTGTGTGTGTTCTGATGTGTGTGTTCTGATGTGTGTGTTCTAGTGTGTGTGTTCTGATGTGTGTGTTCTGATGTGTGTGTTCTAGTGTGTGTGTTCTGATGTGTGTGTTCTAGTGTGTGTGTTCTAGTGTGTGTTCTGATGTGTGTGTTCTGTGTGTGTGTTCTGATGTGTGTGTTCTGATGTGTGTGTTCTGTGTGTGTGTTCTATGTGTGTGTGTTCTATGTGTGTGTGTTCTGATGTGTGTGTTCTAGTGTGTGTGTTTTGTGTGTGTGTTCTGATGTGTGTGTGTTCTGATGTGTGTGTTCTGTGTGTGTGTTCTGTGTGTGTGTTCTGTGTGTGTGTTCTGATGTGTGTTGTTGTGTGTTGTGTGTTGTGTTCTGATGTGTGTGTGTTTCTGTGTGTGTGTTCTGATGTGTGTGTGTTCTGATGTGTGTGTTCTAGTGTGTGTGTTCTAGTGTGTGTGTTCTGATGTGTGTGTGTGTTGTTGTTTGTGTGTGTTCTGTGTGTGTGTTCTAGTGTGTGTGTTTGATGTGTGTGTGTTCTGATGTGTGTGTTCTGTGTGTGTGTTCTGTGTGTGTGTTCTGATGTGTGTGTGTTCTGATGTGTGTGTTCTAGTGTGTGTGTTTGTGTGTGTGTGTTCTGATGTGTGTGTTCTAGTGTGTGTTTGTGTGTGTGTTCTGATGTGTGTGTTCTGATGTGTGTGTGTTCTAGTGTGTGTGTTCTGATGTGTGTGTTGTGTGTGTGTGTGTTCTGTGTGTGTGTTCTGTGTTGTGTGTTCTAGTGTGTGTTCTGTGTGTGTGTTCTATGTGTGTGTTCTTGTGTGTGTGTTCTTGTGTGTGTGTTCTGTGTGTGTGTGTTCTGTGTGTGTTCTGTGTGTGTGTTCTAGTGTGTGTTCTGTGTGTGTGTTCTGATGTGTGTGTTCTAGTGTGTGTGTTCTGATGTGTGTGTTCTGTGTGTGTGTTCTGATGTGTGTTGTGTTCTAGTGTGTGTGTTCTATGTGTTGTGTTCTGATGTGTGTGTTCTGTGTGTGTTCTATGTGTGTTTTGTGTGTGTGTTTGTGTGTGTGTTCTAGTGTGTGTGTGTTCTGATGTGTGTGTTCTAGTGTGTGTGTTCTGTGTGTGTGTTCTGTGTGTGTGTTCTGATGTGTGTGTGTTCTGTTGTGTGTGTTCTGTGTGTGTTCTGTGTGTGTTCTGTGTGTGTGTTCTGTGTGTGTGTTCTGATGTGTGTGTTGTTCTGTGTGTGTGTTCTGTGTGTGTTCTAGTGTGTGTTCTAGTGTGTGTGTTCTGTGTGTGTGTTCTATGTGTGTGTTCTGATGTGTGTGTGTTCTGTGTGTGTTCTGTGTGTGTGTTCTGATGTGTGTGTTCTAGTGTGTGTGTTCTATGTGTGTGTTGTGTGTGTGTGTTCTAGTGTGTGTGTGTGTTCTGATGTGTGTGTTCTGTGTGTGTGTTCTGATGTGTGTGTTCTGTGTGTGTGTTCTGATGTGTGTGTTCTGATGTGTGTGTGTTCTGATGTGTGTGTGTTCTATGTGTGTGTTCTGTGTGTGTGTTCTGATGTGTGTGTTCTGTGTGTGTGTTCTAGTGTGTGTTCTAGTGTGTGTTCTGATGTGTGTGTTCTGATGTGTGTGTTCTGATGTGTGTGTGTTCTATTGTGTGTGTTCTGATGTGTGTGTTCTGTGTGTGTGTTCTAGTGTGTGTGTTCTATGTGTGTGTTCTGATGTGTGTGTTCTAGTGTGTGTGTTCTAGTGTGTGTGTTCTGTGTGTGTGTTCTAGTGTGTGTGTGTTCTGATGTGTGTGTTCTGTGTGTGTGTTCTAGTGTGTGTGTTCTGATGTGTGTGTTCTAGTGTGTGTGTTCTGGTGTGTGTGTTCTAGTGTGTGTGTGTGTGTGTGTGTTCTGTGTGTGTGTTCTAGTGTGTGTGTTCTGATGTGTGTGTTCTAGTGTGTGTGTTCTGATGTGTGTGTTCTGATGTGTGTGTTCTGAGTGTGTGTGTTCTATTGTGTGTGTTCTGATGTGTGTGTTCTAGTTGTGTGTTCTAGTGTGTGTTCTGATGTGTGTGTTCTGATGTGTGTGTTCTGTGTGTGTGTTCTAGTGTGTGTGTTCTATGTGTGTGTTCTAGTGTGTGTTCTGATGTGTGTGTTCTAGTGTGTGTCTGATGTGTGTGTTCTAGTGTGTGTTCTAGTGTGTGTTCTAGTGTTGTTCTGATGTGTGTGTTCTAGTGTGTGTGTGTTCTAGTGTGTGTGTTCTGATGTGTGTGTTCTAGTGTGTGTGTTCTGATGTGTGTATTCTAGTGTGTCTGTTCTAGTGTGTGTGTTCTGATGTGTGTGTTCTAGTGTGTGTGTTCTGATGTGTGTGTTCTAGTGTGTGTGTTCTAGTGTGTGTGTTCTAGTGTGTGTGTTCTGATGTGTGTGTTCTAGTGTGTGTGTGTGTTCTAGTGTGTGTGTTCTAGTGTGTGTTCTGATGTGTGTGTTCTGGTGTGTGTTCTGATGTGTGTGTTCTGATGTGTGTGTGTTGTTATGGAAATCTCAGGACCCAAAACACGGCTAAAGAGTATAAGTCAGAGTAAAAGACAAATAAATGGTGAATCGAGAAAGCTGTCTTTTGGTTATTTATTTGAAGCTTCAAATACATGATACAATAAGGTAAAAATGTCACAGGTCTGGCAGAGTCTGAAAAGTCTACCAGAGAGTGAGAAGAACAAATGCAAGAGCAGAGATTATATGGGGAACAGAGTGGGAAAATGATAAATCTGGATTCACACGGTTAGAACTGTTTATGAGACACCATCTGGCCTTATGGTCTTCAGAAGGAGATAGCATAAGAGTTCTCGGAGCAGGGATGTATGATGTGTCTGTGTGAGAATCCCAGTAGTCAAAGCAGTTCTGGCCTTGACTGAGGAGGGGAAGGAGAGGAGGAAGAGGAACAATAATGGTGAAAGCACAACAAGAGGAAATAACATTCATTTGGTTTAAGCATATGAAGGATATTATAAGGTAGCACATGAAATATTTCCACTACATTCTCCCCTTTTGATCATACTTGATCAATAAAAAAACAAATGAAAGAATAGACTGATATAACACATCCACGAATACACTCCATCGCTGGTTTAAGTAAACACATCACAAATATATCATAGAAAACTGGCTGTTTTTGTGGAGGACAGACTCCAATATAATGTAAGCATAAGAGAGGAGATACACACATGATTATATTGATACATCGGAATCAGACTCTTCTGATTCTAGCTGATCTATCTCACTGTTGCGCAAAGGATTGTCGTGTAATGGAATAGTAGTATACTGAACGAAAGCTGAGGATATCATACTGGAAACGCATTTCTTCAGTATTGGGATAATCAAACAGGTACAACTGATTAATAGACCAAAAATGATCGCCAGGGGTGTAACTATCCTAGCCACCCATGCTTCCCACCCGCCTGATGTAAGCCAGGCCCACCAGTCCCAGCCACCTGCGTTGGATATGTCATCAGCTTTCATGTCAGCTAACAGGTTGTTAAGATGCAGCACAGTGTCAGTGATGTTCTTGGTGGCGTCGGGAATGTAAGTGCAACAGGAGTCACCGATCACATGACACAGGCCACCCTTTGAGGCGAACAACAAGTCTAGAGCGAATTGGTGCTGCATGAGCATGTTCCTAGAGGCTATTATGAATGGGGACAATGCCTGGAAGCCTTGCGTCATCTCATAAGTCAGATTCTCTAGCCGGACGTGTAAGGTATCTATTTTATGGGCATTGTTTACTGTACCCCACCATGGGAACAGGCCACCCATGAATTTAGCTCCAGCGGACGTCAGATCTCTTTTTACCTTGTGGTGGTCGGGGTGTTGGAACTCTGGGTAATGATGTGTGGTGTGCATTAAGGACGTGAGTACAGTGACTGCTGGATTCAAATCCACTAAAGTGCATGTACCTATCCAGAGGGGAGCCAGAACTTGATAGAGCTTGTCGCCGCACAACCAAACGTAATCTTCTGGCGCGCTAAACCCAGCATCACTGGGCCACGCCAGTTGGAGGGAAATATGTTTAACATCAGGGAATGGTAAGTTAGAAAGGATTCTTTCAGGGGCACCAGATATGTGACAATACGAGATTTTGTAAGCACCGTCACCGCATGTGTTCCGTAGGATGCGGGTACAGCCAGTAGTAGTGCCAAGGAAAAAATAAGGTGGTGTAAGAGACGTTTTGTGGTAAACTCTCTGGACGCAGAGGCTGTGTTTCATCCCTCTCAAATGGCTGGGGTGCACATGGCTGACGGGTTGGTACTTTGCGTATGTGGTGTCAAGCGTGGATGCACGCAAAAAGGAGTTAGACCGATTAATGCATGGTGAAGGAAGCTGCCTAGCATAACGCCGCTCGGTTACGCTGTCTTCACCCTTGATGGGCTTTGTCAGAGCCATAAACGCGCAGAGGTGTTCAACCTGGGTCAGAGAGCGCGGACGAGCTGGCACGGACATTGATGAGTCCTGGGGGAAAAAGGTGCATGCATAACATGACCCATTTTGTCCTGCTTCCTGCAAGAATGATCTCAGAGTGTGCCACCAGACGTTACCGGTGATCCCATTACTGGTCTGAACCACATCAATGTTGCTATGGTCGTTATCGCCTACGTATAGATTAAATGTAGATGTACCTATGGATGTCAACAGTTGCGTCAAAGGTTGCTTACCCTTTTCCGGGGTCTGAGTTTTGGGCGCGATGTCTATGTAAAATGTGCCACATGGGTCGGCGCCGGATTTATACATACAGACAACAAAATAAAATAAATGTGGTTAGATAGATAGATAGATAGATAGATACCTCCATTTTGGCTGACATGCTGTATGCTGACATTTATACATAAAATATAGGACTGTGCAGGTCTCCCTTGAAAAAGAGATCTATGATCTCAATGGGATCTGGTTAAATAAAGGTTTGAAATGAAAATGAAATGGTTAAATAAAGGTTTGAAATGAAAATGAAATGGTTAACTAAAGGTTTGAAATGAAATAAAATGAAAGGACTAGTCCTAACACAACTATCATGGCAAGTATTAGGGCTGTGCATCTTCACTGGTCTCACGATTCGATTCGATTACGATTATCCTGTCAACGATTCGATTCGGTTCGATATCCCGGTGCATCCCGGTGCATCACGATTCATACCAATGCGTTGCATCCTCAATTTTCTATATTACTGCACATGGCTTATTTTTCATCAATGCATACATGCAGTAAATACATATGAACTCTCTTTTTATTATTTAGAAAGTGCTTCAGAAATCAATAACATAAATGTCTTGACATTAATTTATAAACCAAAATAAATGAATTGTATAGGTCTAGCCTCCGTGTGTGAAGTTGTTCCATCCTCAAAAACAAAAAGCTAATGCTCCTGCAGTCGAGCTGCAGCTTCTAGCAACGACCTTCTGTTAAAGGACACTGAAGGTCCTGAATGAGGCATCACACACAGGACTTGAGTCTGAACACAGCAGACAACAGGAGTATTTACAACAGCATATACAAACTAAAATACTGCATGTGGGTGCACACTTACATTCTCTGTCTCACTGTTACATAAATCCCATGCATGTATGAGACTAAGTTAGCTTCATTATATCTCAGTGATTAAGTGAATAATAAAGTTTCTATCGGGTCACTATCAGCCTGTCACTCATTATTTTCAGGGAGGGGGCGGGGCTTGGAGGAACGGAGAGGAGACGGTGATCGCGGAAGCTTTTTTCCTCCTGCCTTCACAAACTTTACACACGTATATATCGTCTGAAAATTGCTAGAGGACATTCATACTCTGCAATCCAAAACTTAATTAAATCCACCAAAAACCTGACATGATTGTAACGCGATTATTTTTGAAAAACATAAATTCCTGTCTGTGTCTCTGAGCCGCAGCGACACGGGGTGATTCGGAGCGGGTCGTTCTGCTGTCGGTTCTGGACTGGTGTTCTGGTGTTGGTGGATAAAGCAGACTGCTCCGTGTTGCTGTGCCGCTGTCACGTCTGCTCCCTGATCTCTGCGTCACCGACCGATTTGATATTAAAGTGACAGAAAAAACTTTATAGTAAAGCCGCGGCCGGAAAATCAGGAAGCAACGTTACTACGCTATAACCGATTATCTTCCGTCACTGCATCGAAACCGAATCGTCCACGTCCGCATCGCAATGCATCGTAAAAACGATTATTTTCAACACCCCTAGCAAGTATGCAGAGGAACCATTCTATGATTGTCCAGGCTCTCCAGTAGTATTCACATTGCTCACGGTTGCGTTGTCGTCTCTCCAGACGAGCCCTCATCACGAGGGGGAAATGTTCTATGGAGTGTGTGAGTGTATTCTCTCGGTTGATTTCGTGACACGGACCGTCAGACTTCGCACACTGATAACACAAATGAGGAACCAGAGAGCATATGAAACCGCTCAGCTGGCACTCGCTCGTGACACCTTGTGTGTAGTGTGTTTTGGGGTATGTAGTGCAAGTGTGGTGCTGGTGGTGACTAGGACACGTCACTTGTTGTCATCTCTGTTGGTGACTTGGACACGTCACTTGTTGTCATCTGTTGGTGACTTGGACATGTCACTTGTTGTCATCTGTTGGTGACTTAGACATGTCACTTGTTGTCATCTGTTGGTGACTTGGACACGTCACTTGTTGTCATCTGTTTCTATCGTTTCTCCTTTCCTGTGACTACGACCTTGCAGTGGCTGGCGTGGACCCACGTAGCTCTCTCGGCGACCTTGACCGCTGTCAGGGTGACGAGAAGCACCTGGTAGGGACCTTGCCAACGATTGGATTTCCAGCTCTTTCTCCGGAAATCCTTGATCAGCACAAAGTCGCCGGGTTGAAGGCGGTGAAGCGGACCAGTGGCAGGAGTAGGCAAGGCTGCAGCCACCTGCCGTCGGATGTCTGATAAGTGGATGATAGGTTAACACAATATGACAACATAGCATCCTCACACAAAGTTGTGGAGGGAAGAGGACATCCTGGAGCCTTGAGTCCAATCTGTGGAGGAGCCCCAAAAAGGATTTCAAATGGGCTGAGTTGACTCCGTGTTCTCTTCCGCATCCTCATGTACATCAGCACAATGGGCAGAGCTTGTGTCCATGACAGACCTGTGTCTGCACAGCATTTTGCTAGTTTGTAGAACTGTTCTACCAGAATTTTGCATAATGCAGATTAGGCATGCTTCACAGTGCTTTTGAGCTGTTACTGTGAATCCCCCTTGTGAACCACTCCTGATTAATAGACTCTAACATCCCTCCTTTTGACACATGATCAAACCCATGTGTCAACTTAGCGAAATGAATTTGGACCCACCCAGATGCTGGAGGTTGGGTCAAAAACAGCCCCAGCAGCCTTCCAGTGAGCCTTCTCAACTGGCGTAGCTAGCTGCTGCATGGAAGTCAGTGATGACATTTTGTCAGTGAAGGAGGAGACAGGGATTTTAACAAATGAGTGTGCGTGAGGTGCGAGAGGAATCAAAGCCGCTGCCTTTGCGGCCTTTACAGCAGACGCATTTCCTAGGGAAACTGGGTCTGTACTGCTTGCGTGTGCGGCACATTTACAGACTGCAACCTCAGATGGGAGCAGAATGGCGTCTAGTAAGCTTGCAACCAGTACATGGTTAAGTACTGGTTTGCCATCAGATTTCAGAAATTGTCTACACTTCCAAATAGCCCCAAAATCGTGTACTACCCAGAAAGCATATCGTGAGTCAGTGTAAATAGTCACGGTTTTGCCTTCTGCAAACGTGCAGGCTTCAGTTAGTGCGATGAGCTCTGCTGCCTGTGCTGAGAGGTGACATGGGAAGCGGTCCAGAACGGAGTACAGCAGAATCTGAAACAACAGAAAAAACAAACCCACCCGATTAGTGCCCCCTTGGTCGCGAGAGGCAGACCCATCAACATACAGAATGAGGTCAGCGTTGGTCAGAGGAACGTCTTTTAAGTCCAAACAATAAAAACCTGTCTGTCTTTTAAGTCCGGTCTAGGTGTGCACACAATGGAAAGTACGTCAACCGTCTTCAGGCAATGTTCAAACTAAATGAAGTCTCTCCTTTTGAAACATCATGTGTTGAAATAAACACCTGCAGTTCAAAAATAAAAGTTAATTGCCTAATATTTTTGTTGTGGAATCAATTAATTTCTTTCTTTAAAGGCAAAAACATGAAAAAGCTAAGAGAAAAACCCTATTGAATACAATATTATTTGGAGCAACTTAATTTATAAATGGTTGTCAACTTAACAACATGTGTTCATGTTCAACATGTGGTAATTAAGTACATACAATTTAAGATTATATTTAAATCATACGGTTAAACAAGTTGGAACTCTTGGAGTAATCCCTTAAAAACTTGTGTTTATGCTACCAATTATTAAGTAAGTGGTAATTGAAAACACCTCTGATTGCAGAGGAAAAGCCTTCTCCCCTAACCCAAATAACTTTGTTGCTTTAACAACATTTCAATAGAAGTTGTCTTAACTCAATAACCATCGATGCAACCTATTGCCTTGATTTTCTTTGTTAAGCCAAGGCATCTGTTGTTAGAGTGTACGTAGACTGGGCCTCCCATATAACCTGGCTGAGCCGATATAAAAACCAATCAGCAAATAACTTTTCGATACATTATTGATTACTATTTTTTTGAGGTACTTTTAGGTTGGCAGTGAACATAAGTCAGAGGTAAATGGTGTACTTTTACTCCACTACATGTATGTAATACTTTTAGTTACTTCTCAGATGTGGATGAATGATGTGAAATATAATCAAGTGTTGAATCAGCCTTTAGTTCCACCTGGAGTAATCCACAGCTACCCTGCAGTCTACAAAGTACTTCAGACTGCTGCACTCACAGCTACCCTGCAGTCTACAAAGTACTTCAGACTAGCTGCACCTTTCACCAGCTTTGAGAACACTTTCATGATCAATCATTATAAAACATATCATATATATTATTCTGAAATGGACCAATCTGCACAACGACTACTTTCACTGTCTTTACGTTCACTATATTCTGATAATAATGCAGGACTGTTACTGTAACACTCTGGTACTTCTACTTTTACTCAAGTACAAGATCTGAGTACTTATAATTTCACTACAAGATCTGAGTACTTATTCCACTTCTGGTAGTGTATTAGTCTGAATTGTAGCTACAAAATCACACAGAGCTGCATAAAAATAGAATAATATGTTAACAAGTGGAAAACAATAATAATATGTACTAATGTGTACAATGATTTGTAGGTAATTTTGACTACTCAAGACACCTCACTTATACATCTTCAAAGTATTGGCTTTCAGAATATTAAACTTGTTTCGGCAAATTCAGATGATAAATACAACTTTGAAGCTTGTAACGGGATAATTACAAGCAGAGAACGGACTAATGTAACGTCACAGCAAGCATAACAACAGCCGTGTGTTATGAACACATACGCAAGAATGACATCATCTGTCGCTTAGTGACTTTTTTAACATTTAGTCTTAACACAAACGTGTGAATGTGTAAGGTTTACCATTATATTCAAATGTGAACAAAAATTGACTGTCTTTGTGTACCGGAACACTGAAAAAATAATGCATTTGAGACATTTATGGCAGTAAATATGTTGCAGAGGCTGGAACTTTTGAAATAATCAGATAAGCATTCCGGACGAGCGTGCATGCACAGCTGCATTTACATCGTAAATCCTGGACAAATCTCCACTCGTCAGGAGGTTTGTCTCTGATCTTTTTGACAGGAAACACTCGAATCGTTACACGGAATAATGACCCCTTGTTTAAGCAGAGAGGTAAACACTGGCCGAATGCCATCACGTTTCAATGGGTACGGGACGGAACGTGAACATTAACCCTACGTCATATCTGTGAGCTGCCCAGAGTGAGTATGGCACATCTGAAAGCGCGGCAGGAAGCTCAGAGATATGAGAATTACCTCATAATCCTATGTTGCAGCAATGTTGTATTGAGCGCCGTATCATTTGATACACGTCACGTGACATAGAGTACATGACATATTCTGTGTGTGTAGGTGCCCAATCAGTGACTGACTCCCAATCTTTAACGATTGGACCCAAATCCCTCTATCTATCAGTGGGGCCCCCTGGCTAGTGAAATGTGTGCACCGCCCCTGGGATTTGACACAGCTGGTTGTGTCTTGTGTGGGTGTGTGAGTCTAACAGATATAGCACTACCCAGCGAATTCGAATTTGAAGCTTCAAATACACGATACAATAAGGTAAAAATGTCACAGGTCTGGCAGAGTCTGAAAAGTCTACCAGAGAGTGAGAAGAACAAATGCAAGAGCAGAGATTATATGGGGAACAGAGTGGGAAAATGATAAATCTGGATTCACACGGTTAGAACTGTTTATGAGACACCATCTGGCCTTATGGTCTTCAGAAGGAGATAGCATAAGAGTTCTCGGAGCAGGGATGTATGATGTGTCTGTGTGAGAATCCCAGCAGTCAAAGCAGTTCTGGCCTTGACTGAGGAGGGGAAGGAGAGGAGGAAGAGGAACAATAATGGTGAAAGCACAACAAGAGGAAATAACATTCATTTGGTTTAAGCATATGAAGGATATTATAAGGTAGCACATAAAATATTTCCACTACAGTGTACTGATGTGTGTGTGTACTGATGTGTGTGTGTGTGTTCTGATGTGTGTGTTCTAGTGGGTGTGTTCTGATGTGTGTGTTCTAGTGTGTGTGTTCTAGTGTGTGTGTTCAAGTGTGTGTGTTCTGATGTGTGTGTTCTGATGTGTGTGTTCTAGTGTGTGTTTTCTGATGTGTGTGTTCTAGTGTGTGTGTTCTGATGTGTGTGTTCTAGTGTGTGTTCTAGTGTGTGTGTTCTAATGTGTGTGTTCTGATGTGTGTGTTCTAGTGTGTGTGTGAGTGTTCTAGTGTGTGTTCTGAGTGTGTGTTCTGATGTGTGTGTTCTGATGTGTGTGTTCTAGTGTGTGTTCTGATGTGTGTGTTCTAGTGTGTGTGTTCTAGTGTGTGTGTTCTGAGTGTGTCTATGTGTGTGTTCTGATGTGTGTGTTCTAGTGTGTGTGTTCTGATGTGTGTGTTCTAGTGTGTGTGTTCTGATGTGTGTGTTCTAGTGTGTGTGTTATGTGTGTGTGTGTTCTGATGTGTGTGTTCTAGTGTGTGTTCTAGTGTGTGTGTTCTGATGTGTGTGTTCTGATGTGTGTGTTCTAGTGTGTGTGTTCTGTGTGTGTTTGTGTGTGTTCTAGTGTGTGTGTTCTATGTGTGTGTTCTGATGTGTGTGTTCTGTGTGTGTGTTCTAGTGTGTGTGTTCTGATGTGTGTGTTCTGTGTGTGTGTTCTGATGTGTGTGTTCTATGTGTGTGTTCTGTGTGTGTGTTCTAGTGTGTGTGTGTGTTCTGATGTGTGTGTTCTAGTGTGTGTGTTCTGATGTGTGTGTTCTAGTGTGTGTGTTCTGATGTGTGTGTTCTGATGTGTGTGTGTTCTGTGTGTGTGTGTGTTCTATTGTGTGTGTTCTGATGTGTGTGTTCTGATGTGTGTGTTCTAGTGTGTGTGTTCTAGTGTGTGTTCTAGTGTGTGTTCTGATGTGTGTGTTCTGATGTGTGTGTTCTGATGTGTGTGTGTTCTATTGTGTGTGTTCTGATGTGTGTGTTCTGATGTGTGTGTTCTAGTATGTGTGTTCTAGTGTGTGTTCTAAAGTGTGTGTTCTGATGTGTGTGTCTAGTGTGTGTGTTCTAGTGTGTGTGTTCTAGTGTGTGTGTTCTAGTGTGTGTGTGTTCTGATGTGTGTGTTCTGATGTGTGTGTTCTAGTGTGTGTGTTCTGATGTGTGTGTTCTATGTGTGTGTTCTGGTGTGTGTGTTCTGTGTGTGTGTGTTCTGATGTGTGTGTTCTAGTGTGTGTTTCTGATGTGTGTGTTCTAGTGTGTGTGTTCTGATGTGTGTGTTCTGATGTGTGTGTGTTCTGATGTGTGTGTGTTCTATTGTGTGTGTTCTGATGTGTGTGTTCTGATGAGTGTGTTCTAGTATGTGTGTTCTAGTGTGTGTTCTAAAGTGTGTGTTCTGATGTGTGTGTCTAGTGTGTGTGTTCTGGTGTGTGTGTTCTGAGTGTGTGTGTTCTAGTGTGTGTTCGATGTGTGTGTTCTAGTGTGTGGTCTGATGTGTGTGTTCTAGTGTGTGTTCTATGTGTGTGTTCTATATGTGTGTTCTAATGTGTGTGTTCTGATGTGTGTGTGTCCTAGTGTGTGTGTTCTGATGTGTGTGTTCTGATGTGTGTGTTCTAGTGTGTGTGTTCTGATGTGTGTGTTCTGATGTGTGTGTTCTAGTGTGTGTGTTCTGATGTGTGTGTTCTAGTGTGTGTGTTCTAGTGTGTGTTCTGATGTGTGTGTTCTAGTGTGTGTGTTCTGATGTGTGTGTTCTGATGTGTGTGTTCTAGTGTGTGTGTTCTAGTGTGTGTGTTCTATGTGTGTTGTTCTGTGTGTGTGTTCTGATGTGTGTGTTCTAGTGTGTGTGTTCTGATGTGTGTGTGTGTTCTGATGTGTGTGTTCTGATGTGTGTGTTCTAGTGTGTGTGTTCTGATGTGTGTGTTCTAGTGTGTGTGTTCTGATGTGTGTGTTCTAGTGTGTGTGTTATGATGTGTGTGTGTTCTGATGTGTGTGTTCTAGTGTGTGTGTTCTGATGTGTGTGTTCTAGTGTGTGTGTTCTGATGTGTGTGTTCTAGTGTGTGTTCTAGTGTGTGTGTTCTAGTGTGTGTGTTCTGATGTGTGTGTGTTCTAGTGTGTGTGTGTTCTAGTTGTGTTCTAGTGTGTGTTCTAGTGTGTGTTCTGATGTGTGTGTGTGTTCTGATGTGTGTGTGTGTTCTGATGTGTGTGTTCTAGTGTGTGTGTTCTGATGTGTGTGTGTTCTGATGTGTGTGTTCTAGTGTGTGTTCTGATGTGTGTGTTCTGATGTGTGTGTGTTCTGATGTGTGTGTTCTAGTGTGTGTGTTATGATGTGTGTGTGTTCTGATGTGTGTGTTCTAGTGTGTGTTCTATGTGTGTGTTCTGATGTGTGTGTTCTGATGTGTGTGTGTTCTAGTGTGTGTGTTCTGATGTGTGTGTTCTGATGTGTGTGTGTTCTAGTGTGTGTGTTCTGATTTGTGTGTTCTAGTGTGTGTTCTAGTGTGTGTGTTCTAATGTGTGTGTTCTATGTGTGTGTTCTAATGTGTGTGTTCTGATGTGTGTGTGTTCTAGTGTGTGTTCTAGTATGTGTTCTAGTGTGTGTTCTGATGTGTGTGTTCTGATGTGTGTGTTCTAGTGTGTGTGTTCTGATGTGTGTGTTCTAGTGTGTGTGTTCTGATGTGTGTGTGTTCTAGTGTGTGTGTTCTAATGTTTGTGTTCTGATGTGTGTGTTCTGAGTGTGTTCTATGTGTGTTTTAGTTTGTGTGTTATGGTGTGTGTTCGAGTGTGTTTGTGTTCTGATGTGTGTGTTCTGATGTGTGTGTGTTCTAGTGTGTGTGTTCTAGTGTGTGTGTTCTGATGTGTGTGTTCTGATGTGTGTGTGTTCTGTTGTGTGTGTTCTGATGCGTGTGTTCTAGTGTGTGTTTCTATGTGTGTGTTCTAGTGTGTGTGTACTGATGTGTGTGTGTGTTCTGATGTGTGTGTTCTAGTGTGTGTTCTAGTGTGTGTTCTAGTGTGTGTGTTCTAGTGTGTGTGTTCTATGTGTGTGTTCTGATGTGTGTGTGTTCTAGTGTGTGTGTTCTGATGTGTGTGTTCTGATGTGTGTGTTCTAGTGTGTGTGTTCTAATGTGTGTGTTCTGGTGTGTGTGTTCTAGTGTGTGTGTGTGTTCTGATGTGTGTGTTCTAGTGTGTGTATTCTGATGTGTGTGTTCTAGTGTGTGTGTTCTGATGTGTGTGTTCTGATGTGTGTGTGTTCTGATGTGTGTGTGTTCTATTGTGTGTGTTCTGATGTGTGTGTTCTGATGTGTGTGTTCTAGTATGTGTGTTCTAGTGTGTGTTCTATGTGTGTGTTCTGATGTGTGTGTTCTGATGTGTGTGTGTTCTATTGTGTGTGTTCTGATGTGTGTGTTCTGATGTGTGTGTTCTAGTATGTGTGTTCTAGTGTGTGTTCTAAAGTGTTGTTCTGATGCGTGTGTACTAGTGTGTGTGTTCTAGTGTGTGTGTTCTAGTGTGTGTGTTCTAGTGTGTGTGTTCTGATGTGTGTGTTCTTGTGTGTGTGTTCTGATGTGTGTGTTCTGATGTGTGTGTTCTATGTGTGTGTCTGGTGTGTGTGTTCTAGTGTGTGTGTTCTAGTGTGTGTGTTCTGATGTGTGTGTTCTGATGTGTGTGTGTTCTGATGTGTGTGTTCTGATGTGTGTGTTCTAGTGTGTGTGTTCTATGTGTGTGTTCTAGTGTGTGTGTCTGATGTGTGTGTGTGTTCTGATGTGTGTGTTCTAGTGTGTGTTCTGTGTGTGTTCTAGTGTGTGTGTTCTAGTGTGTGTGTTCTGATGTGTGTGTTCTGATGTGTGTGTTCTAGTGTGTGTGTTCTAATGTGTGTGTTCTGGTGTGTGTGTTCTAGTGTGTGTGTGTGTTCTGATGTGTGTGTTCTAGTGTGTGTTTCTGATGTGTGTGTTCTAGTGTGTGTGTTCTGATGTGTGTGTTCTGATGTGTGTGTGTTCTGATGTGTGTGTGTGTTCTATTGTGTGTGTTCTGATGTGTGTGTTCTGATGTGTGTGTTCTAGTATGTGTGTTCTAGTGTGTGTTCTAAAGTGTATGTTCTGATGTGTGTGTTCTGTGTGTGTGTTCTGATGTGTGTGTGTTCTATTGTGTGTGTTCTGATGTGTGTGTTCTGATGTGTGTGTTCTAGTGTTGTGTGTTCTAGTGTGTGTTCTAAAGTGTATGTTCTGATGTGTGTGTTCTAGTGTGTGTGTTCTGTGTGTGTGTTCTGATGTGTGTGTTCTAGTGTGTGTGTTCTGATGTGTGTGTTCTGATGTGTGTGTGTTCTGATGTGTGTGTGTTCTAGTGTGTGTGTTCTGATGTGTGTGTTCTGATGTGTGTGTGTGTGTTCTAGTGTGTGTTCTAGTGTGTGTTCTGATGTGTGTGTTCTAGTGTGTGTGTTCTAGTGTGTGTGTTCTAGTGTGTGTGTTCTAGTGTGTGTTCTGATGTGTGTGTTCTAGTGTGTGTCTGATGTGTGTGTTCTGTGTGTGTTCTATGTGTGTGTTCTGATGTGTGTGTTCTAGTGTGTGTGTTCTGATGTGTGTGTGTCTAGTGTGTGTGTTCTGATGTGTGTGTTCTGATGTGTGTGTTCTAGTGTGTGTGTTCTGTGTGTGTGTTCTGATGTGTGTGTTCTAGTGTGTGTGTTCTGATGTGTGTGTTCTAGTGTGTGTGTTCTAGTGTGTGTTCTATGTGTGTGTTCTGATTTGTGTGTGTGTTCTGATGTGTGTGTTCTGTGTGTGTGTTCTGATGTGTGTGTTCTAGTGTGTGTGTTCTGATGTGTGTGTTCTAGTGTGTGTGTTCTGATGTGTGTGTTCTAGTGTGTGTGTGTTTGATGTGTGTGTTCTGATGTGTGTGTTCTAGTGTGTGTGTTCTGATGTGTGTGTTCTGATGTGTGTGTTCTATGTGTGTGTTCTGTGTGTGTGTTCTAGTGTGTGTTCTGATGTGTGTGTTCTGATGTGTGTGTTCTAGTGTGTGTGTTCTGTGTGTGTGTTCTAGTGTGTGTGTTCTGATGTGTGTGTTCTGATGTGTGTGTGTGTTCTGATGTGTGTGTGTGTTCTGATGTGTGTGTTCTGTGTGTGTGTGTTCTAGTGTGTGTTCTGATGTGTGTGTTCTAGTGTGTGTGTTCTGATGTGTGTGTTCTAGTGTGTGTGTTCTGATGTGTGTGTTCTGATGTGTGTGTTCTAGTGTGTGTGTTCTGATGTGTGTGTTCTGATGTGTGTGTTCTAGTGTGTGTGTGTTCTGATGTGTGTGTTTGTGTGTGTGTTCTAGTGTGTGTGTTCTAGTGTGTGTGTTCTGATGTGTGTGTTCTGTGTGTGTGTGTGTTCTGATGTGTGTGTGTGTTGTGTGTGTGTTCTAGTGTGTGTGTGTTCTAGTGTGTGTTCTGATGTGTGTGTTCTAGTGTGTGTGTTCTGATGTGTGTGTTCTAGTGTGTGTGTTCTGATGTGTGTGTTCTAGTGTGTGTGTTATGATGTGTGTGTGTTCTGATGTGTGTGTTCTAGTGTGTGTGTTCTGATGTGTGTGTTCTGATGTGTGTGTGTTCTGATGTGTGTGTTCTAGTGTGTGTGTTATGATGTGTGTGTGTTCTGATGTGTGTGTTCTGTGTGTGTTCTAGTGTGTGTGTTCTGATGTGTGTGTTTCTGATGTGTGTGTGTTCTAGTGTGTGTGTTCTGATGTGTGTGTTCTGATGTGTGTGTTCTAGTGTGTGTGTTCTGATGTGTGTGTTCTAGTGTGTGTGTTCTGATGTGTGTGTTCTAGTGTGTGTTCTAGTGTGTGTGTGTTCTAATGTGTGTGTTCTAGTGTGTGTGTTCTAATGTGTGTGTTCTGATGTGTTTGTGTTCTAGTGTGTGTTCTAGTGTGTGTTCTAGTGTGTGTTCTGATGTGTGTGTTCTGATGTGTGTGTTCTAGTGTGTGTGTTCTGATGTGTGTGTTTTAGTGTGTGTGTTCTGATGTGTGTGTTCTGATGTGTGTGTTCTGATGTGTGTGTTCTGATGTGTGTGTTCTAGTGTGTGTGTTATGGTGTGTGTTCTAGTGTGTGTGTGTTCTGATGTGTGTGTTATAGTGTGTGTGTTCTGATGTGTGTGTTCTGATGTGTGTGTGTTCTGATGTGTGTGTGTTCTATTGTGTGTGTTCTGATGTGTGTGTTCTGATGTGTGTGTTCTAGTATGTGTGTTCTAGTGTGTGTGTTCTAAAGTGTATGTTCTGATGTGTGTGTCTAGTGTGTGTGTGTTCTAGTGTGTGTGTGTTCTAGTGTGTGTGTGTGTGTGTTCTGATGTGTGTGTTCTGATGTGTGTGTTCTAGTGTGTGTTCTAGTGTGTGTGTTCTGATGTGGGTTCTAGTGTGTGTGTTCTAGTGTGTGTGTTCTAGTGTGTGTTCGATGTGTGTGTTCTAGTGTGTGTGTCTGATGTGTGTGTTCTAGTGTGTGTTCTATGTGTGTGTTCTGATGTGTGTGTTCTGATGTGTGTGTTCTAGTGTGTGTGTTCTGATGTGTGTGTTCTGATGTGTGTGTTCTGTGTGTGTGTTCTGATGTGTGTGTTCTGATGTGTGTGTTCTAGTGTGTGTTCTGATGTGTGTGTTCTAGTGTGTGTTCTGATGTGTGTGTTCTAGTGTGTTTGTTCTGATGTGTGTGTTCTAGTGTGTGTGTTCTGATGTGTGTATGTGTTCTGATGTGTGTGTTCTAGTGTGTGTGTTCTGATGTGTGTGTTTGAGTGTGTGTTCTGATGTGTGTGTGTTCTGTGTGTGTGTTCTGATGTGTGTGTTCTTGTGTGTGTGTTCTGATGTGTGTGTTCTAGTGGTGTGTTCTGATGTGTGTGTTCTAGTGTGTGTGTTCTGATGTGTGTGTTCTAGTGTGTGTGTTCTGATGTGTGTGTTCTGATGTGTGTGTTCTAGTGTGTGTGTTCTGATGTGTGTGTTCTAGTGTGTGTGTTCTGATGTGTGTGTTCTAGTGTGTGTTCTAGTGTATGTTCTGATGTGTGTGTTCTAGTGTGTGTGTTCTAGTGTGTGTGTTCTGATGTGTGTGTTCTAGTGTGTGTGTTCTAGTGTGTGTGTTCTGATGTGTGTTCTGTGTGTGTGTTCTAGTGTGTGTGTTCTGTGTGTGTGTTCTGATGTGTGTGTGTCTGATGTGTGGTGTGTTCTGATGTGTGTGTTCTGATGTGTGTGTTCTAGTGTGTGTTCTGTGTGTGTGTTCTGATGTGTGTGTTCTAGTGTGTGTGTGTTCTGATGTGTGTGTTCTAGTGTGTGTGTTATGATGTGTGTGTGTTCTGATGTGTGTGTTCTAGTGTGTGTTCTAGTGTGTGTGTTCTGATGTGTGTGTTCTGATGTGTGTGTTCTAGTGTGTGTGTTCTGATGTGTGTGTTCTGATGTGTGTGTTCTGATGTGTGTGTTCTAGTGTGTGTGTTCTGTGTGTGTGTGTTCTAGTGTGTGTGTGTTCTAGTGTGTGTTCTAGTGTGTGTTCTGATGTGTGTGTTCTAGTGTGTGTTCGAGTGTGTGTGTTCTGTGTGTGTGTTCTGATGTGTGTGTTCTAGTGTGTGTGTTCTGATGTGTGTGTTCTGATGTGTGTGTTCTGATGTGTGTGTTCTATGTGTGTGTTCTGATGTGTGTGTGTTCTAGTGTGTGTGTGTTCTAGTGTGTGTTCTAGTGTGTTCTGATGTGTGTGTGTTCTAGTGGGTGTGTTCTGATGTGTGTGTTCTAGTGTGTGTGTTCTGATGTGTGTGTTCTGATGTGTGTGTGTTCTAGTGTGTGTGTGTTCTAGTGTGTGTTCTATGTGTGTTCTGTGTGTGTGTGTTCTGTGTGTGTGTTCTGATGTGTGTGTTCTAGTGTGTGTGTTCTGATGTGTGTGTGTTCTAGTGTGTGTGTTCTGTGTGTGTGTTCTAGTGTGTGTGTTCTGATGTGTGTGTGTTCTAGTGTGTGTGTTCTGTGTGTGTGTTCTGTGTGTGTGTTCTGATGTGTGTGTGTTCTGTGTGTGTGTTCTGATGTGTGTTCTGATGTGTGTGTTCTGATGTGTGTGTTCTAGTGTGTGTGTTCTATGTGTGTGTTCTGATGTGTGTGTTCTGATGTGTGTGTTCTAGTGTGTGTGTTCTGATGTGTGTGTTCTAGTGTGTGTGTTCTGAGTGTGTGTTCTAGTGTGTGTGTTCTGAGTGTGTGTTCTAGTGTGTGTGTTCTGATGTGTGTGTGTTCTGATGTGTGTGTTCTAGTGTGTGTTCTAGTGTGTGTGTTCTGATGTGTGTGTTCTAGTGTGTGTGTTCTGATGTGTGTTCTAGTGTGTGTTCTAGTGTGTGTGTTCTAAGTGTGTGTTCTGATGTGTGTGTGTTCTAGTGTGGTGTGTTCTAGTGTGTGTTCTAGTGTGTGTTCTGATGTGTGTTTTCTGATGTGTGTGTGTGTGTTCTGATGTGTGTGTGTTCTGATGTGTGTGTTCTAGTGTGTGTGTTCTGATGTGTGTGTTCTAGTGTGTGTGTTTGATGTGTGTGTGTTCTGATGTGTGTGTTCTAGTGTGTGTGTTCTGATGTGTGTGTTCTGATGTGTGTGTTCTAGTGTGTGTGTCTGATGTGTGTGTTCTAGTGTGTGTGTTCTGATGTGTGTGTTCTGATGTGTGTGTTCTGTGTGTGTGTTCTAGTGTGTGTTCTATGTGTGTGTTCTGTGTGTGTGTGTGTTCTAGTGTGTGTGTGTGTTCTGTGTGTGTGTTCTAGTGTGTGTTCTGTGTGTGTTCTGTGTGTGTGTTCTGATGTCTGTGTTCTGTGTGTGTGTTCTGATGTGTGTTCTGATGTGTGTGTTCTGATGTGTGTGTTCTAGTGTGTGTGTTCTATGTGTGTGTTCTGATGTGTGTGTTCTGATGTGTGTTCTATGTGTGTTCTAGTGTGTGTGTTTGGTGTGTGTTCTAGTGTGTGTGTGTTCTGATGTGTGTGTTCTAGTGTGTGTGTTCTAGTGTGTGTGTTCTCGTGTGTGTGTTCTGATGTGTGTGTGTTTTGATGTGTGTGTGTGTTCTATTGTGTGTGTTCTGATGTGTGTGTTCTGATGTGTGTGTTCTAGTATGTGTGTTCTAGTGTGTGTGTTCTATGTGTATGTTCTGATGTGTGTGTCTAGTGTGTGTGTGTTCTAGTGTGTGTGTTCTGATGTGTGTGTTCTAGTGTGTGTTCTAGTGTGTGTGTTCTGATGTGGGTTCTAGTGTGTGTGTTCTAGTGTGTGTGTTCTAGTGTGTGTTCGATGTGTGTGTTCTAGTGTGTGGTCTGATGTGTGTGTTCTAGTGTGTGTTCTATGTGTGTGTTCTATGTGTGTGTTCTATGTGTGTGTTCTATGTGTGTGTGTCTGATGTGTGTGTTCTGATGTGTGTGTTCTGATGTGTGTGTTCTGATGTGTGTGTTCTGATGTGTGTGTTCTAGTGTGTGTGTTCTGATGTGTGTGTTCTAGTGTGTGTTGTGATGTGTGTGTTATAGTGTGTGTTCTGATGTGTGTGTTCTAGTGTGTGTGTTCTGATGTATGTGTTCTAGTGTGTGTGTTCTGATGTGTGTGTTCTGATGTGTGTGTTCTAGTGTGTGTGTTCTAGTGTGTGTGTTCTAGTGTGTGTACTGGTGTGTGTGTGTGTTCTGATGTGTGTGTTCTGATGTGTGTGTTCTAGTGGGTGTGTTCTGATGTGTGTGTTCTAGTGTGTGTTCTAGTGTGTGTGTTCTATGTGTGTGTTCTATGTGTGTGTTCTATGTGTGTGTTCTGATGTGTGTGTGTTCTAGTGTGTGTGTTCTGATGTGTGTGTTCTGATGTGTGTGTTTTAGTGTGTGTGTTCTGATGTGTGTGTTCTGATGTGTGTGTTCTAGTGTGTGTGTTATAATGTGTGTGTTCTGGTGTGTGTGTTCTAGTGTGTGTGTGTGTGCGTGTTCTGATGTGTGTGTTCTAGTGTGTGTATTCTGATGTGTGTGTTCTAGTGTGTGTGTTCTGATGTGTGTGTTCTGATGTGTGTGTGTTCTGATGTGTGTGTTCTGATGTGTGTGTTCTGATGTGTGTGTTCTAGTATGTGTTCTAGTGTGTGTTCTAAAGTGTATGTTCTGATGTGTGTGTCTAGTGTGTGTGTGTTCTAGTGTGTGTGTTCTGATGTGTGTGTTCTAGTGTGCGTGTTCTAGTGTGTGTGTTCTAGTGTGTGTGTTCTGATGTGTGTATTCTAGTGTGTCTGTTCTAGTGTGTGTGTTCTGATGTGTGTGTTCTAGTGTGTGTGTTCTGATGTGTGTGTTCTAGTGTGTGTGTTCTAGTGTGTGTGTTCTAGTGTGTGTGTTCTGATGTGTGTGTTCTAGTGTGTGTGTGTGTTCTAGTGTGTGTGTTCTAGTGTGTGTTCTGATGTGTGTGTTCTGATGTGTGTTCTGATGTGTGTGTTCTGATGTGTGTGTGTTGTTATGGAAATCTCAGGACCCAAAACACGGCTAAAGAGTATAAGTCAGAGTAAAAGACAAATAAATGGTGAATCGAGAAAGCTGTCTTTTGGTTATTTATTTGAAGCTTCAAATACACGATACAATAAGGTAAAAATGTCACAGGTCTGGCAGAGTCTGAAAAGTCTACCAGAGAGTGAGAAGAACAAATGCAAGAGCAGAGATTATATGGGGAACAGAGTGGGAAAATGATAAATCTGGATTCACACGGTTAGAACTGTTTATGAGACACCATCTGGCCTTATGGTCTTCAGAAGGAGATAGCATAAGAGTTCTCGGAGCAGGGATGTATGATGTGTCTGTGTGAGAATCCCAGCAGTCAAAGCAGTTCTGGCCTTGACTGAGGAGGGGAAGGAGAGGAGGAAGAGGAACAATAATGGTGAAAGCACAACAAGAGGAAATAACATTCATTTGGTTTAAGCATATGAAGGATATTATAAGGTAGCACATGAAATATTTCCACTACATTCTCCCCTTTTGATCATACTTGATCAATAAAAAAACAAATGAAAGAATAGACTGATATAACACATCCACGAATACACTCCATCGCTGGTTTAAGTAAACACATCACAAATATATCATAGAAAACTGGCTGTTTTTGTGGAGGACAGACTCCAATATAATGTAAGCATAAGAGAGGAGATACACACATGATTATATTGATACATCGGAATCAGACTCTTCTGATTCTAGCTGATCTATCTCACTGTTGCGCAAAGGATTGTCGTGTAATGGAATAGTAGTATACTGAACGAAAGCTGAGGATATCATACTGGAAACGCATTTCTTCAGTATTGGGATAATCAAACAGGTACAACTGATTAATAGACCAAAAATGATCGCCAGGGGTGTAACTATCCTAGCCACCCATGCTTCCCACCCGCCTGATGTAAGCCAGGCCCACCAGTCCCAGCCACCTGCGTTGGATATGTCATCAGCTTTCATGTCAGCTAACAGGTTGTTAAGATGCAGCACAGTGTCAGTGATGTTCTTGGTGGCGTCGGGAATGTAAGTGCAACAGGAGTCACCGATCACATGACACAGGCCACCCTTTGAGGCGAACAACAAGTCTAGAGCGAATTGGTGCTGCATGAGCATGTTCCTAGAGGCTATTATGAATGGGGACAATGCCTGGAAGCCTTGCGTCATCTCATAAGTCAGATTCTCTAGCCGGACGTGTAAGGTATCTATTTTATGGGCATTGTTTACTGTACCCCACCATGGGAACAGGCCACCCATGAATTTAGCTCCAGCGGACGTCAGATCTCTTTTTACCTTGTGGTGGTCGGGGTGTTGGAACTCTGGGTAATGATGTGTGGTGTGCATTAAGGACGTGAGTACAGTGACTGCTGGATTCAAATCCACTAAAGTGCATGTACCTATCCAGAGGGGAGCCAGAACTTGATAGAGCTTGTCGCCGCACAACCAAACGTAATCTTCTGGCGCGCTAAACCCAGCATCACTGGGCCACGCCAGTTGGAGGGAAATATGTTTAACATCAGGGAATGGTAAGTTAGAAAGGATTCTTTCAGGGGCACCAGATATGTGACAATACGAGATTTTGTAAGCACCGTCACCGCATGTGTTCCGTAGGATGCGGGTACAGCCAGTAGTAGTGCCAAGGAAAAAATAAGGTGGTGTAAGAGACGTTTTGTGGTAAACTCTCTGGACGCAGAGGCTGTGTTTCATCCCTCTCAAATGGCTGGGGTGCACATGGCTGACGGGTTGGTACTTTGCGTATGTGGTGTCAAGCGTGGATGCACGCAAAAAGGAGTTAGACCGATTAATGCATGGTGAAGGAAGCTGCCTAGCATAACGCCGCTCGGTTACGCTGTCTTCACCCTTGATGGGCTTTGTCAGAGCCATAAACGCGCAGAGGTGTTCAACCTGGGTCAGAGAGCGCGGACGAGCTGGCACGGACATTGATGAGTCCTGGGGGAAAAAGGTGCATGCATAACATGACCCATTTTGTCCTGCTTCCTGCAAGAATGATCTCAGAGTGTGCCACCAGACGTTACCGGTGATCCCATTACTGGTCTGAACCACATCAATGTTGCTATGGTCGTTATCGCCTATGTATAGATTAAATGTAGATGTACCTATGGATGTCAACAGTTGCGTCAAAGGTTGCTTACCCTTTTCCGGGGTCTGAGTTTTGGGCGCGATGTCTATGTAAAATGTGCCACATGGGTCGGCGCCGGATATATACATACAGACAACAAAATAAAATAAATGTGGTTAGATAGATAGATAGATAGATAGATAGATACCTCCATTTTGGCTGACATGCTGTATGCTGACATTTATACATAAAATATAGGACTGTGCAGGTCTCCCTTGAAAAAGAGATCTATGATCTCAATGGGACCCATCTGGTTAAATAAAGGTTTGAAATGAAAATGAAATGGTTAAATAAAGGTTTGAAATGAAAATGAAATGGTTAACTAAAGGTTTGAAATGAAATAAAATGAAAGGACTAGTCCTAACACAACTATCATGGCAAGTATTAGGGCTGTGCATCTTCACTGGTCTCACGATTCGATTCGATTACGATTATCCTGTCAACGATTCGATTCGGTTCGATATCCCGGTGCATCCCGGTGCATCACGATTCATACCAATGCGTTGCATCCTCAATTTTCTATATTACTGCACATGGCTTATTTTTCATCAATGCATACATGCAGTAAATACATATGAACTCTCTTTTTATTATTTAGAAAGTGCTTCAGAAATCAATAACATAAATGTCTTGACATTAATTTATAAACCAAAATAAATGAATTGTATAGGTCTAGCCTCCGTGTGTGAAGTTGTTCCATCCTCAAAAACAAAAAGCTAATGCTCCTGCAGTCGAGCTGCAGCTTCTAGCAACGACCTTCTGTTAAAGGACACTGAAGGTCCTGAATGTGGCATCACACACAGGACTTGAGTCTGAACACAGCAGACAACAGGAGTATTTACAACAGCATATACAAACTAAAATACTGCATGTGGGTGCACACTTACATTCTCTGTCTCACTGTTACATAAATCCCATGCATGTATGAGACTAAGTTAGCTTCATTATATCTCAGTGATTAAGTGAATAATAAAGTTTCTATCGGGTCACTATCAGCCTGTCACTCATTATTTTCAGGGAGGGGGCGGGGCTTGGAGGAACGGAGAGGAGACGGTGATCGCGGAAGCTTTTTTCCTCCTGCCTTCACAAACTTTACACACGTATATATCGTCTGAAAATTGCTAGAGGACATTCATACTCTGCAATCCAAAACTTAATTAAATCCACCAAAAACCTGACATGATTGTAACGCGATTATTTTTGAAAAACATAAATTCCTGTCTGTGTCTCTGAGCCGCAGCGACACGGGGTGATTCGGAGCGGGTCGTTCTGCTGTCGGTTCTGGACTGGTGTTCTGGTGTTGGTGGATAAAGCAGACTGCTCCGTGTTGCTGTGCCGCTGTCACGTCTGCTCCCTGATCTCTGCGTCACCGACCGATTTGATATTAAAGTGACAGAAAAAACTTTATAGTAAAGCCGCGGCCGGAAAATCAGGAAGCAACGTTACTACGCTATAACCGATTATCTTCCGTCACTGCATCGAAACCGAATCGTCCACGTCCGCATCGCAATGCATCGTAAAAACGATTATTTTCAACACCCCTAGCAAGTATGCAGAGGAACCATTCTATGATTGTCCAGGCTCTCCAGTAGTATTCACATTGCTCACGGTTGCGTTGTCGTCTCTCCAGACGAGCCCTCATCACGAGGGGGAAATGTTCTATGGAGTGTGTGAGTGTATTCTCTCGGTTGATTTCGTGACACGGACCGTCAGACTTCGCACACTGATAACACAAATGAGGAACCAGAGAGCATATGAAACCGCTCAGCTGGCACTCGCTCGTGACACCTTGTGTGTAGTGTGTTTTGGGGTATGTAGTGCAAGTGTGGTGCTGGTGGTGACTAGGACACGTCACTTGTTGTCATCTCTGTTGGTGACTTGGACACGTCACTTGTTGTCATCTGTTGGTGACTTGGACATGTCACTTGTTGTCATCTGTTGGTGACTTAGACATGTCACTTGTTGTCATCTGTTGGTGACTTGGACACGTCACTTGTTGTCATCTGTTTCTATCGTTTCTCCTTTCCTGTGACTACGACCTTGCAGTGGCTGGCGTGGACCCACGTAGCTCTCTCGGCGACCTTGACCGCTGTCAGGGTGACGAGAAGCACCTGGTAGGGACCTTGCCAACGATTGGATTTCCAGCTCTTTCTCCGGAAATCCTTGATCAGCACAAAGTCGCCGGGTTGAAGGCGGTGAAGCGGACCAGTGGCAGGAGTAGGCAAGGCTGCAGCCACCTGCCGTCGGATGTCTGATAAGTGGATATACACAATATGACAACATAGCATCCTCACACAAAGTTGTGGAGGGAAGAGGACATCCTGGAGCCTTGAGTCCAATCTGTGGAGGAGCCCCAAAAAGGATTTCAAATGGGCTGAGTTGACTCCGTGTTCTCTTCCGCATCCTCATGTACATCAGCACAATGGGCAGAGCTTGTGTCCATGACAGACCTGTGTCTGCACAGCATTTTGCTAGTTTGTAGAACTGTTCTACCAGAATTTTGCATAATGCAGATTAGGCATGCTTCACAGTGCTTTTGAGCTGTTACTGTGAATCCCCTTGTGAACCACTCCTGATTAATAGACTCTAACATCCCTCCTTTTGACACATGATCAAACCCATGTGTCAACTTAGCGAAATGAATTTGGACCCACCCATATGCTGGAGGTTGGGTCAAAAACAGCCCCAGCAGCCTTCCAGTGAGCCTTCTCAACTGGCGTAGCTAGCTGCTGCATGGAAGTCAGTGATGACATTTTGTCAGTGAAGGAGGAGACAGGGATTTTAACAAAAGAGTGTGCGTGAGGTGCGAGAGGAATCAAAGCCGCTGCCTTTGCGGCCTTTACAGCAGACGCATTTCCTAGGGAAACTGGGTCTGTACTGCTTGCGTGTGCGGCACATTTACAGACTGCAACCTCAGATGGGAGCAGAATGGCGTCTAGTAAGCTTGCAACCAGTACATGGTTAAGTACTGGTTTGCCATCAGATTTCAGAAATTGTCTACACTTCCAAATAGCAACAAAATCGTGTACTACCCAGAAAGCATATCGTGAGTCAGTGTAAATAGTCACGGTTTTGCCTTCTGCAAACGTGCAGGCTTCAGTTAGTGCGATGAGCTCTGCTGCCTGTGCTGAGAGGTGACATGGGAGCGGTCCAGAACGGAGTACAGCAGAATCTGAAACAACAGAAAAACAAACCCACCCGATTAGTGCCCCCTTGGTCGCGAGAGGCAGACCCATCAACATACAAAATGAGGTCAGCGTTGGTCAGAGGAACGTCTTTTAAGTCCGAACAATAAAAACCTGTCTGTCTTTTAAGTCCGGTCTAGGTGTGCACACCATGGAAAGTACGTCAACCGTCTTCAGGCAATGTTCAAACTAAATGAAGTCTCTCCTTTTGAAACATCATGTGTTGAAATAAACACCTGCAGTTCAAAAATAAAAGTTAATTGCCTAATATTTTTGTTGTGGAATCAATTAATTTCTTTTTTTTGTTCTGATGTGTGTGTTCTGATGTGTGTGTTCTAGTATGTGTGTTCTAGTGTGTGTTCTAAAGTGTATGTTCTGATGTGTGTGTTCTAGTGTGTGTGTTCTGATGTGTGTGTTCTGATGTGTGTGTGTTCTATTGTGTGTGTTCTGATGTGTGTGTTCTGATGTGTGTGTTCTAGTATGTGTGTTCTAGTGTGTGTTCTAAAGTGTATGTTCTGATGTGTGTGTACTAGTGTGTGTGTTCTAGTGTGTGTGTTCTTGTGTGTGTGTTCTAGTGTGTGTGTGTTCTGATGTGTGTGTTCTGATGTGTGTGTTCTAGTGTGTGTGTTCTGATGTGTGTGTTCTAATGTGTGTGTTCTGGTGTGTGTGTTCTAGTGTGTGTGTGTGTGTGTTCTGATGTGTGTGTTCTAGTGTGTGTATTCTGATGTGTGTGTTCTCGTGTGTGTGTTCTAGTGTGTGTTCTGATGTGTGTGTTCTAGTGTGTGTGTTCTGATGTGTGTGTTCTGATGCGTGTGTTCTAGTGTGTGTGTTCTAATGTGTGTGTTCTAATGTGTGTGTGTTCTAGTGTGTGTGTTCTGATGTTTGTGTGTGTTCTGATGTGTGTGTTCTAGTGTGTTTGTTCTGATGTGTGTGTTCTAGTGGGTGTGTTCTGATGAGTGTGTTCTAGTGTGTGTGTTATGATGTGTGTTCTGATGTGTGTGTTCTAGTGTGTGTGTTATGATGTGTGTGTTCTGATGTGTGTGTTCTAGTGTGTGTGTTATGATGTGTGTTTTCTGATGTGTGTTTTCTAATGTGTGTTCTAGTGTGTGTTCTGATGTGTGTGTTCTAGTGTGTGTTCTAGTGTGTGTGTTCTAATGTGTGTGTTCTAATGTGTGTGTTCTGATGTGTGTGTGTTCTAGTGTGTGTGTTCTGATGTGTGTGTTCTGATGTGTGTGTTCTAGTGTGTGTGTTCTGATGTGTGTGTTCTGATGTGTGTGTGTGTTCTGATGTGTGTTCTAGTGTGTGTGTGTTCTAGTGTGTGTGTTCTAGTGTGTGTGTTCTGATGTGTGTCATAGTGTGTTCTAGTGTGTGTTCTGATGGGTGTGTTCTGATGTGTGTGTGTGTTCTGATGTGTGTGTGTGTGTTATGATGTGTGTTCTAGTGTGTGTGTGTTCTAGTGTGTGTGTTCTGATGTGTGTTCTAGTGTGTGTGTTCTAGTGTGTGTGTTCTAGTGTGTGTTCTGATGTGTGTGTACTGATGTGTGTGTGTGTTATGATGTGTGTGTTCTAGTGGGTGTGTTCTGATGAGTGTGTTCTAGTGTGTGTGTTCTGATGTGTGTGTTCTAGTGTGTGTGTTCTAGTGTGTGTTCTAGTGTGTGTGTTCTGACGTGTGTGTTCTAGTGTGTGTGTTCTGATGTGTGTGTTCTAGTGTGTGTGTTCTAGTGTGTGTTCTAGTGTGTGTGTTCTGATGTGTGTGTTCTAGTGTGTGTGTTCTAGTGTGTGTGTTCTGATGTGTGTGTGTTCTAGTGTGTGTGTTCTGATGTGTGTGTTCTAGTGTGTTTGTTCTGATGTGTGTGTTCTAGTGTGTGTTCTAGTGTGTGTGTTCTAATGTGTGTGTTCTGATGTGTGTGTTCTAGTGTGTGTTCTAGTGTGTGTGTTCTAATGTGTGTGTTCTGATGTGTGTGTTCTGATGTGTGTGTTCTGATGTGTGTGTTCTAGTGTGTGTGTTCAAATGTGTGTGTTCTGATGTGTGTGTTCTGATGTGTGTGTTCTGATGTGTGTGTTCTAGTGTGTGTGGTCTGATGTGTGTGTTCTAGTGTGTGTGTTCTGATGTGTGTGTTCTTGTGTGTGTTCTAGTGTGTGTGTTCTGATGTGTGTGTTCTAGTGTGTGTTCTGATGTGTGTGTTCTGATGTGTGTGTTCTGACGTGTGTGTTCTTGTGTGTGTTCTGATGTGTGTGTTCTAGTGTGTGTGTTCTGATGTGTGTGTTCTGAGTGTGTGTTCTAATGTGTGTGTTCTAGTGTGTGTGTTCTGATGTGTGTGTTCTGATGTGTGTGTTCTAATGTGTGTGTTCTAGTGTGTGTGTTCTGATGTGTGTGTTCTGATGTGTGTGTTCTAATGTGTGTGTTCTGGTGTGTGTGTTCTAGTGTGTGTTCTGATGTGTGTGTTCTAATTAGTGTTTTCTAGTGTGTGTGTTCTGATGTGTGTGTGTGTGTTCTGATGTGTGTGTTCTAGTGTGTGTGAGTTCTGGTGTGTGTGTTCTGATGGGTGTGTTCTAGTGTGTGTGTTCTGATGTGTGTGTTCTAGTGTGTATGTTCTAGTGCGTGTGTTCTAATGCGTGTGTGCAGATGTGTATTCTAGTGTGTGTGTTCTCGTGTGTGTGTTCTAGTGTGTGTGTTCTAGTGCGTGTGTTCTAATGTGTGTGTTCTAGTGTGTGTGTGTTCTGATGTGTATTCTAGTGTGTGTGGTCTGATGTGTGTGTTCTAGTGTGTGTGTTCTGATGTGTGTGTTCTAGTGTGTGTTCTAGTGTGTGTGTTCTGATGTGTGTGTTCTAGTGTGTGTTCTGATGTGTGTGTTCTGATGTGTGTGTTCTGACGTGTGTGTTCTTGTGTGTGTTCTGATGTGTGTGTTCTAGTGTGTGTGTTCTGATGTGTGTGTTCTGAAGTGTGTGTTCTAATGTGTGTGTTCTAGTGTGTGTGTTCTGATGTGTGTGTTCTGATGTGTGTGTTCTAATGTGTGTGTTCTAGTGTGTGTGTTCTGATGTGTGTGTTCTGATGTGTGTGTTCTAATGTGTGTGTTCTGGTGTGTGTGTTCTAGTGTGTGTTCTGATGTGTGTGTTCTAATTAGTGTTTTCTAGTGTGTGTGTTCTGATGTGTGTGTGTGTGTTCTGATGTGTGTGTTCTAGTGTGTGTGAGTTCTGGTGTGTGTGTTCTGATGGGTGTGTTCTAGTGTGTGTGTTCTGATGTGTGTGTTCTAGTGTGTATGTTCTAGTGCGTGTGTTCTAATGCGTGTGTGCAGATGTGTATTCTAGTGTGTGTGTTCTCGTGTGTGTGTTCTAGTGTGTGTGTTCTAGTGCGTGTGTTCTAATGTGTGTGTTCTAGTGTGTGTGTGTTCTGATGTGTATTCTAGTGTGTGTGTTCTAGTGTGTGTGTTCTAACAAACTGGATGAATGTGAAGTATTTTGTTAAAGGAGGATACAAGCGTAATCAAGGAACACTATTGGAGTGACTTTGATGGTTATTGGACTCAGGATTAATTCATTTGGATTCCCGCTGTATGAAGAAATGAAAAGACGGCACGGAAGTGGAAACAATTCACAAAGGGATTAAACTGTTTAAAACACATGCTCAAAGTAAACCGGATTTTGACGATGTGTTTATGTGGATTCAAAAGTCGTAAATATCTACAAAATGGAGGAGACCGATCTGATCGGAGCAACTGTGACAAATAATCCAACTGAAACCGGCGTGGACAATGACTGTGTTTTAAAAATGCGCTTATCCAGAAAAGCCCCTTTTTGGACACTTTACGGGCAGAAGAAACATTTCTATTCAAGAAAGAATTATAAATGTCTGTCTTTTTATGCCTTTAATAGCTACTAACTTGAATTTTTATTCAAATTAATTAATCAATTATTTTTTATATTTTATTGTAATAGAGACAAGGCCTTTAGCGACAATCATGTATTGCCTTACAATTATATGTATTAAAATTAAAAAAAAAGTCTAAATATGATATTTGGCCTCAAATCATCTGAGGCCTGGCGCCCCCCCCTGCGCCCCCCAGGTTGGGAACCACTGAGCTAGACGACTGTATACAGAGACGATAGGTTGGGACGTGTCATGTGTGCCACATCTCGCCAATGACGTCATAGGAGTGAAAACCTGGCTCTGCTCGTTTGCACTCCGTTTTTTTATGTTTCAGAGATGTGGGTAAGGAGGAAAAGAGAGAGGGTTGTATTTTCTGAAACTGTGTGAGTCTCCTTACACACCGGCGACACATATTTATGTATAAGACATCAAAAAGTGAATAATAGGTCCCCCTTAATTAAAGTGCAAGTATCTAAAAATGTTACTTGAGTACTACAGTACTTGAGTAAATGTACTTATTACTTCCAACCTCTGCTGGGAAATATAGAAGTAGTAGAAGCAGTAGTAATAGTAGAAGTATAGTGAAGTGTATGAGTCCCTTTCATTTCTAAGGAGCCATATATATTTACCCTTGATGTAATGCTTCGGACCCAAGGGAGGGCAGTGTTGTCTTCAAGTCATTTATATTTATATAAGTTTAGAGAACCACAGCCGCTTCTCTAAAGTCATCCAGAGAGTATCTTGTGTTGACATAAAGACATCATCAGAGTGCAGAAAATGTAGAGTTTGATGCTTTTTCATAACTCATTCATTTATATGCAGTAAAGACATGGAAGCCACTTTTTCTAAATCCAGTGTGAACTATGGGTTAGTATACACATACTAACTATGTATACTAATGTTAATGTCCTGAGCCTGATATTGTACGTGCTGTATTACAATGACACCAGACAGCAGAACAACATTCAATGATGCTTCCTTCCGTTTGTTAACTAGGGCCACACCACTTCTTTAATAAGACGCAATGGTGAGTGAGAAATGTATCACCGCGTGAGTCACTGTTCTTTAAAAATGGAGGAAGAAGACTGCATATAATCAAATATTACCCGAATAAAGCCGAGACAGAATCATAGATTGTACAACACTCTTTCAAGTAGCAGTAGATGCACATGCACTGAATCAAGTTGACCCTAATATTTTATTATTTCAACTTATATCAGTGCTTTCAACTAAGCTAATACAATCATGGGTAATTTGTTGACATAATACATTTAATTAAAGTCAACGTTCAGTGTGTTCTGTTTTCATATATAATTCCAATCTAGGTGACATCATCATGGTACATTCATAATATTGCAGTGGAACTTAATGGTAGGGTAAGAATGGAGATACCAGCTCGAGTGCACTAGAATTTGAAAGTACGCCGCCGAAAAAAATCTGCCCCTTCCTCACAGAGCCCCTCCTCCAACACACACGAACGCGCACATGACCAATGAGGGCACGAGATAAGTTTGATTTGTGCACAGATGGAAGGCTGACAGGCAGGTAGGCCATCCAGTTATTTTAGCCGGCCCGTTCAGATGATTGGTCGTGCTTTTTACAGCGCTACGGCTTCCAGGGATGAAATGTTATTTTGTATTTATTGTCAAAGCATTTCATTTATTCATTGCTATCAGATGTTAAGAGCATTCCATGGAATATAACAAAAGGTGTTTCTGAAGTGAATTACCTAGCCCACCTTTAAGTGGCTGTAAATAGTCCAGACACAAGCACCAGCACTGTGTTGTCTCTGATTAATTTGTATAACATAAGCAGTTTGAGGACGATAATAGCAGTTATATATATACTTGTATAATGATTGTTTTTTCTCCATGATAATCCATCGAGAGTGAAGGCCCCACTCGTCACCGCTTGCACCCATTAGACAGGGAGAAGAAGACATTTACTTTACTTTCATTTGGTTTCCATTACCACAAAGTGGTTCGGGGACATGATCACTGTAATGCCATAATCGCTCTAATGCTTCAAACTTATGGATGGATGTACTTTTTAGGATAGAATTAAGGTGATGGTGATGGAAGTTAACCTAATGATGATGACTGTGATGATGGGTCAACCACAGCTTCTTTCTTTCTCTTTCCTTTTTCTCTCTCTACTCATGAATATCTTAATCAATACAAACCCTTTTGACCAGTTCTGCATCCGTCTTTCTTGGTTTCCCCTCTATGTCTTTCCTATCCCTCCATCCAGATAGATCACTTACTGTATGATCTAATTTAAGGTGTGTGTGCACCTGTGTGCCTGTGTGTGTGTGTGTGTGTGTGTGTGTGAGATAATGTGTGTGTGTGTGATAATGTGTGTGCCTGAGTGTGTGTGTGTGTAATAATGTGTGCCTGAGTGTGTGTGTCTGAGTGTTAACTGCTGGAGCTAAATACCTCTTTCTTTTTGTAACAAAAAATACAAGATAATATTATTATGATTCTTTCTGGTGTTCTTTACATGGCAGTTTGTTTTAATATGAGCTCTCGATACAACACAAATCAGAGATAGAATGTAGTGGCTATTTGTCAACAACAACACAGTTTCAAAAGGCCACTGAGGCACCAGGCACAGTGGACCTTCAGGAGCTGGTAATTAATCCATTGTCCAGACAAGGCATCAACGTTTCTGTGGTATTTATTAGCTTCACCTTGCGGGGACAATGCAGCAAAAGGTGTTTAAATGTTTGCTGAGCCCTGACACTGGTAAAAAACCATAGACCTTCCCGGTGCCCACTGACTGCTGCTGTGCCCTGATTGCCTTAAAGAAACCCAGCTGTGTGCCCACATTGACCCATCACCCTCAAAATAAAAGCATTTTAGCTGGAACACAACTTCACTTAAATAATATGGCTGTAAATCAATTCATTCTACAAAACAAAAAATAACAAATAAATACATTAAATAAATACTGAATACTGAATAGCTTCCACAGAGAATAAACCTTTGTTATGATGTGCTATCTTCATTAACAAAGGATTCATGAATATGGGTCCAAGCATAAAGCCCTGGTGAGCTCCACTGTATCCCATCTCAAGCCATGGTCCCCTCCTCTTCCTTCTCGACATGCAGCCCCTCAGTCACACCATACGCCACAATGGCCTCCATTTCCACTGTTATGCCGAAGACCACCTTACATCTCCAACAAACATGCTACCCCCCTTACAAAAAGCATTACCGTTAGAAATTCCTGGTTGCACGTTCAATTCCTCAAACTAAACAGCCATCATGGAATAGTAAACCTGCTTTCTGTCCAACTCTATGATCTCTTCTTTCTTATTTGAGAAAAATAAATACAGAAATTGTGTTGTTCTACCATTCTTCTGGTTCTCATGTCATCCAATGGCAGTCCATTATCGGCTGCTGTTTAATGGAGCTATTCAGAGAGTCGAGGCTTGGTCTGAAGACAGCTCTGATTTCATTTCAGTGAAATGTTATATCCTGGATATGGTTTGTGGTGTGTGTTGGGTGTAGATCCACAGGCCTGATAGCAGCCATTTATACTCAGTGAGGTCTGCTCCACTCACTGTGGTCGACCTTCAACACCATGGATTTAATTCCCATCAAATCATGCATTTTTTACACAGAATTGATCTGCTACATAAACTGATTGTGCAACGTCCAACGTCCTTAGATGGTACCAATGGGATATTGAATTATTTTCATTTTAAAGGGCACCTATCATGCAAAATGCACTTTTGTATGTCTTTTATACATGAATATGTGTCCCCGGTGTGTCAGGGAACTCACCAAGTCTCAGAAAACACAAGCCTCTCTTTTTTCCTCCGTACCCAAATCTCTAAAAATGTGGCTGCAACGGATCTGATACAGACTGACACATATTTGAAATATCTCTGACGTCAGAAACGAGGAGCTCCGCCTATATGGGCAACTCTCCACCTATCAGGAGGAGACAGCCACGGCCATTGCCATTCGAAAGCGCTGGAGACGCTGTAGTACATATGCCAGGCCTGTAGGTGGTGCTGTAGTCTGCCACAAAAGCAGTGAAGAAGACTTCTCAGATTCAGCTCTTTCAAAAACAGGGCTAAAAAAGAGCAAATAGAGCGAAATGAGGCATGGCTAAAATGCAGGATCTGTTTGGTATTTTGAAAAAATAACTTATATAGGTATGGCCCTACAATATATTATTCAAATATAGCATGCTAGGTGTCCACTTTAAGTTATTCATTAGTATGTTAGCAATGCTAAGAGTTTCCATCTAGGTTGACTGTTAATTTCATTATCCATATGTTTTACGCCGGTTATTAAAATATCTAGGTACCAATATTCTCTTGTCCTGCAATCTGTCAGTTGTAGATGAGCCAGGCGATTAAGAAATGCAGAATGATGTAGAGTTTATTTGCTGTTCTGTAATATGATTGTACAGAAAGTGTGTGTGTTCGCAGAAAGCCAAATAATCCTAAAGGCCTATTGACCGTGCAGTTATTTTCCGGCTAAAATGAATCCACCCCTAATCTTTAGTTTGTCTGCCTTTCGCCACAGAGCTTGGAACGGCCACCACAGCAGACACCGTATTCTACCATATTTCCCGACTTCTTTGCTGGGTTTTTGGCATAACTACATCACAAATGTAAAACACAACTTCCAACCATTTTCAACGGCTCCCTGAACACAGATGGAACTTTTTCTACTCTCAATTGCTCATGACATATGGCATGATTTCTTCCATTCCTTTGTTCAAAAAACTTGATTGTGATTGTCCTCGGTGCACTGAGCAGAAGAAGGAGGGGTCTGTGGGGAGTGGTTTAGATATTGGAGGGGGGAAGCAGAGAATCAGAGAGAAAAAAAGAGAGAAAGAGTGAGGAGACGGAGATGCGAGAGAGCTGTTTAACATGAGTCACCATCATACATGAAGATACAGCAAGAGAGCATGAACTGAAGACTGCAGGGATTTGTTTTCCATGAAGACAAGGGGATCCAGCTCTTGGTTATCTGGATACTGCTGTTGGACCTGAAATATTTGTTTTCTTTCTTTTTCCAACAAAATATATTAAGGAAGATTTCAGCTACATTTGGGGACCGCGATCTGTGATTACTGCTTCATTGGGACTTCACGCTCAGCCTTACATCCGTTATTCATACAAAGTGGACCTTTTTTATACTTCCATTGATTGCTTCATACCAGACACTCACACACAAACTGCTGGAATGTGGTCTTGGATTAAAGACTTTTTCAACTATGAAACCACCAAGTCAGTGGTAGTGAAGAGCTGGACCATCGGCATCATAAACCGCGTCGTCCAACTCCTCATCATCACTTATTTCATCGGGTAAGTATTTTTGCTTCATTGTAGTGTATTTTATGATTCAACTGAATACATTTGATCTGATTAAATTAAACAGCAGCAGCTGCCAGCCACAGAAAGGTGTATTATGTCAGACATAAATGTCAATGTAATTCATTTTCATATTGCACAAACTCTGACTGGTTGATAATAATATCTACTAATGAGCAAGTAATAGGCTACTCATGAACGACACTTGTCCAAGGGCCAGAATATCTCTACGCAGAGAGAGAGTAACACTCTACAATAAGGGACTCACAAATGAGAGCGTTGACCAGGGAACGGATGAGGAAAGAACAAAGCACTAACTGCTACCATTAGTTAAGGAGCAACAGTAACTCAAAAACAGGAAGTATTTTATTAATGCCTGGGGGCAAATAGGGTTACATTACCGGTGCTCTAATTTCGGAATACAAATATGTATATGGTGGCAATGGCTCATGGGGGAAATTGGTGTCTATGAGACCCAGTGGTTGGATCACCAGACCCCGGACAGCATCCTCCTCTCTGACACAGTGAATCAGTGTGTTGAGTGTGTAGGTGTCCACTACCCTCAGCCTGCTCCCCAGCACACAACAGCAAACAGGAGAGCACTGGCAAATACTGACTCAGAGAACATCCTCAGCACTGTCCAGCATCTCCCTAAAGGACCTGAACCTTCTCAGAAAATACAGTGCTTTTAATCCGTTGACTTCTATGTCAATAAGCACTCCCAGGTAAATGACTCCTTCACAATGTCTAAACCGATCCTCTGAATGGATAAAAAAAAACGTCTTATGTATTTTTTAAAGGGACCCTATTATGATCCTGTCCAGGTGTATATCAGTATGTACTACGTGTTGTCTCTACTGGGACATCTCCATGCTTTAATATTCAAAAAGCTCTTTATTTTTCTCATACTGCCTGAACCTCTTTTCACCCTCTGTCTGAAACCACAGCCCAGTCTGCTCTGATTGGTTAGCTGGCCAGCTCTGTTGTGATTGGTCAACCACTTAGAAATGTCGCTACCCTTAGCCTATCACGTACAACGTGTTGGAGCGCTAGCCAATAGAAGCGCAAGCGTTACACCAGCCACTCCATGTTTGTTGTAGAGTTGCTAAATATATTGTCTATCACTGACTTGTTGTTTCATATAAGTAGATATAAGGCATTTGCACAAAACTTTTCTGAGTTGGGTGGCAGTACAATTATATTCTAATCATCAATTACAAAATGGGGTTTGCATTTCCTGGCAATAGTGTTTGGAAGTTGATCAAGGTTATCAAAAAAAGAGTTTACATTACAGCTCTGTTGTCTTTATGCACAGCCAGGCCTGGGAAACAGGGGAACCAATTACAATATCATGTTGCAAAATTAATCTAATAAACAAAGATGGATACCCCACCGCCCAGTCTATCTTTTCTATGGTTGAAAAGATTATTTTTGCCACTTTAGACTTAATCAAGCAAAACGGGTTGATTAACCAATCAAAGTGCTGTTGGCATACTCTTAACATTTGTGAATTTAGATTTGTCCTAAGTTTTTTCTGGGAAAATCGATTTAAATTGACTTCAGGGTAATATTTGCAAGTATATAAAACACGACGTTCTCAGAGCCAGCATGTTAGAAGGTGACAGGTTTAAGAAATTGGAAAATATAGCAAAAGCAAACTCATAAACTTGTTTGGAAGGGCCCAAGATTGATAATTCTGCAAATATGCCATTACCTGTCACGTCCTGTCACGTGTCTTTGAGCTTTGACCACAGTTGAGTATATTTCTGTCTCACACATTCAGTGAAGTCCTCATTGACAGAGATTTGAATGCCCTGCATTGTTTGCCTTATAAGTAATTTCATGAGAATTGTCATTTTAATTTCCATTACTATCGACACGTTCTCAAAGAGCTTTGGGTAAAGTTCGATGTTATCGTCCAGCATTTGCCTAGCTTTTTTTTGTATTACCTGCCATGATCCATATATATCATAAGGTATGAGAGGATGAACATATTATTGGTCAATTTGTCTGGCTCTTTAGTGTGTGTGTGTGTGTGTGTGTGTGTGTGTGTGTGTGTGTGTGTGTGTGTGTGTGTGTGTGTGTGTGTGTGTGTGTGCTTCAGGTGGGTGTTTGTCAATGAGAAGGCCTACCAGGTGAGGGACACAGCTATAGAGTCCTCAGTCATGACCAAGGTGAAGGGCTTTGGAGTCTACAATGACAAGCTGATGGATGTTGCAGACTACGTCACTCCCACACAGGTAAGGAAGGGCGGGTGGATGGAAAGATGATTGACAGCAGGACACAGTGATGGAGATGTGCTCTATCCACAGGGAGCTTCAGTCTTCTGCATCATCACCAAAATGATCACGACAGAGAACCAAGTCCAGGGATACTGTCCAGAGGTCTGTTCTGTCACCCATTGTTTGTGCCCAGTTTTGGAATATAAGTACTGCACTGCACTTAAGTTTAATCTTGAACTACTTTACTTGAGTACTTCCATTTTCTGCTACTTAATACTTCTGCTATACTACATCTCGGAGGGAAATGTTCCACACTGCACTTCATTAATTTGACACTTGTGGTTACTAGTTACATTTATATCAATAACATTATGTGTTCATATGTATACTGCTAATCTATTTGTTATAGATTACAAAATAAAAAATGTAAAATAATACAAAATGTGCTTCACAACAACAACAACAACATAGAAAACTCCTGTATTTATCAGTAAGTGATAATAATACAATAACATTATATTTTATAAAAATACAAAACATTTAACAGAGCCATTCTGTATATTGAGTTATTTTACTTTTTAAAACTCATTTAGCTAATCCTACTTCTTTACTTGTATTAAAGTAACCTTTTGACAACAGAACTTTTACTTGTAAAAGAGTATTTTGAAACTGTGGTATTACTGCTTTTACTTAAAGTGGACCTATTATGCTATATTGGAAAATATATTGTAGGGCCATACCTATACAAAACATGTATGTGAAGTTTTTTGCTTAAAATACCAAACAGATCATCCATTGTAGCCATGCTTCATACTGCGCATACCCCTCTTTTGCAGCCCTGTTGCAAACAGGTTGATTCTGCTGCTAGCCATGCCCCTTTGTAGCGTCATGCAGCTTTCCCCTGCTGCTACCGGGAGATCTCAGCTAAACGCTGCGGTGATTAAATGCCATGTTATGCTCCTATCCCAGCTTCAATCTTTATTTATGAAACAGTATGAAGCTCAAACCTTTCTCTCTCGCAGGGTTTACCACAAGGACATTACGTCACACATATTCTCTCCAGTAGCCTACAGCGTTAGCTCCATGGCTAGCTCTGAGTGTAAGCATGCTTACTAATGTAAACACACAGCATATTACTCCCAAAACACGCTGTGCATTGTTTCTGATACAGCTTGACATGTTCTTTCTTAAGTATTTACCGTTAGAACAGTGCCATTATGTATTATATATAGAACAACTTTACTCTAATGGCGCATTTCCACAACAGCGCGGAGCACCGTTTTAGCGTGCCGTGCACGGTCCATTTTTGGTTGCGTTTCCACTTGGCATAGTTCCGGCTAGCGGATACTTTTTCACAGTTTTCTGGCTCTCTGGATCGAGATTCTTTCCGGGCCAACAACCGGCTGGAGTATGCTAAACTAGAGAAAGAATCGCTAGCAACTACAAAAAAAGTAACATATTTTACCTTGATTTAATTGTAATACACGTTTCAAAATGATGCCGAAGTAAGAACATACTGATACCGGTTAGTAAAAACCATGAATTAATGCTTTGACAAGTCTGCAGACAAGACGGCAGGCGAAAAACCTTTTCAAATGTGTGTTTTCTGAATGGAGATCGGCTAAGCTAACGCAGTATATATGGTATATATACACAGTCTGTGGTTTGAACTTGTTTAACTTTTGTCTAGTTTCTGAACAGATAGGAGGAGCTGTGAGCTGTGAGCTCTGACGGCTAACAGCTAACGGCTGATGTTGGTTTTGTGTTTCGCATTGAAGATGACGTCACGGCTCCGCCTACACTGCGTTACTATAGTTACTACCCCAGTTCCTAAACTGTAATGGAAACGCAGCATAAAGTGAGCCTGGCCTACCAAGGCCTAACTATACCGTACTAAGCCGTGCAAGGCCCTGCAGTGGAAATGCGCCATAAGCCTCCAGCAGACATCCTGCTGAATACACAGACACACAGCTGCGACTGTATACGGAGCCGATAGGTTGGGAAGTGTCATTTGTATAAGATGTGGTATGTGACAAAGACTGAACCAACTATGAGGTGTGATATGTGACAAAGACTGAACTAACTTAGCAGCCAATCGTGTCGATCGTCGCCTACCATGCCGTGAACTATGCCGCGTGAGAAGTAACGTGACACTCTCGTCGCTACCCCTCTCGTCACTACCCCTCTCGTCGCCTACCATGCCGTGAACTATGCCACTGGAGAAGTAACGTGACACTCTCGTCGCCACCCCTCTCGTCGCCTACCATGCCGTGAACTATGCCACGAGAGAAGTAACGTGACACTCTCGTCGCCACCCCTCTCGTCGCCTACCATGCCGTGAACAATGCCGCAAGAGAAGTAACGTGACACTCTCGTCGCCTACCATGCCGTGAACAATGCCGCAAGAGAAGTGACGTGACACTCTCGTCGCCACCCCTCTCGTCGCCACCCCTCTCGTCGCCTACCATGCCGTGAACAATGCAGCAAGAGAAGTAACGTGACACTCTCGTCGCCACCCCTCTCGTCTCCTACCATGCCGTGAACTATGCCGCGAGAGAAGTAATGTGACACTCTCGTCGCCACCCCTCGTCTGAGAAGCTACATGACGTCTGCGTCTGAAGTTTACTTTACATTTTACTTTGGTAGTTATCACCAAATAACCCAGTAATGTTACAGCTATGTAGTCGCTGTTCAAGCTAGACTCTATTTCAATATAGTTTTGGTATTAAAATAATGTTACACCTCTTGTATGCAGTGAATGCCAAAACAACCACAGAACATTTTTAATGTTTGATCATACAAATCTAATTTGAAAAAAATGTAAAAAACAGTTTTTCTCATCAGAACTTTATTTAAGGTATTTGAGGTTGGCCTGGCGGGCGACATACTGGTCTCTGGGGGAGCTCAACGTAGGGCGCCGTCCGGCGATTATGTTGGCCTGTCTTACCCCAAAAAACGTTGTCAGGCTCGGCTCCAGAGAAGGGGTGGCTGGGAAACCAGCATCTGTGAACAAATGTGGCCACCAGAGCCTTCAGGGTCCTCGGGTTCGCCGCCGCCTCGTCCTGGAACCTCCTGATGGCCGGGAAGCGTGGCCAGATCGGGTCACTCCTGACCGTCTGCACCCGCGAAAAAACTCCGGTCATGTTGTCCGGAGCACACCTCTCCTGAGCTAGGGGAACGGGGAGATCTCTGCAGGCGGCCGCCTTGCGTATGATCACCGGCAGTTCCCCTAGGATGCCACCTATTGCTGGTAGCGCTGTGGTGACGGAGAGGGGGAAAGCATGTTCGGCCGCCAAGCTGGCACCCAGCTCCTACTCTGTCTCCCCCGTCCGGGGGAGAAGAGGGAGGGGAGAACCGAATGGTGAACAGTGGAGGGAGGCGGGGTAGGAGTTGTCAGACTCCTGCCCGCCACTCGGCCCCAGGGACACGAGGCCCCCGTCCGCGGGCTCGTAAGCCTGGACGGACCAATCGTCTTCCAGCAATCCGCTCTCCGCTTCCTGTCGCCCGAGGGGAGACGGGCACAGTGTGTGCATGCTACCTGCTGGTTTAGAGCCGCGTACGCGTGCTATGACCCCACGCAGGATGCGCATACTGTGTGCTGGTCAAAACTCATTAAGAACCCAGAGCTACATGAGGGACAATCTCTCACACAATTGTTACTCATGTTTATTCTGCAATTGAAGTGTCTCTTGTGCTTCAGTAACGGTGTGCTGAAGAAAAGAGGGAGCAGATTGTCGGGCCTCCTTCCTATTTATACCGGAAGGAGGCCCGAGGGTGGGGCCCACCTTGTGGTGGGCGTGGATTACAAGTTTTCAGTGCTGCGCGGGGGCGCAGGGCGATTACCCAATAGCGATAGCCTTAGAGGGCGAAGCCATATACAAAATACAACTGCAAATCCTCACAGAAATAAAGTGCTTGAATTTCACTTACCTAAGAAACTGCATTCAGGGACGGTCTGTTTTAACCGAAGAGCCATAAGATAAGTCCGATATCTAAATGAAGAATACTCCACCAGGCACCAACACAGCAAACACATCAATGAGTTCAAGTTGTGTTCCCCGCATCAGCCTCGCAGCCTCGCCCCTGTAGCATCCTGGAGCTTGCTGAGCTAACGGAGCTACTAGCAGAGAGACAGAAAGCTAGAAGCAGCACTCACTGCAGAGACCTGTCACTGACCACGTCCTAATTTATGCAAAAACGTTAAGACCTAATATAACTACAAGGGTTGTGTTATAAAACAATTCACCCCCCACACAGTAGTCATGAAGGGGGAATCAAACTATACAGAGAATATGATTTTTTGAACCACGATGTAAACATGTTTATTTCTGCTGTAAAGTTGGTCATTTTAACATGGGGGTCTATAGAAATTGCTCCCTTCTGCAGACTGCTCCTACTGGCCAATAGATGAACTGCAGTTTGAGGCACTTCCTTATTGGCCTCCCGGCTCTGCCCAAGAGTTTTCCGCTTGGTTGGGACCGGTTGGGACGTGTCACGTCGGCCGGATGTCGCGCCAAATACATTATAGGAGTGAAAATTCTGGATCTACTTGTTAGCACCCCCGTTTTTTTTTCAGATATGTGGGTACGGAGGAAAAGAGAGAGGGTTTTTTTTCTGACACTTTGTGAGTTCCCTGACACACCGGGGACACAGATTTATGTATAAAAGACATCCAAAAGTGCATTTTGCATAATTGGTCCCCTTTAAGTAAAATGCTTCTTCCATCAGTGTTAGTGCCTCAGCAGGGTTGGGTTGGAACGGAATACATGTAACAGCGTTACGTAATCAGAATACAAAAATCAAGTAACTGTATTCAGCTCGCGTTACATTTGAAAAACGAGTAATCTGATTATAGTTGCTTTCGTAAACCTGAAGTGAATACATTTTGGAATACTTATTGGAATTATTGGTGGAAAAGAACAGTAAACAGTTAGAACAGTAACAAAAGTGTCTCTTGTTCACCAAAACATACCCATCTGTTATGGAAAAAGAAAGTATTCCAAAAGTATTCTAAAAGTAATCTGAATACTTTTTTAAGACACGTAACTGTAACTGTATTCGGATGACTTTCAGAGCATATATTCAGTATTCAGTAACTGATTACATTTACAGAGTAACCCTCCCAACCCTGTGCCTCAGACACATTTACATCTCGAGTACATCAGCATTAAAGTGCATTTCGAAGTATTGTATCTTTCCTTCAAAATTGTAAGCATCATAACACCTCTACATTTAGAATTGCATATTGTCTAACTGCCCCTTTAAAGACTATATCTGTATATATATATATACAGATATATTAACTTTAAAATAGTGTCCAAAAACTGATTCTCCAAAATCTACTCTCCAAATGTCCTCTCTTTATCTGCTAAACACAGATACCGACACAGTTAGAGACTTGCTAAGTCTCTAACTGTGTCGGCCTGCTGTGTGTGTGTCTGTGTGTGTGTGTGTGTGTGTGTGTGTGTGTGTGTGTGTGTGTGTGTGTGTGTGTGTGTTTTACCCAGAGTGAGAAGTTTAATTGTACCCAGGACAGTAACTGCAAGAGGCTCCGTAACAAGCCAGGAAGTTATGGTGAGGTCTTCTGCCTTTTCTTCTTCTTACATATCAGAGTGTGATTAGAACTGATGTTTGCATTTACACATTTACGTCGTTTGTGCAGTTTGTATAACATCTTTTTATTTTCCTGCTCAGGAATTCTGACAGGGAGATGTGTTCCTTTCAAAGGCACCATCAAGATGTGTGAGATAAAAGGATGGTGCCCAGCTGAGATCGACACCATCAAAACGTAAGCTGATGCTGTGCATGTGATAGAGAGCTTTACTATCTATACGCTAATACACATTTAGAGAGAACAGTGTTACCCTGATAGCAAAGTCATTAAGAGAAGTTCAATTCAGAAATCCACTTTGTTAAGTCCAATGTATCGTTACGGAGAGTTTCTTTGTCCAGCTTTTGGCCTTTTTTCTGCCTCCAACCCTATGACACAGGGATTTTAGCCTTGGCAGACCATTTACATCCACACAAACCTAGAGAACACGCTACAGGAGAGGGAGAAACTCGTATAGCCTAATATGGCCCCTTTAAACACATTCCTGTTTCGATGTCCATCTGTCTTTTCTCTTCCTTATGCTCTTCCCTTTGCCTCTCTTTCAGTTCGCCAATGATGGAAGTGGAGAACTTCACCATTTTTATTAAGAATAGCATCCGCTTTCCAACCTTCAACTACACAAAGTACCACAATTATGATTATAAATATGATGATTCTGACACTAAGGATGACATGTTAATATGATGACTGTCATCACGATGTCTGTGTGTGCAGAGGGAACTTTCTCACTACCATCACTAACGATTACATCAAAACCTGTAACTTCGACATGGTCAACAACACCTACTGCCCCATCTTCAAAGTGGGAGACGTGGTCCGCTACGCTCAGCAGAACTTCACCAAGCTGGCAAACAAGGTAGAGTCAAGATCCAGGTCATATCTTTATTTGAAATTTGGAAGACAAGGCTGATCCTTTTCTGTCTCTAAATGCTGATAATTACATTATGTCTGATAAGATGATCTGGTATTATGGTAAAGGCTACATGTAATTCCTAGTACACAGAGGCAGGTGAGCACAGGTACACTTGTGAGTCTCTTATTCCTTCCAGGGAGGAGTGATTGGGATAAAGATCGGCTGGGTATGTGATCTGGACAAGTCGGATGACCAGTGTAACCCCTCCTACTCATTCACACGGCTGGACGCCATGTCCCAGAAGAATGCAGTCTCACCAGGCTACAACTTCAGGTATAAAGATTCATGGTTCTGCAGAAATGTTCCATTCAGAGAACTCCACTACACAACTAATTTGTGTACACAAGATATGAACACAGGGGCATATGCATGACGTTTGCTGTGGATATGCATGGCTTCAAAGATCTTTCATAAAAACAATACTTTTTTGATCATTGATGAATCTTGCAATTACGGCCCCTACACACGGCGGCGTGCGTTGCCGCTTCAACGCTTCTGCCCATTCACTTTGAATGGGGTGACGTCACGATTCGTGTGGGAGCAAAGCGTAGCTTCTCTCGAGGTGCTCTCTGCAAAAGTAGAGCAATGTTCTACTTTTGCCGCTTCGACAGAGGCGTCAGCCAATCAAATCCCTCGTATGTAAATCTGACAGTACAAGCACTAGCCAATCAAACCGGGTGTATGTTGGGAGAGCCAGACCGCAGTTATTTCCCATATGTCAACAAAAGGAGGAGAAAATGATCGTGGCGGTAGGGAATCACCCGGTACTCTATGACCAGTCCCTCTTTACCTACAGGGATACAAACCGGAGGAGCCATGCATGGGGAGAGGTGGCAGAGAAAGTGGGGGAAACTGGTAGGTTTTCGCTTGTTTGGGGAGTTTATATCCAGTGTACTTCGTTTGAATGGACAGCTAGCAAGCAAGACAGTATATTTAGCCAGCATGGATGTAGCATGAATGCTTTGCTTTGTATGTCCGGGGCGGGACATTCATGTGGTTGGTTGTTGGTCGGGCTGCTCGCGTTGACTCCCTAAGCTCAAGACACGCCCACCGCCAAGCGGCAACGCACGCTGCCGTGTGTAGGGGCCGTTACAGATAAAATCCGTGTGTATTCTGGACCCTTTGCAAAGTGATTTTATTTTGCTTTCAATTGTGACTTATAGATAACCATTTACAGTTCTGATTTTGTTTCTATGACAACAGATCAAAGCTCTCACTTGCACACTGATCCAAACACTTTACAGTGTTTTCTTTAATATAAAAATGCTGAGATTGCTCTGTCTGTACAGGTTTGCCAAATACTTTAAGATGGACAATGGAACGGAATACCGCACTCTGGTTAAAGCCTATGCTATTAGGTTTGATGTTCTGGTCAATGGAAATGTGAGTTTATATCTGACTGTGCTTTTAACTATATGTAGTCGTTTTGAAATCTCAACATGAAAAGTCTAAAAATATTTGTTGGCACCACTTTTTATACTTTAATACTTTTAAATCTTAAAATATTTTCGTTATTACAAAGGTCGATCAGATAGCAGATTTGAATTTAAGCTTGATTAATTAACAGGCACCATTACCGTTATCATATACAATCTGGGGTCCTTGAATTGGAAACTCATACTTACATTAAGACTGACTTTGTAGACTTAAGAGATATTATACATAGGAATATTTTTTGTACCACTACATCTATAAAGTACCATGATACTGATACCTGCTCACATATTATTATTATTATTATTGGATTATTTGTTCTTCGTAGGCAGGCAAGTTCAACATGATCCCGACACTCATCAACATGGTGGCCGCCTTCACGTCAGTGGGAGTGGTGAGTTTTCTGCTGTACCACATGCCAAAGCTCATCATACACCGGTTATTATTCTCAGAATAATCTTACATTACCGTTTCATCTCTGATTTGATCTCAAGTACAATGTGAGCTTTGTTGTACTTAAATACCTCACACACTGTCCTCCCATTCTGCTGAAGCTTGACTGTGAACTTAGTTGAATTTTAAAACATTTTCTTTGAGGGAAAGTGGACTTGTTGCTGGAATATCTATTTAAAATGGTATCTCTATTATTATGTAGGGCACGGTGTTGTGTGACATCATTCTGCTGAACTTCCTGAAAGGAGCGGAGCAGTACAAGACCAAGAAATTTGAAGAGGTAATATAAAAGAAGTTCTTCAGATATTACATCCCAATGTCATGAACACTTGCCATTACGTTGCATACCATTAACCATTTAAGGTTGTTTTGATGATCCTGTTAGTGTCAGTAGTTTTTTTTAAACATTACCATTATAGAGCAACTTTTCTCTATTGATAAATAATGGTCGACCAATTAAGTGAGTCCAATACTACAGACAAACTAGCCAATGCTCATGCTAGTGCTAATTGGGAACCCTATAATGGACAAAGATATTCACTCTCTTTTAACTCTGGTTTGTTCTCCACCACTGCAACAGCTGACTCTGCCTGCTATTGATCACCAGGACCTTTACAGTGGGGCTTTAACAGCTGATGGTTTGGCATGTTCATAAATTCAATGTTTTGGGTGCCAGAAAAGCAAAAATAATAGGCCTAAAGAGGCTAACAAGCTCATAAGAGTTTAGAACATTATTATTTAAAGTAGTGGTGTTATGCTTCTGGATAGGGTGAAGGGAGGTAGAATCAACACTAAGCTAAAGGCAGCTAATGGCCAGGCCCTCCCATTTGACATTCCTGCCCTCCCCAATAAACACGTTTTTTATTATTTATAAACATTAAAAATATATATATTTTAATTTTTTTAATTATAAATAAACTGTGAACTGTAATGCTAGGATGTATGTGATGTCAGATAGTAATATAAGAGTAATAAATGAAAAACAGGTATGAAATACTATATGACAGTAAAAAAAGAATACAGTTTGAAAGGGGAGTGTTTTGTAAAATATCCATAAAGAAAAAGTAATTCTGCTTCCAGTTCTGTTTCATATGTGTGTTGAGAGATGTATCCATAGATCTCTTAATGTTGCTCTCAAAGTGCACCAGATTGATGCTTTTAACTTCAATATTAAAATAAAAATCTCCCCGGACCCCCCGAGAGGAGGTGAGGATCCCCCTAGAAGAGGTCCACCCCCGACTTATAAAAATAGCACTTTACCCCTGCTTACACCTATATGCTGTAAGCTGATTATCGAGCCTTCCTTGTAACAGTCGCGGGTACACTGTGTGTGTGCGTGTGGGGAGTGTTGCAGTAGAACATTCCACTGTAGCGCCCGTTACCTTAATGCGAAACCTTAAATGTTTGAGCACCCTCTATGAAACGTCAAGCTACCCCACAGCACCCCCAAAATAAAATCTTGTGACGGTTTTGTGTGCCCTCCCATGAAAATCATATGCCCTCTCTGTAGATTTGTTCTGGTACAGTCACTTATTAGAAACCCCTGCTTTTTGGGTATTACTACTTACTGACATATTTGATGTTGTACAACAAAGTGTGAAAATCTCTTATGCTTAACCACAGGTCGTATTTCAGGCATCTAACCACAAACACATTCAAACAATTGTTGATTTTGAGACCAGGGAACAAAAGCGATAAAAAGCAAGCAAGTTTTAAGACTAATTCCTGAACCACTCTATTGTATGTAGTATACAGTCTACATAAACATAAACATCCACAAAACTGGAGGTCCCATGACGCTCATAATCTAACCTGTCTCCCTCTCTCTCATACAGGTTTCAGACAACCCGCTGGATTCCCAGAGCAATGGCTTGTACCGCTCCCAGCTGTCCCTCAGACACACCGAGTACATGATGAGGTCCAGCGACTCAGGGGCCTTTTCTATTGAACATTACAGCTGATGGACAGGAGCAGCTCTCTATACAAATGTTACCTCCTCAGGGCCTTCTTTACATAAAAGAGTAAATGTCAAAAGAAATTCAGGGGAACCTTGAACTGTTGTTATTTTAATGTTAAATTATTCAAACAGATTCGAACTATACAGTCAAATAAATGAAATTAAAAAGCTTTGCATGTTTCATGCTCTCTTTGCTTTGTTTGCATCTTACATTGAATGCATCACGAAGGCCTTTGTAACATGAAAACAGGAATAAACAACACAGCTGGCACGAGTTGTTTCACTTGCTTGTCCTTCTTTCAAATATATGTCGTGGTTTATATTCTAATAAATATGCTCTGCTTCGTAAAGGAGCTTGAGTTTGGTTTGATGAAAGCACCATTTATGTCTTCGAGGTAAACACTGTTATGGAAATCTAGGACCCAAACACGGCTGGAGAGTTCAAGTCAAAGTGATCAAAACAAATAAATGGTGAATCGAGAAAAGCCGTCTTTTGATTATTTATTTGAAGCTTCAAATACACGATAGAATAATTAAATATGTCACAAGTCGAACAGAGTGTAAGAAAGTCTGCCCGAGAGTGAGCAGAACAATGAATAAGCAGAGGTTATATAGGAAAATGAGTGGGAACGTGAGAAATCTGGATTCACACAGTCACGTATTGTTATTAGACACCTGGCCTTGAGCGGGAGATAGCATAACGGTTCTCAGAGCAGGGAAGTTCGTGTGTGTCTGTGTGAGTCTCCCAGTAGCCATAGCAGCTCTGTGGCCTTGAAGAAGAAGAAGAAGAAGAAGAAGAAGAAGAAGAAGAAGAAGAAGAAGAAGAAGAAGAAAATATAATATAATGATAATAGTAAAAGCACAACAAGAGGAAATAAGAAGCATTTGGTTGAAGCATATGAAGGATATAATAAGGATGATATAATAAAAATGTCCACTACATTCTCCCCTTTTGATCATACTTGATCAATAAAAAAAACAAATGACAGGATAGACTGATATAACACATCAATGAATACACTCCATCGCTGGTTTAAGTAAACACATCACAAATATATCATAGAAAACTGGCTGTTTTTGTGGAGGACAGACTCCAATATAATGTAAGCATAAGAGAGGAGATACACACATGATTATATTGATAAATCGGAATCAGACTCTTCTGATTCTAGCTGGTCTATCTCACTGTGGCGCAAAGGATTGTCGTGTAATGGAATAGTAGTATACTGAACGAAAGCTGAGGATACCATGCTGGAAACGCATTTCTTCAGTATTGGGATAATCAAACAGGTACAACTGATTAATAGGCCAAAAATTATCGCTTTCATGTCGGCTAACAGGTCGTTGAGATGCAGCACGGTGTCAGTGATGTTCTTGGTGAAGTCGGGAATGTAAGTGCAACAGGAGTCACCGATCACATGACACAGGCCACCCTTTGAGGCGAACAAAAGGTCAAGAGCAAATTGGTGCTGCATGAGCATGTTCCTAGAGGCTATTATGAATGGGGGCAATGCCTGGAAGCCTTGCGTCATCTCGTAAGTGAGGTTCTCTAGCCGGACGTGTAAGGTATCTATTTTATGGACATTGTTTACTATACCCAACCATGGGAACAGGCCACCCATGAATTTAGCTCCAGCGGACGTCAGATATATTTTTACCTTGTGGTGGTCGGGGTGTTGGAACTCTGGGTAATGATGTGTGGTGTACATTAAGGACGTGAGTACAGTGACCGCTGGATTCAAATCCACTAGAGTGGTGGGGGAAGCTGCCGAGCATAACGCCACTCGGTTACGCTGTCTTCACCCTTGATGGGCCTTGTCAGAGCCATAAACGCACAGAGGTGTTCAACCTGGGTCAGAGAGCGCGGACGAACTGGTACGGACATTAATAATAATAATAATAAATTGGATTTATATAGCGCTTTTATAAAACCCAAAGACGCTTTACAATATGAGTAGATAGACTGGGGCAGGTAGACAACAGACTAAGAAAAACAACAAAACAAAACACAGTGGCAGTCAGGAGGAGGTCGAAAATGAGTGGGGGGGTGTTTTACGGATAGAGAGAGGTGAAAAGATGGGTTTTGAGGCGGGACTGGAACAGAGTGAGGGACTCGGACTCACGGAGGTCTTGGGGGAGGGAGTTCCAGAGCTTTGGGGCGGCCACAGAGAAGGCTCTGTCTCCGAAGCTCCGGAGATTGCCAATGGGGGTGGAAAGCAGGCCGGCCGAGGTGGATCTGAGGGTCCGGGGAGGATGGTAGGGGATGAGAAGGTCAGTGAGGTACGGGGGGGGCCAGATGGTGGAGGGCTTTATAGGTAAGGACCAGGAGTTTGTAGTTGATGCGGTGAGTAACGGGAAGCCAGTGTAGTTCTTTGAGGACCGGGGTGATATGGTGCCATGATTTAGTGTGGGTGAGGAGTCTGGCGGCTGCGTTCTGAACACGCTGGAGTCTACTAAGGGAGGTGGAGCTGATGCCGTAAAGGAGGGAGTTACAGTAGTCGAGGCGGGAGGAGATGAAGGCGTGAATGAGTCGCTCAGCTGCGGGGCGGGTGAGATAGGGACGGATTTTGGCAATGTTGCGGAGATGGAAAAATGAGATTTTGACAACTTGGCGGATGTGGGAGTCAAGGGAGAGGGTGGGATCGAATATAACCCCGAGGTTGCGTGCCTGGGTTGAGGGGGAAACAGGGGTGCCATCGATGGTCAGTGTGAGGTTGGGGGTTTTACTGAGGGTGGATTTGGAGCCGATGAGGAGGAGTTCAGTTTTATTGCTGTTGAGTTTAAGAAAGTTTTTTTGCATCCAGGATTTCAAGTCAGTCAGACAGGATTCAATGTGGGTGATGGGGGGGTTATGGAGGGATTTGGTGCTGAGGTAGATTTGAGTGTCATCGGCGTAGCAGTGGAAGTCCAGGTTGTAGTGGCGGAGAATCTGACCAAGGGGGAGGATGTAGATGATGAAGAGGAGGGGGCCGAGTACTGAGCCTTGGGGAACACCTTGGGTGACTGTAGCGGTGGCAGAGGAGTGATTATTGAGGGAGATGAAGTGGGATCTGTCGGAGAGATATGACTGGAGCCACCTGAGCGCAGTACCTTCGATACCGATGTCTTGGAGTCGGGTGAGCAGGATGTTGTGGCTCACGGTATCGAAGGCTGCACTCAGGTCGAGGAGGATGAGGATGTTGAGGGAACCGGTGTCAGCAGAGGTGAGGAGGTCATTGAGGACCCTGACGAGTGCCGTTTCTGTGCTGTGGTGGGGACGAAAACCAGACTGAAGGGGTTCGAAGAGGTGATTTGATTGAAGATGGCGGTGAAGTTGTTTGGAGATGATGCGTTCTATTGTTTTGGAGAGAAAGGGGAGGTTGGAGATGGGGCGGTAGTTACTGAGGGATGAGGGATCCAGACCGGGTTTTTTGAGGATGGGAGTGACAGCAGCAGTTTTAAAGGCAGAGGGAACGGTTCCTTGGGACAGGGAGGAGTTGAAGAGGTTGGCAAGGTAGGGGCAGAGGATGGGGAGGCAGGACTTCAGTAGAGGGGTGGGAAGAGGGTCAAGGGAGCAGGTAGTGGGTTTGGAGGAGCTGATCAGATTGAGAATTTCAGAGGGGGAGACCAGAGTGAACTGGGAGAGTGGGCCGTGGGGAGGGGGAGTCGGGAGGTCAGGGGAGAAGGAGGGAGAGATTGGAGAAGCAGATAGGGAGTGATTAATGGCAGTGATTTTGTCTGAGAAAAACTGGAGGAATGAACTGCATAAGGTGGAAGTGGAGGAAGTGAGGGTGTCGGCACGGGGTTTGAGGAGCTTGTTGACGGTGGAGAAGAGGGTCCTGGGGTTGCGGGAGGGGTCAGTGAAGATGTTGGAGAGGTAAGCTGATTTTGCGGCAGTGAGGGCATCTCTGTAGGTGGTGAGATGAAGTTTGTAGGATTGGTGGTGAACTGTGAGGGATGATTTTTTTGTTAAGCGTTCAAGCTGACGGCCGGTTTGTTTCATTCTACGGAGTGCAGGGGTGAACCAGGGAGACGAGGTTGTAAAGGTGACAGTTTTCCTTTTGAGGGGGGCCAGGCTGTTGAGGGAGGTGAGAAGGGTGGAGTTGAGGTGATTGAGTAGGTCATCAGGTGTGCTGAGGTTCGAGTCCAGGGGGAGAGTAGAGGATAGCAGGTGGGATAGGTGCTGGGGATCGACAGAGCGTAGGTTACGGAAGGTGATGTTCCTGGAAGGGGGGGGGTGGCGGACAGGGGAGGTGATGGCGAACTGTATAAGTTTGTGGTCAGAGAGGGGAAAGGGGCAGGGGTGGAGGTCGAGTACTGGGAGGTTGGTGGAGCAGACAAGGTCAAGGATGTGTCCTTTATCATGGGTGGGGAAGGTGACATGTTGGGTAAGTGAGAAGTTGTCCAGAAGGGAGGAAAGTTCAGAGGCATGTTTGCAGGTGGGGGAGTCCATGTGGATGTTGAAGTCACCAAGGAGTAACAGACGTGGGGAGAGGGATGAAGCAATGATGAGGAGTTCAGTGAGATCAGAGAGGAAGGAGGGGTCCGGTTTGGGGGGCCGGTAAATGAGGATAACTGTCAGTGAGGGAGGGGCTTTGAAGGCGAGGAATTCAAAGGATGGTACTGAGGGGAGGGTGAGTTCTGTGATCCGGATGTTCTGGTTGTGGATGACAGCCAGCCCACCACCACGGCGTGAGGGGCGGGGTTTCGTGATGTAATTAAAACCAGGAGGTGATGTTTGGTTGAGGGAGAAGAAGTCGTTGGGTTGTTGCCAGGTTTCAGTGAGCAGAAGGAAGTGAATCGATTTGTCCAGAATTTGTTCGTGAAGGATGTGGGTTTTGTTGGTAAGTGACCGGATGTTGAGGAGGGCGAAGTTGGTCAGGTGGGGGATTGGAGGGGTGGTGGCAGGGTGGAGAGGTATGAGGTTATCCAGGTTAGCAACACGGGGGTGGGGAGGAGAAGGGGGGTGGTGGTGGCGCAGAGGTGGGGGGCATGGTGGTAGGGAAAACTGGTTTGTTATGCATATTGGGAGGCGGAGGGGAGTAGAATCCGCTCCGGGTATTCTGTGGAGCTGGGAATGTGGGGGAGCAGGTTGTGTTGGGAGGCGGAGGGGAGTGGAATCCGGTCCGGGTATTCCGTGCAGTGTAAGAGGAACAGTAGGAGGTGCGCTCTGATGACGCCTCAGGTGTGCGACAGTGTGTTGGGTAGAGCAGATGGATGGTATGGATTGTTGTCCGTGCTGAGAGTAGACGAAACTGCGACGAGTACTTCGGTGGATGTAGCGGGGTCGACGGAGGAGTCCAAGATGTCTGATGACTGAGGTGGATAGCGGGATGGAGGATTTATTAAGTGACAGAAGCTGTGAGACGGTGTATTTCAGCATGATGACAGGCGGAAAGGCTGGACGCAGTGGGTTAGCGGCGACCGCGGCTAGCAGGCTAGCTGCACAGAGGTAGATGATTCCCGTGGAGACGAGGAAAATCCACAACATGGGAGGAGGACGTGAACAGCGGGACGGAACAGATGCACCCCAGATACGAAGGCAGGAGGCAGAGAGAGTCCAAAGATGTTGTGTGCGATGGGGACAGACAGGAGGTAGGTGATGTAGCAGATAGCAAATAGCCACCCGGCACTTTGATGGGTGAGGGCAGCCAGTTACAGACAGCAGCAGAGGCAGAAGTCCAAAGTAACTTACAAAAAGTCCAAAGTAACTTACAAAAAGTCCAAAGTAACTTACAAAAAGTCCAAGGTAATTTACAAAATGATAGCTGGTGTGAAAGAGGGTAGCAGAGGCGGAAAAGCGGCGAACAATCAGCGCCAGCGTCCTTTCAGCGTGCGTAATTCTCCCCGAATTCTCCCACATTGATGAGTCCTGGGGGAAAAGAGTGCATGCATAACATGACCCATTTTGTCCTACGGCCTGCAAGAATGATCTCAGAGTGTGCCACCAGATGTTACCGGTGATCCCATTACTGGTCTGACCCACATCAATGTTGCTCTGGTCGCCTATGTATAGATTAAATGTAGATGTACCTATGGATGTCAACAGTTGCGTCAAAGGTTGCTTACGCTTTTCCGGGGTCTGAGTTTTGGGCGCGATGTCTATGTAAAATGTGCCACACGGGTCGGCGCCGGATACATACATACAGACAACAAAATAAAATAAATGTGGTTCACCCTGCTTTCCCCATGTACCTCTTAGATACCTCGATTTTGGCTGACATGCTGTGTGCTGAAATGGATACATAAAATATAGGACTAGTCCTAACACAACTATCATGGCAAGTATGCAGAGGAACCATTCAATGATTGTCCAGGCTCTCCAGTAGTATTCACATTGCTCACGGTTGCGTTGTCGTCTCTCCACGCGAGCCTTCATCACGAGTGGGAAATGTTCCATGGTGTGTGTGAGTGTATTCTCTCGGTCGATTTCGTGACACGGACAGTCAGACTCCGCACACCGATAACACAAACGAGGAACCAGAGAGCATATGGAACCGCTCAGCTGGCACTCGCTCGTGACACCTTGTGTGTAGTGTGTTTTGGTGTATGTAGTGCAAGTGTGGTGCTGGTGGTGACTCGGACACGTCACTTGTTGTCATCTGTTGGTGACTCGGACACGTCACTTGTTGTCATCTGTTTCTGTTGGTGACTTGGACATGTCACTTGTTGTCATCTGTTTCTGTTGGTGACTTGGACATGTCACTTGTTGTCATCTGTTGGTGACTCGGACACGTCACTTGTTGTCATCTGTTTCTATCGTTTCTCCTTTCCTGTGACTACGACCTTGCAGTGGCTGGCGTGGACCCACGTAGCTCTCTCGGCGACCTTGACTGCTGTCTGGGTGACGAGAAGCACCTGGTAGGGTCCTTGCCAACGATTGGATTTCCAGCTCTTTCTCCGGAAATCCTTGATCAGCACGAAGTCGCCGGGTTGAAGGCAGTGAAGCGGACCAGTGGCTAAAGTGGATGATAGGTTAACACAATATGACAACATAGCATCCTCACACAAAGTTGTGGAGGGAACAGGACATCCTGGAGCCTTGAATCCAATCTGTGGAGGAGCCCCAAAAAGGATTTAAAATGGGCTGAGTTGACTCCGTGTTCTTTTCCGCATCCTCATGTACATCAGCACAATGGGCAGAGCTTGTGTCCATGACAGACCTGTGTCTGCACAGCATTTTGCTAGTTTGTAGAACTGTTCTACCAGAATCTTGCATAATGCAGATTAGGCATGCTTCACAGTGCTTTTGAGCTGTTACTGTGAACCCCCTTGTGAACCACTCCTGATTGATAGACTCTAACATCCCTCCTTTTGACACATGATCCAACCCATGTGTCAACTTAGCGAAATGAATTTGGACCCACCCAGATGCTGGAGGTTGTGTCAAAAACAGCCCCAGCAGCCTTCCATTGAGCCTTCTCAACTGGCGTAGCTAGCTGCTGCATGGAAGTCAGTGATGACATTTTGTCAGTGAAGGAGGAGACAGGGGTTTTAACAAATGAGTGTGCGTGAGGTGCGAGAGGAATCAAAGCCGCTGCCTTTGCGGCTGAGTCAGCAGACGCATTTCCTAGGGAAACTGGGTCTGTACTGCTTGCGTGTGCGACACATTTACAGACTGCAACCTCAGATGCGAGCAGAATGGCGTCTAGTAAGCCTGGAACCAGTACATGGTTAAGTACTGGTTTGCCATCAGATTTCAGAAATTGTCTACACTTCCAAATAGCCCCAAAATCGTGTACTACCCAGAAAGCATATCGTGAGTCAGTGTAAATATTTCACGGTTTTGCCTTCTGCAAACGTGCAGGCTTCAGTTAGTGCGATGAGCTCTGCTGCCTGTGCTGAGAGGTGACATGGAAGCGGTCCAGAACGGAGTACAGCAGAATCTGAAACAACAGAAAAACAAACCCACCCGATTAGTGCCCCCTTGGTCGCGAGAGGCAGACCCATCAACATACAAAATGAGGTCAGCGTTGGTCAGGGGAAAGTCTTTAAAGTCTGAAACAATAAAAACCTGTCTGTCTTTTAAGTCCGGTCTAGGTGTGCACACAATGGAAAGTACGTCAACCGTCTTCAGGCAATGTTCAAACTAAATGAAGTCTCTCCTTTTGAAACATCATGTGTTGAAATAAACACCTGCAGTTCAAAAATAAAAAGTGAATTGCCTAATATTTTTGTTGTGGAATCAATTAATTTCTTTCTTTAAAGGCAAAAACATGAAAAAGCTAAGAGAAAAACCCTATTGAATACAATATTATTTGGAGCAACTTAATTTATAAATGGTTGTCAACTTAAAAACATGTGTTTCATGTTCAACATGTGGTAATTAAGTACATACAATTTAAGATTATATTTAAATCATACGGTAAAACAAGTTGGAACTCTTGGAGTAATCCCTTAAAAACTTGTGTTTATGCTACCAATTATTAAGTAAGTGGTAATTGAAAACACCTCTGATTGTAGAGGAAAAGCCTTCTCCCCTAACCCAAATAACTTTGTTGCTTTAACAACATTTCAATAGAAGTTGTCTTAACTCAATAACCATCGATGCAACCTATTGCCTTGATTGTGGTACATGGTGTACTTTTCCTTCACTACATGTATGTAATACCTTTAGTTACTTTACAGATGTGGATGAATGATGTGAAATATAATCAAGTGTTAAATCAGCCTTTAGTTCCACCTGGAGTAAATCCACAAGCTACCCTGCAGTCTACAAAGTACTTCAGACTAGCTGCACCTCCACCAGCTTTGAGAACACTTTCAAGATCAATCATTATAAAACATATCATATATATTATTCTGAAATGGACCAATCTGCACAACGACTACTTTCACTGTCTTTACTTTCACTATATTCTGATAATACTTTTCTACTTTTACTTGAGGAACATTTTGAATGCAGGACTGTTACTGTAACACTCTGGTACTTCTACTTTTACTCAAGTACAATATCTGAGTACTTATAATTTCACTACAATATCTGAGTACTTATTCCACTTCTGGTAGTGTATTAGTCTGAATTGTAGCTACAAAATCACACAGAGCTGCATAAAAATAGAATAATATGTACACGTGTGTACAATGATTTGTAGGTAATTTTGACTACTCAAGACACCTCACTTATACATCTTCAAAGTATTGGCTTTCAGAATATTAAACTTGTTTCGGCAAATTCAGATGATAAAATACAACTTTGAAGCTTGTAACGGCATAATTACAAGCAGAGAACGGACTAATGTAACGTCACAGCAAGCATAACAACAGCCGTGTGTTATGAACACATACGCAAGAATGACATCATCTGTCGCTGAGTGACTTTTTTAACATTTAGTCTTAACACAAACGTGTGAATGTGTAAGGTTTACCATTATATTCAAATGTGAACAAAAATTGACTGTCTTTGTGTACCGGAACACTGAAAAAAATGCATTTGAGACATCTATGGCAGTAAATATGTTGCAGAGGCTGGAACTTTTTGGAGTAATCAGATAAGAATTCCGGACAAGCGTGCATGCACAGTGTTGTGTCTCGTCAGATCTGTTAGTATTATTTCTCTGTGAGTCTATATTGTCAAGTCCGTGTCTGCCATTTCTTGTTTTACTTTGTCATTTCTCATTTCAGGTAGTTCGATTCCTACCTTGCCTGTTTGTCCACGGACCTGATTACCTGCCCCGCCCTTATTGTTTGCACCTGTGGAGTCCCTTGCTTCTGTATATATTCTGTGTGTTCCCTGTGCCAAGTGCCAGATCGTTTTGAACCTTGTGAATGGATTACCTTGTTTTATCATCACAGTAAAACCTTTTTTTGAATCATCTTTTGTCTAGAGTCGTGCATTTGGGTCCTATCAGTTTTTGTGTGCTCCAGTCGTAACATTACGATCTGGCCAACAAATGGACTCAGCCGACTCTCAAACCCTGAGGGCAGCGCTCTGCTCTCAGGCTCAACGTCTGCGGCAGCAGGAGGAAGAAATGAAGGACATAAACCAGGGAGTAATGACCCTGACTAGCAGCCAGAGTGAGTTTCGTGGCGTAGTTACAACACAAATTAATCACCTGGCTGAACAGCTCCATAATGTACTCACACGGTTGGATAGTGTGCCTGCCGCTCCTTCCAACGTGGCTGCCCCAGCCCCAGAGCCTACAGCTGTTTTTTCCATGCCAGCTTCCATGATTCGTCTTGCTCCTCCAGCGAAGTTTTCGGGCGAGTCCGGTAACTGCAGTCCATTCCTAACGCAGTGTGACCTACATTTTACCTGCCAGCCTGCTGCTTTCCCCAGTGATCTAGCCAAGGTGGCGTTTGTTGTGTCCCACCTCACGGGAAGAGCGGAAGCCTGGGCTACGGCGGAGTGGGCACGGGAGTCTCCGGTGTGTAAATCTCTCCAACTATTCACTGAGACTATAAAAAAGATCTTTGACCGAACCACACCGGGGAGAGAAGCTGCCAGAGCCCTGACGCAGATCTCCCAGCAGAATCAGAGTGTGTCTGACTACGCCATTGATTTTCGTACTTTGGCCACGGACAGTGGTTGGAATGAAGACGCACCATACGATATGTTTTTGAGCGGACTCAGTGACTCTGTGCGGGATCTTCTTGTTCCTCTTGATCTGCCGCCGGATTTGGACAGTATGATCGCCTTGGCTATACGCACAGACACTCGGCTGCAAGAGCGACGGAGGGAGAAAGCCAGGAAAGCGCCACCTCCTGCACGATCTCCACTACGACCCGGATTTCGGACCCACAATTCCTCTACTACCGTGAAACCTGCTTCGGGGAACACAGAAGAGGAACCCATGCAGCTCGGAAGGGCCAGGCTGTCTCCAGAGGAAAAGCAGCGGCGCCTCCGGGAGCGTTTATGTTTCTACTGTGGGAAGCATGGACATTTCCTGGGAGCCTGCCCGTTAAAAGACGGGGCTTACCAGTAAGACGGAGGGTGCTGGTGAGCCGATTGACAACCGCAGATTTCCCTTCACGATCCATGACCCAGGTTGAGGTTAGTAATAATGAGCACAGCATAGCTTTGAAAGTACTTGTAGATTCAGGGGCTGACGCTAATCTTATGGACTGGGGGTTAGCTAAACGTTTGAAAATTGCCTCCGTGCCATTGACTCAGACACTTGAAGCTAGCGCTCTGGACGGTACTCTCATGTGCAAAGTGACTCATAGAACCATGCCTCTTAAAATAACCATTGATCATGAACACTCAGAGTATATGACTTTTCATCTGTTTAATTCTGCACAGCATGCAGTAATTCTGGGCTATCCCTGGTTGTGCAAACATAACCCTCACATTGATTGGCGGACTGGTAAGGTTTTGGGGTGGGGAAGCGAATGCTCTCATTCGTGTTTCAGGGGCAAGACTGCTGAAATTGTCAGAGAGCCCATTATAGACAATGATAGGGAACATGAAGATAATCAAGACTCAGACTTCCCTGACCTTTCGAACGTACCCAGCTGCTACCGAGATCTCAAGGAGGTGTTCAATAAAACTAAAGCGACATCCCTTCCTCCTCATCGCACCTATGACTGCGCCATCGATATCCTGCCTGGGTCCCCCTTGCCCAAGGGAAGACTGTACTCTCTCTCAGCTCCAGAGAGAGAGTCTATGAGAGAGTACATAGACGGCTCTCTCAAAACGGGTCTTATCCGTCCCTCGTCATCTCCCGCCGGAGCTGGTTTTTTCTTCGTTGAGAAGAAAGATGGATCCCTAAGACCTTGCATCGACTACAGCCCCCTAAACGACATAACCATCAAGAACAGGTACCCCCTCCCGCTTATGACCTCAGCGTTTGAACTGTTGAAAGGAGCTAGAGTTTTTTCAAAACTTGACCTGCGTAACGCTTACCACTTGGTGAGGATACGGGAGGGGGACGAGTGGAAGACTGGTTTCAACACTCCAAGCGGACATTATGAGTATCTGGTAATGCCTTTTGGTCTAACAAATGCACCTGCCGTTTTTCAGGCTCTCATAAATGATGTGTTGAGGGAATTTTTGAATCATTTTGTTTTTGTCTATCTTGATGATATCCTGATTTTTTCCCGTGATGAAGGTTCACACGTTTCGCATGTTCGTCAGGTATTAAGAAAGTTGTTGGACAATCAACTTTATGTTAAGGCTGAAAAATGTGAGTTCCACGTCAGTTCCACTTCATTTCTGGGTTTCATCCTGGGTCCTGACCAGATAATGATGGATCCTGCTAAAGTGAGCGCTGTGGCTGAATGGCCCACACCCTCTTCCAGGAAAAAAGTCCAACAATTCCTTGGATTTGCTAACTTCTACAGAAAGTTTGTCAGGAATTTTAGTTCTATTGCCGCTCCTATGCATGTACTCACCTCTCCTTCTGTTCAGTTTGTGTGGACCCCACAGGCAGACCAGGCCTTCCAGAAGTTGAAAAAAGTTTTCACTACAGCTCCAATACTTACCATCCCGGATTCCCAACGGCAGTTCACGGTGGAGGTGGATGCCTCCAACGAGGGCATCGGGGCGGTCCTCTCACAGAGGGCAGAGAAAGACAGTAAGCTCCATCCATGTGCCTACCTTTCCCGTAAGTTGACTGCGGCTGAACGGAACTATGATGTAGGCAATAGAGAGTTATTAGCCGTGAAGGTAGCACTGGATGAGTGGAGGCACTGGCTAGAAGGGGCAAAACAGCCATTTATTGTGTGGACAGACCACAAAAATTTGGAGTACATACGCAAGGCTAAGAGGTTAAACTCCAGACAGGCACGATGGACCTTATTTTTCAATAGGTTTAACTTCACTCTCTCCTACCGTCCTGGCTCACAGAACGCCAAACCAGACGCATTATCCAGGCTTTTTGACCCAGAGGCTCTTTCCAAGGAGACAGAGTCCATTTTACCGCCCACTCAGGTGATAGGAGGGGTGACATGGCCAATTGAGGCTAAGGTAAATCAAGCTTTAGAGGGAAAAAACCGTACCCATGAAATGGGTACGCATGAAAAAGACAGCAGATCGACATCGTCGTCCGGCACCTGCCTACAAACCCGGGCAGAAGGTTTGGCTATCTACAAGAGATCTGCCCCTGTGTGTGGCCTCCAGGAAGCTGGCTCCGAGGTTTGTGGGTCCGTTTCCCATAACGAAAGTTGTTAACCCGGTGGCTGTTCGCCTGCGCCTGCCCAGGTCCTTGAGAGTCCATCCGACCTTTCATGTTGCCAAAGTCAAACCGGTTCGGGAGAGTCGTTTGATTCCTCCATCCAAGCCTCCTCCTCCCCCCCGGATGTTAGACGGCGGTCTGATATATGATGTCAAGAAACTGCTAGCAGTCAGGAAGAGAGGACGCGGCCGACAGTTCCTTGTAGACTGGAAAGGATACGGTCCAGAACATCGGTCGTGGGTACCAGCAAGTTTTGTTGTGGATCAGAAACTGATAAAGGACTTTTTCAGACTTAATCCACAGGACTCTGGGCCGTCCGGAGTCGGCCGTAGAGGAGGGGGTACTGTTGTGTCTCGTCAGATCTGTTAGTATTATTTCTCTGTGAGTCTATATTGTCAAGTCCGTGTCTGCAATTTCTTGTTTTACTTTGTCATTTCTCATTTCAGGTAGTTCGATTCCTACCTTGCCTGTTTGTCCACGGACCTGATTACCTGCCCCGCCCTTATTGTTTGCACCTGTGGAGTCCCTTGCTTCTGTATATATTCTGTGTGTTCCCTGTGCCAAGTGCCAGATCGTTTTGAACCTTGTGAATGGATTACCTTGTTTTATCATCACAGTAAAACCTTTTTTTGAATCATCTTTTGTCTAGAGTCGTGCATTTGGGTCCTATCAGTTTTTGTGTGCTCCAGTCGTAACACACAGCTGCATTTACATCGTAAATCCCTGGACAAATCTCCACTCGTCAGGAGGTTTGTCTCTGATCTTTTTGACAGGAAACACTGGAATCGTTACACGGAATAATGACCCCTTGTTTAAGCAGAGAGGTAAACACTGGCCGAATGCCATCAACAGCTTCACGTTTCAATGGGTACGGTACGGAACGTGAACATTAACCCTACGTCATATCTGTGAGCTGCCAAGAGTGAGTATGGCACATCTGAAAGCGCGGCAGGAAGCTCAGAGATATGAGAATTACTTCATCATCCTCAACCAACAGCAATGTGCGCAGAACGGCTACGTTCGTGCACATTTTCATTTGATACACGTCACGTGACATAGAGTACATGACATATTCTGTGTGTGTAGGTGCCCAATCAGTGACTGACTCCCAATCTTTAACGATTGGACCCAAATCCCTCCATCTATCAGTGGGGCCCCTGGCTAGTGAAATGTGTGGACCGCCCCTGGGATTTGACACAGCTGGTTGTGTCTTGTGTGTGTGTGTGTGAGTCTAACAGGGATAGCGCTACCCAGCGAATTCCAATACATTGTTTTAAACATGAGCTCATCATTCACACATTCTAACAGAACAACTCTCATCATAGCATTTACACGGATCTTTCAACCACGTTAGCAGTACAATGCAAAATGAGAAGCCTCCACACAGCAGGTGGAAAAACACGTTGAACGCAACAACGCCTGAGAATCAGGATATGTCAGCAGCCCATTGATACACATTCACCAGTTATTTATCATCAAATGACACTTTTTTGAACCATCATAGGAGATGGCTGTCGGACTTTAAGACCCTCATTTGTGGAAAAATGAGGTCCAAGCCGAACCGGAGAATCAGATCTCTGACCAGTAAATGTGTTGGGCAGACGATGATAAAATAACTGTTTTTTACTGATGTGGGAATGGATGACTGTCACCGTTATCTTTACTCTGAAGTGGTACAGAAACTTCTGCTTTACAGTTACCCAGCTCCTATTGAGTGAATACATCTACCACTAAATTTGCATTCAGGCAAATCTACCCTTTTTTACCACAGAATGTGTAGCCCCAGAATCAACCAAAAATGTGTGGGACATTTCTTAATGCAAACATTCACTGTCATATTTCAAATATGTACCCTCTTTCACCACAGGCATGTCTTCTACATTGCGTGAGGTGTGAGGTGCGTGTGTGTGTGTGTGTGTCACTTCCCTGGTTAGATGATGCTGGCATGGGTTCCGTCTCCCCCGACCGAATTCCTTCCTCCTCCACTCCCTCCCTCGACTGTCAGTTTGAAGAATTGTCTTTGTTGTGGTCCGATTTATCCGATCAAAAGTTATTTTTCTGCTTCTCGTGTGGGCATTCAGCGATCCGATGACCCATCTCTCCGCAGTTAAAACAGCGATTGTGGTTATTGCGGCCTCTGCCTTTTCCTCCCCGCCACGGAAACCCCCTCGGTTCCCTCTGCCCTGGCCATCACTTTGGGTCCAGGTGGTTGTAATAGCCTGGACCATGGTCAGCTGGCCGGGGAAAGGGGAGCATGTAGTTATTCCTTTTTGGAGGTGTTCTTTTCTGTAGAGTTCAGCTTTCTTCGCGTCTCTTTTCTTTTTCTCTCTCTTGTCATGGATCTTTTTCAGTCCTGCTTCTTCTTCTTCATTTTCTTTTCTCTGTCTCTCTTCGTCTCTGCTCCCTGTCTGTGTGTCCTGCTGTGCAGCTGCTCCAGCGGCGGCTGGTATGTTGACCTCTGGTCCAGCATCAGCAGCCCCTCCAGCAGCCTCCTCAGCAGGTAGCAGACGGGGAAGTGGAGGAGGGAATGGGGATCCAAGGTGAGGGAGAGGGTCCCACACGCCTGAAAACAGAGGATAGAGGGAAGCATGTGGTTTATATTGTGGAGGAAACACAAAACACTTTTTCTCTTCCTTTTTACCTTTATCCTCAGCCTGTATCTTTTTTATTGCCGCGGCCAATTGCCTTCTTTCACGGCACTCTGCTTCATCCTCCCAGTATTTTAAACACTTTCTACGAGTGTCCAGTTTTTCCAAGTCTTTTACTTTAATTGTACTCTTCTTTTTCAGTCTTATCTCCATACTCTTGTAATTTATCTCCCAGGTTTTTGATTTTTTATTTACTCAAAGAACCTCCCTTAGGAAATCCGAACATTTCCGTCCATATATTTAATTTAGACAGACTTTCTTCACCATATTTTGCTCGCATGACATCTACAATCGGACCCTCAGGAGAATGTACAAATCCCCTCCCCTGCTTTGCTCCCATAACAAAGTCTTTAAAGTGTTACCAAAACACTCCGTGTTACCAAAACACTATTTTTCATCCGTCGATGCCAGATATTCCAAATATCCTACTTCGAGCAGTCCCTCTCATAAATGTCATGTCGAGTTTAATTACGTTTAACTTTAAACAATTTAGACTTTGTACATCTCACCCAGTATTGAAAGCCCCTTTTAGTTCGTTGGATCTCGTGAAGTCAATCGGTTCCACCCCTCGCGCTGGTCCCCTCGTCCCGTACGGTTTCTGTCGAGGTAGGGGAGGATCCAAAGATCCCGGAGCTTGCAGCCACTAGAGTCCAGAGGTGTTCCTAATCGAACATACAGAGATCCTGCCGACAACGCCATTTGTTATGGAAATCTAGGACCCAAACACGGCTGGAGAGTACAAGTCAAAGTGATCAAAACAAATAAATGGTGAATCGAGAAAAGCCGTCTTTTGGTTATTTATTTGAAGCGTCAAATACACGATAGAATAATTAAATATGTCACAAGTCGAACAGAGTGTAAGAAAGTCTGCCCGAGAGTGAGCAGAACAATGAATAAGCAGAGGTTATATAGGAAAATGAGTGGGAACGTGAGAAATCTGGATTCACACAGTCACATATTGTTATTAGACACCTGGCCTTGAGCGGGAGATAGCATAACGGTTCTCAGAGCAGGGAAGTTTGTGTGTGTCTGTGTGAGTCTCCCAGTAGCCATAGCAGCTCTGTGGCCTTGAAGAAGAAGAAGGAGAAAATATAATATAATGATAATAGTAAAAGCACAACAAGAGGAAATAAGAAGCATTTGGTTTAAGCATATGAAGGATATAATAAGGATGATATAATAAAAATGTCCACTACAACACGTTGGATGAAGCCACAGCAGGGATGGAGAGCATGCCATTCTTAATGTGTGTGTACTATAAGAGTCGGTGAGGGCTGATAATTTATTCTGGGAAATTACTCAGACCTACTAATTGACCGAACCAAAGTTATTGAGTCTATGTAAGTTTACTGCTTGGTTCAGATCCGCCAACGTCAGCAATATCTGATCTCACCTCTTAACTCCCCGAAGAACCAGGTTCAATTAACTGCTGTTTCATTTCAGACAACTCTCTTAAATCTGTTTAAGCGATCCCGAAGGATTTTGATATCAGTAAACGAGGTGTGTTCCTACCTAAGTGTGAGTGTGGCAGGGTGCAATCTTACCTTTGAAGCAGGAGAGGAGAGCGCAGATGTCTTTTAAGTTGTCCCAATCCAAAAGGTGGGATCAGTTTATTTGAAGAAAAATAGGTCCAAACTAATACCTTCTCATTATCATAATACTAAACCTATCATTCTATGATCATGTTCTAATATGAAACTTTTAAATGTATTACCATAATTTGTAACTTCAACTGCCCAATTCAGTTGTGATATTTAAAATCTCCTGATATAATTTAGAGGCATTTCCTCATAAAAAGACCAGTAATAACAAAAAGCACATTCAACTTTTCATTCACCAAATCAATTCACATCAATTCCATACCTTTTTTCCGACACAAGAGGCTGTGAGTGAGACCTAGTATTACAAAGTTCACCCAGCAACTTTACACCAGTGGGAGAGGCAGAACTGCTCTTTCTTTTCAACATAACTTAAGTTACACATGATTTCTTCCAAGTGGTTTGGCTTATTAAAAACATCTTGCATTATGATACAGGAATTTGCTGGCTTTGTGTTTACAGAAGTACCTGACTATGCCGGACTTTTGTGCAGCCTACGGATGCTCCAATCGCCGCTGTCTGCAAACAAGAACCTGTGGGATCACCACATATGTTTATGTTTGCTCAGTCTAATAGAAAGAATACCAAAGCTGAGGTGTGCCATGTGTCACCGTGTGTCTTATTGGTTTTGTGTTATACTGTATTTTATTGTGTGTAGCTGGTCCTTATCTCCAAGGCACATTTAAAACAAATAACCTTGAACCTTGAAGCCCCATCTCTCCCCACCTGCTCTTGCTTCCTACATCCCCTCCACACCACACCAAGTTGTTCTTCTTAATAATAATACATTTATGTTGGGGGGCCGCCTTTCCTAACAGCTTACAGGGGCATAGGGGCAATATAGGGAACAATTTAAACAGTGGATTTTGTGATATATCAGCTGAGGTGGGACAAGACAAACCACAAATGGACTACAGAAGGACACAAAAGGACACATGGTACAGTTTATATTATTCTTGGTCTTTTTTCGATAACATATTTCAAAGGTTCTGGATTTGTTTACAAATCTAGAAACTAAATACAAAACTAGGATGATATGAAGATCTCATGTCAAAAATAATTGTGATAAATGAGACAGAACTGGCCTGTCTGTGAGCACATTTTATGTTGGTTTGTTCCTTCTGATAAAGGTGTGAATATCTAAATAATATACCAACATATGCTATTGTCATTAGTTGTGTCCCTGTTCTTCAAGCTAAGGCATTGCTAAATTAACAACTCTTGGCTTACAGAGTGGTAACATGAGACCGATTTTTATATAAAATATAAATGTATTTTAATTTTATAATTGATTTTAAATATTAACAAAATAATAAAATAAATTGAAATATATACACCGGCAAATATTTAATATAAATACCTTGTGTGTGTGTATAGCTATTGCTTTATCTGATTAATGTTATTTTCATATGAAAGTCCATGATTTTAAGTATGCAGTATTATAACTACATCTTTGATGTTTATAAAAAAATAAACCGTTTGAAAATTGGTTGAAAATTGAGCAAGCTATGGTTATTTAAATAGTAAACCATAATGTTATGAATGAGAGAACTCCCTGTAGCAAGATGGCGGCCAAGTGGCAACGTCGGTCTCCATTGGCCAGCAGCGTGGGTGAGTCATCTAGTGTTTATATATATCTATGGTCAGTACCAGGGCTGAAGTCGAATAGTCCATTTAGCTTAGGAACCTTCCTAAAGGAGTTAAATGACCCGGAAGTCCCTCAGTGGCAGCCATGATAAGTGGCGTTCGAATTCTCTAGAATGATGAGAATGATAGGAAAGGAGGTTTCAAACTTCCTTTATAACCTCCTTTAGCTTAGGAACCACTGGACCTCCCTAACCGACAGGAGAAGGGAAAATGCTGCCCCACAATGCCTTGCAGCCGCAGCATTTGCCGTCACTCAACAGTCGGCCGTTCACGGAAACAACCGATTATGACGGAGAAATGATATCATAAAAGTTACGGTGCTTATTAAGCATTTTAAAACATAGGTGGTAAGTTGCCAAAGTGCTTTGTTTTGAACGTTCATCAGTATTATAATCAAAAAGAGAAATATGAACGTTAGTTTTTACTGAAATGATCAAATAAAGTCAACATTTCAGTCTTTACTGAGCTGTGTGGGGTTTGTTCAACTTCTAAAAGATGTTTGAATGGTGATATACACAGTGATAGATGTTTAGGACTAACGTTTATAATAAATACATTTGTATTGATTTTAAGATCTTTAGTTCATACAATCATACGTATTGGGATAATTTGTATTAATGTGGACGAGGGTGTAGGGTGTTTCACTTTCCTTTTTTATTTCAATTCCATCTTTGGTCATGAAGAATATGTTTCTCTGTTGTCCACGTTCATAAAGCAAAGCAGCAGCATCAGAGCACGGTGCAGAGTCTCTAGATGAGTTTACAGTAGTCCCTCGTTCTTATTGAACATCCATGTTGTAGTCCGCTGTATAGAAAACTGTGGTATACATAGTTTCCCCACAGCAGCAGACGCACATTCATGACGTCCGCTGGCGCATCATAAACACGTCGGATAGTGAAAGTGCATTCGGATTCTCTAAAGTACCGCAGTCTCTTCTCCTAAGTCCTTCTGAATTCTCCTATCCACTATCCCTTAACCCCCGTGACGTTTCCCTCAGAGGTCAAGGAATAGACGATAGGGTTAGAACAGGGGTGTCAAACTCAAGGCCCGGGGGCAAAATCTGGCTCGCCACTTCATTTTATGTGGCCCACAAGAGCTTGCAAAGAATATAATAAGTTTATTTTAAGGTTACATGCCGCTTTACAGGAGAACGTTGCATGTCCCACAATGCATCTCATTGTGTGACATGCGCAATGAAGAGACTTGTAATTATTTCCCTAGACTTCTGCTTTCAAACGTAGCTAATTATGAAGTTATTACCCTATCCGATAATAATCCAATGCAGAGGAAATATTGTAAAATAATACATTATTTCATATTTATTATGTATATTTATATAGTTTTACCACCGGCCCTTTGAGTGCAACTATAATTATAATGTGGCCCGCGATGAAATTGAGTTTGACACCCCTGGGTTAGAATTTAGGAGCTGATTTTTAAACTATCCGACTACAGCCCAGGGCCCTTTCTCATTTCATCAAATCCCCCTCCTCGACTCCTCGGTCCTCTGGTAGTGACCCGGAAATGAATTTCAGTGCGCCATGTTGAAGGACATATCATTTCTCTAAATGCACTTCGAGGATCTTGCGTCGAGGAGGCTCTCTGGAGGAGCTATAACCGAGGATACACTGTTGGGTCCTCCACGGTCCTCCACGGCTCCTTCGTGGATGCATTTCCGGGAACAGAGATGTGACGCACGGCCGGTGTCAGTACCAGATGTGTTCTATTGAACATTTTTAAAACATACAAAAGCTCGGTGAGGATATCATCAATTTATCAACATAAGTGCAAGACATTCATTCACAATAAGAACAAAAAAATACATCCAATAAGAGCCAGGGCGGGAGAGAAAAAAGCATAAAGGCACACAAATATTTGAGAGGCATTAAGCTTTCTTAAAATAATAACCATTTAGAAATGTCATTGCAAATCTTTATAGACATGTTACAAGATTGTATTTTCCTAAGGGACAGAAAAAAGGACTTGAACTCATTTATGAAACAGTGAAAGGAGGGCTTGCCTCCTCTCCATTTACTACAATGTAAATGATATTTACCCAAAATAATAATTATATTTACCAAATCAGATATGGGAGAATCCAAATTATCAATATAATATAAAATGTGATATATTTTGAAGGCCGGAATGTTTGTTAATTTAAGTAACAACCAATCTCTCACATTCGACCAAAACAATTTAGAAAAAGGGCATGAGAAAAATAAATGTTCCAACGATTCATCAGATAAATTACAAAAAGAACATGGTTCCACTTCAAATTTAAATCTTGAATTTAAAAAAGTAGAAACCGGGTAGATTTTATGAACAATTTTAAAATGAGTTTCTTTTGCTTTAGGAGAAATAGGCCATTTTATAAAATACATTTCCATTACAGATAAAGTGTCTAAATCGGTCCCTTGTGGAAATAAGCCTCTGTTCAAATTGTGAAAAAAGTGGGATTGTACCAGATGTGTTCGGGGTACCAGATATGTTCGGGTGTATTTCCGTCGCAACCGACAACCGACATCCGTCATATCCGTCTACTCACCTCCCTCTGCTCTCAGCGCTCTGCTGCCACACACCGGCCGTCTGCGGAACTGCAGCCGGAGGATCTCGGACAGCTTGTTATGTGTGGGGTGCTATGGTGGGGTCCCATGTACTTGTGCACATAAATAATGTTTCTAATTATTTACAATTAAAAAATATATATATTCTGCGTTACTTTAGCGAACATAAGGCCACTAGATAAGATAATTACGAAATGTGTAGATAGAATACATATCTTTCAGATTGTTATTTTGTCATTATGTTTCATGTTTTATTTACCTTTTAGTATTTTGATATAGTATCTGAACTTTGGAGAGGAGTTGGGAGACACACGACACATTAAATCATATCTACAGATCAAGACAAAGCGAATGGAAGTACTCCCATACTCCTAGCGTGAAAATGTTTGTGAAAACGTGTGCAAAGTCTCCGAAAATCCTAAAAATAAGCTCATATTTGAATTAGCCATAAAAATCATTCAGTAAAAACAAGGCACCACTGATCATCTACTCTCTGAGACGATTCCAGGGATGTCTAGCTTGAGTTTCTACCACCAGGGAAAGTGGACAAAAGTGCCCGAGATCAGCCTCTTAATTTACCCAGGGCCTAGTGCTTGGCTTTGGGAATGAAAATTCAGGAAACTCCCCTGAGTATTTTATTAAATATCTGAACTTTGGAGAGGAGTTGGGGGACACACGCCACATCAAATCACATCTACAGATCAAGACGAAGCGAATGGAAGTACTCCTAGCATGTGAAAATGTTTGAGAAAAACGTGTGCAAAGTCTCTGAAACGGAGCAGTGGCTGTGATGCTAGCTTTGCGGATAGCGGTTAGTTGTTGTTGTCTTTTGAATTTGTTGCTATGGAAACAACATGACGGAGAAAACAATTAATATCTTCTACATATAATAACGAACAAAGTAAAGAATGAAGTGTAGGCTATGCCTGTTTGAAGTTGTTGTTATGGAAACAACATGACGGAGAAAAAGTATAATCTTCTACATATAATAACAGACAAAGTAAAGAATGAAGTGTCGGCTATGTTTAAATGTTCGGAATTTGACCATCATGGCCCTCTTGAGTTGCCGTAAAATATGACGGATATGACGTATGACGGATGCGACGGAAATACACCCGAACACATCTGGTACCTACACCGTATACTGTAAAAGTACAACCAACCGATTGGTTGTACTTTTTACAGTATTACGGCTTCCACAGATGACATTTTGTTATGGATTTGTTGTCAAAGCATTTAAGATATTCATTGCTATCGGGATGTTAAGAGCATTCCATGGAATATAACAAAAAGTGTATCTCGAGCTGCTTTCTGAAACTTACCTACTCCACTTTTAACTAAAACATGCCTTTGTGAACATGTATTTATAAATCTACACGTGTTAATTTGATTTTCCAAGATTACATTAGATTTTTATTTTGAAGATGTACAAATCTAAATCGGAATCAAACAAACAACACGTGTCAATTCATGTATCCATTCACTTACGAAATCGGTTTAAACTTAAGTGTGATTTGTAATTTCAGGGACTGTGGTAAAAACCAAGGCACTTATTGCTTTAAGAATGGAAAAGGATGACCTATTCTGCAAAAAACGCAATGCTGCCAAAGAAGCATGGGAGTGAGTTATGCACTCAATTCATATTTTGTGCAATGAAAGTAATGAATGTGCACTGTGGGTCATTGCCTTAACACCAATATATATTGTTTAAATATTCTATGATAACAGGTCAATCATTAAGGAACTGGACCTTGGGCAACATGTGTCTCACAAACAAGCCTCCAAGAAATGGGAGAACCTAAAAAAGAAATACAAGGTAAATGGTGTATTGTTATTGTAAAACATGTTTGTTTTTGAAAAAGCTGAACACAGATTTCTAACATGCATTTGTTTGCAATAGGAACTTAAAAGGCCAAGGACTGGAACAGGGACTGATCAGGGGGAAGAAACCCCTGCAACATGGCCCTTCTTCATGGCCATGGATGAGGCCATAGGTGCAAGGCCTTCAATTAGTCCTTGTTGCCTCAGCCTTGGCAAACCCCACAATCCTCTTTGATCCGGAGGCTGCTTCCTGCTCCTCTTCCTCCCCCCCCCCAAATGTGGCTGATGATCCAGACCCCTCACCACCCTCATCACTGTCTGAGGCTGGAACCACCCAGCAGCCCCCCCCCAAAAAAAGAAAAGGTGCTATGGGAGTGCTGGAGTGCCTAGAACGCGAGGCAGAAAAAGAGGACGAACACCACAGAGAAATAATGCAGCACTCAGATACATTTCTAACCCTGTTCGAAAAAATGGTCGACAAAATGTGATTTATTTCCCCCCCCCCACCATTGGCCATTTCTATGTTGATTAATGGGGCGTAGCCTGCGAGCTAGTTCAGGCAGTCAACTCGAGCACTTATGCTGCATTCATACATAACGCCCCCTAGCCGCTCTACAACCAACCAAACAGAGTCTCCTTAATATGCCGCTCTATTTAACCTGCCAGATCTATCACCATGCATTGCTTGCTGCTGCTATTGCTGCAGCTACGTCGCTGCTGCTTGCTGCGTCATTTGCATTGCTGCGTTCATTTGCTATTGCTGCATTCATTTGCTATTGCTGCGTTCATGTTCGTGCTGCTGTGTTTCATGTTGCTGCTGCTTGCTGCCCCACCACCATCCCCAGCTTCCACCTGTAGGCTCGGGGGTTAGTTATTTAATCATCACTCATCGTGCTATGTATATCTATGGAGTGATGATGCCCGAGCCTAGTCGCCAAACTCAACTATATGCTGCTTCTAATAAACATGTTAAAGGAACACGTGAGTTGTCTGACTGAATTGATGTTACTTAAAAGATTTTTTTGTGTTCGCTTGTATTATTTATTTGGAAGAGAATAAACCTAATTTAACGTACTGTCCTTCATGTCTTCAATATTGTATGGGATATATTAAATACAGGTAGACGGGTGATGAAGGTGACATTGCGTTTGCTTGATTGTTAGATGGCTACATTGTTCTGTGTGGGTTTCATAATGTAGAAGGAAAAGTTGTGCACGGAACTAAAGTGTTTTTTCCAAAGTCTGAAGATTAACCCTGAATATCAGCATTTTAAATAAAGATATGTGTGTGCGCTTCATAGGTATAAGGCATTAAAATATACATGCCATTTACGGTCTTAATTGCTCATGTCAAACCATTTGCAGAGTTTCACTCAAAAACAAAAGTGATTGTTTTAGAAGACCCGTGTTCATTTTCTGAACCTTTGCTCTGTGCTCGTGATTGAATGATCCAAGAGGTAAGGACATTTGTCTTCAATTTGGGATTATGCAGAAAGACAATTGAGGAAAACCAAGTTTGAAATCAACGGTGCACAGGTTTATTTTATTTCTCCTCTTTTCTCTAAAGTGAGAAGTGGAGCTCACTAAAACAAACAAAATTAAATCAGGTATGTGTGCACATCATTTCAAAAACACAAGTTAACAGACAACCACGTTTTGCCAAAAAAAAACAAAGTTCATTCGATGTAATCGTGCTCTCTCAGGTGTGGTGCCATTTGGACAGGAGCAGAGAGTTGTGCAGCAATCCTGTCCCTTAGGTGGTGTCCAGGACTTTCCTGTCCACATGCTGCGGCAGGGGGAGGACTCTGGTCCCCATCTTCAGGGGGGAAGGATTCAGCAGAAATGCACAACATGCAATGATGTCAGGGGCAAAGCTTGGACTGACCTCCAGCGCTTTGAAAAGGGTGGCCCTCCAGCGAGCCTTCATCCTTTCAAATGCTCTTTCCACCACAGACCGAGCCCTGGCATGATGCCTGTTGAATCTGGCCTGCACCTGGCCGCGACGGACCTTGTAGGGTGTGAGTAATCCCACTGTTTTTTCCAGGCAGGGATAACCACCGTCTCCAAGGAGGAACCAACCAGCTGGGGGAAACAGTGCCTGGCAGAAGATGGGGCTGTTTTGCAGTACTCTGGCATCATGAACGGAGCCTGGATAGCCGATGAAGACATCCAGGAATCTCCCAGTTGAGTCACAGATGGCCTGCATCTGGATGGAAGGAAACAGCTTGTAATTGATGTACTCGTACATAAATACTCGTTTCCTGGAGGTTTGATGCGAATATGGCATCCATCAATCGCACCAGCAGCACGGTGAAATGCAGGACTCTTTGCAAGCTGACAGAAGCCATCTGCAATCTCTGGCAGCTCATCTGCGGTTGGCAGGGAAATGAGGGTCTTCAGGTTGGCCTTTATCTTCCCGGTGACGTGTTTGATGATCCTGTGGACCGTCGATTTGGGAATCCCGAATGCTGAACCCACCACAGAGAGCGATAGTCCATGGGCCAAGCTGTAGAGGAGAACAAGCACCTCGATGTCTTGTCCCCATCCGTGGTCCTTTGGGGAGGAAAGCATCTGCACTAAATACACCACACTAGATCGCTTAACTCTAAAGTCCTTCTTTAGACAGGCTTCAGGGTTGGCATACACGGCGAGACCTTTGCCCCCCTGTAAAACACAAACACAGTATTGTTCCACACACACACACACACACACACACACACACACACACACACACACACCTCTGTAAACAATTCTGAGAGCAAGTCAAATTAACCTTTCCTTTTTTATTCTATAAACTACTGACAACATTTCTCTGTGTTGGAATTCTACAGACACTATACAGATATACACGTATAGCTTATAAGGAAAGAATAAATGAATGTATATCACAATATATCTAAATATCTATTTGTATTACACATACAAAGTGCATAGGCTACTATATAAGAAATAAAGTGAAGATAATTATTGTATTAGCAATATTGAAATGTTTACCTGCTACTGGCACATCGCTAAAATGCGCCTCAACCTTCTGCGCCTTCTGTTGAATCTTGCCATTGCACCCGCTAACAGGCGACGGATAGCAACGTAGGTCAATGCAGCCGACAGATGTGGGTTGGAGACCATGATGTCCGTTTCCGTTTCCTGCGGAGAGAGGGGAGGCCGTCCCAAAACTTGCCGCTGTATTTATACCCTTAACCCTTAATGGAGGGAACTTCATTCAGCTGTGAGTGTGCCTACAGACGGAGTTCACTCCGTCACGGAGGGGGAGGATGAGGGTGTGGTTTGGGATTGGGCCTTAGTGGGAGAATACTCGCAGGGTAAGGTAGTACCCATATAGTCCAGTAGAGGGCTAGAGATATAACTATGTTCCCAGAGATTGACGACACTGTATCCAAACCTTCTAATTTAGTTTTAAGCTCACCTCTTTCTGGACTTCGTCCCTTTCTGGTCACCCATACACGATTTCTGAATTTAAACAGAAAAAGTGTGATAGTTAGATATGACCTGACCTTTGCCCTAGGTAGCTTTTCCATACATAGGAATATATTCAGCCTTGTCAAATTGATTGGAATGTTCCGATTTGTTTTACAGTTTTTATACTCCACTCTTTGGCTGCTCTAACGCCTGATACTTATATGGTAAAGACCAGATTGGTGTGATTCCCTTTATCCTGCAAGTGTGACAAAACACTTTTAAAGTGAGTTGCATTATCCATTCTTATTCTCTCAGTTTTAGGAAAAATACTGATATGCTCCGCCATTTCAGCAGACACTGTGTTCCAGGTGCTCTGGTCAGAGGACAGACATGTTTATGCCTCCCTCCATTATCAAAGGTCACAAGGAAATACGTGTTCCCATTGGGAGTGCGGGTCAGAAAAGGACCAGCACTAAAACTGATTAGTGGTTCTTCCTCTATTATTTTAAGATGTTCAGGATAAACTTTCTTGAACCCATCCACCTCTACACATTGAAGACATATTGATCGTGTGTGTTGTAAGTGCAATCGCACTTTCGGTATGAGGATTTTATTGTTGAGACAATATTTTCTCATCCGAACTAGGCCCACATGGCCTAAACTGCTGTGTAATTCACGCAAACCTGAAGAGCTTCTTCAGGGGGTACGTGAATGCTTCCACCCTTTTTCCATATACTAGGAAATATGGCAGTCAGGTGGTTAACTCTTCCCCTGCTTTAAGCAAGCACATTAACTTCTCTATTACCCTGATAGTCGAATTTGATCTTATCTGTAGGGCTACGGACATGATTCCACTCTAGGTACATGCCCGCCCTTAACTCTGCAATACGACCCTCACTAGATGGGCATGTGTCAGCGCTTCACCTTTCACATTTATGAACTGCCTTTGTTCCCAGTTATTAAGCTCTTCTTTACCTGCTTTGTAACAATAATCACTATCAGTAACAATACGGATGTGTGTTATTTTACCTTTTTTAGCAAAAAGAAGTCCCTCAACAATGGCCTTTGCCTCAGCAGTGTGTGCTGTACCTGGTATCACCCCTTTGCTTGCAAAGTACTTCACCTGAATTAGTTTTCATTATAAAGGCCCAAGTGGCTGCTTGGTCACCTTTTCGCAAACTCCCCTCTGTAAACAGTGTTATCTTTGGAGCAGCGGTTTTCTGTAAAGGTTTCATTGTTTCCCTGTGTGGCTTACTTCCTGAGGTCCTCTACACTCCACATCTGGATCAGACATCATCATTTTCCATTTTCTCCCCAGCTGCGTGTTTAGTAGCTTCAGATATTAAGAATAAGGAGTGTATATGCACATTTTGGTACCTTGAGACATTTCCCTCAGGGCTGGATAAAATCTGAATGCAAGTGCAAGATGCTTCTCTTCAGGTGAGAAATGTTCCTCTGTTCCTGATCAAGTCATGGACATGAACAGCATAGATTTGTTCCTTATCTCCACACCTCCTCCTAAATCATTCGTGGCTAGATGAACTTCCCAAGCTTTCTCCATATCTCGCATTGTTAGTTTCTGAGAATGGGTCACAACATACTCTTTTGTTTTTTGATATTGATCTTTTTGTTCTGGTGTTAAGATAATTCTTTTGAACCTCCCTCTTTTCTTAACAACTGTAACAATTTGAAATCTGACTTGGTTAAGAGTTGATTTATTCATTGGTGAGAGCAAAACTCTTCCCCTTGTACTGGGGTGGGGGTGGGTAGCCTGCTTTGGGAGAGTTCCTTACAGTCTCCAGATCTTCCTCTCTGTGCTGAGGCCATAACACTTTTAATGGGTCGCTCTGTGGTCTCTTCAGATTTTCTTCCTCTCCAGAAGTCACGCCTGTCTCTGACCCCATGTGCTGAGTTTTTCTGCAGCACCTCAGGAGCAGAGAAAAGGGGAGATATTTTCCAAAAGTGTAAGCTCCTTCATGAGCAAAATAGCACCACATTTAACTCTCCCTGACTTGTTTTTAAAGCATTCTTTAAGGCCTGAATTGAATCTTCTGTTTTGTAACGGAAAATCCCATTTCCAAAAAGGGGTCAAGTTCAAATAGTTTAGTTGATTTTGGTAAATTATTTGAGATTTAGCTTCGCAAAAAACTTCCTCATATTGGTTTTGAAGATATTGTTGGGGTTTGATATCTGCTGATAGTTCCCACATAGGTTTTTTTTTAAAAGTACATGCAAACCGGTATTTGTGGGTCATCTGATCACCACCTTGCCTTCTGACAGTTTAATAGTCCTTATCATATTATCACTCTGTGCTTGCATGCTTGGACCTATTCTCTTTGCCAGAGCTACTGCTATTCCTCCTGTTTTAGCTTCGTATTAGCAGGGTTCACTAACATGGTTTGTTGATCCAGTTTAAGATATTCAATATCTGCCATTATTATTTCCAACATTCCTTTTCCCTGAATATCATGACTAACAATGTGTTTTCTTCTAGGAGTAGTAGATGGGATACTCATAAATGGCATCTGTGAGCTTTTATCCCCGTAAGGTGGAGGTACAGTAGGGTCTCAGACATTATACCACCTGCTTGTCTTCATAAAAGGACCGGTGATAATAAAAAGCACATTCAACTTTTCATTCACCAAATCAATTCACATCAATTCCTACCTTTTTTCCGACACAGGTGGCGGGTACTAACATTCACAACCCATACCTATCTCCCGCAGGTATTGGGAGGAAGATCCTCACAGGTGGCGGTTACTAATAACTCACAAATACACTCCTATCTGACACAGATGGCGGGTACTAACATCCACAAACACATACCTATCTCCCGCAGGTATTCGGAGGAAGAACCTCACAGGTGGTAAAAAGGACATGACCCCTACTCTGCAGGATTTGCAAAATATTATTCTCGGCTATGACATAACCAACTTTTTGAGGCCTCAATGTATTTCTCCTTAAGTCTGGAGTCTGAGTTGTGTTTGTGGGATGGAGTGTAGTGGGGGGGAGGAAGCGCTGGATGTAGTATTAGAGTTGGTTCAGACCCTGACTAAAACACCTTTACTCTGGTCGAACAGGGATAGAGTGTTGCATGTTGTTATTTTTTTCATAGAGAGCTACATAAATAACATGTCATACAATTCAGAAGAAAATAATAATACATGGAAATAAAATGTGCAACGATGCGATGTAGAGGAGGAGATATATGAGGAGGAATAGGTGAATGGAGGATGTACAGGAGACCCTCATAACCAGATGAAGTGGTAATGTGAAGAGAAGGAAAGCTAACTCAATAAAGATAGTTAAACCACGTGATGTCTTCTCATGTTCCCGATGGAGCCTGTGTGAGCGTGACTTCACTCCAATATATCATAAGGCTGGTATAATGCACTGACAGAAATGGGGGTTCAATTACATTTAAGAGAGATTATATTTAACCCCTTCTGATCAAATTTGATTAATGGTGACCTCAAAGCCTCAAGCAGCAGCCATGTGGGGTTATGTCTTTCTTTTCACCATGTGGTCACAGGGGAAACTTTGTTGAATCTGGTGATCTCCAAACAGCCATTATACTAGAAAGAACATTGCATAAACCGACAGGTGAAACACGAGGTGTCTCTACAAACACAAAATGAAGTTCAATCATCACCAGGATTGGGTAGCAATGGGTTATATGTAATGGGATAACGTAGTCAGGAGACAAAATAAGGTAACTGTGTTCCCTCACAATAACTAAGACATAATCAGATTGTTGCTACAGAAAGCACATATAGTGTTACAACAGTTTGACCTCCATCTTTTGCTGAACCTAAAACAGAGCCAGAGCAAAGCTCATTTGTATGAGTTGTTACCTTGTACCAGTGTTGTAGTCAAGTCACCAATTCACAAGTCCAAGTCACCCTCGAGTCACCACTCTTCGAGTCCGAGTCACCAAGGGAGAGTCGTAGTCGAGTCCAAGTCCGAGTCACCCAAGGAGTGTCCAAGTCGAGTCCGAGTCATCATTACCCGTGTTCGAGTCCGAGTCCAATTCCGAGTCACTTAAGAAGAGTCCAAGTCAAGTCCGAGTCACAAGTCTTCATGTATTAATCTTCATGGATATATGTTTTGAAATGTAGCTGCTCCTCTACATTGCTGTTATCCTGTCTATTGAACTGCTGTGAAGCGACTTTGGCTACAATTCTTGTAATAGGTGCTATACAAATATAAAGCTTATTTCTAATATTCATATTATTATTATTATATATAAATAAACTATATTTAAAATGAGTTACCTTTTAGAGAAGTGATTATATTTGTATGCCAATATTTTCCTATGTTAAAGTTTTCGTTTTGCACTTTTATTTTGATAGTAATAAGATTGGGACTCTTATTTTGAAGGAACTTTTACGGGTTAAATCAGTTTACCATAAAGATTTAGCCCCAGAAAGCACATGGCTACTTGGCATGCAAAATGATGTCATTATGCATGTTAAGTAGCCATGTGCTTTCGTGTTATCGGCTGAATCTGTATGTATTGATTAGATCACGTTACTCTGATGATAGTGTTCAAGACAGCCTATATGTCTGAACTCGATCCTTAGAGTAATGTGTTACGGAGCCTTCTCTTCTATATTGTTTCCACATAACGAGCATTTTGCGCTGCTCTTTTCCAATGTGGAAGCAGAATGTGTGAAAGCATACAGCACGATGCGGGGTGTGTCTGTAGACATCTCTAGACTGGAACAGCGGGGCCCAGTACGTGAACTCGCCATACAGGATAGAGGACATCAGACTCCAGAGAAAATGTGCTCGAGTCCGAGTCCAAGTCGGAGCGTCAATGTACGAGTCGAGTCCGAGTCATCGTGGGGGGGGAATTCACAAGTCCGAGTCCGAGTCCAAGTCATCCTGTGCGAGAATTCACGAGTCCAAGTCCGAGTCGCGTCAATCAGTGCGCGAGTCCGAGTCAAGTCACGAGTCCCGAAAATCGGCACTCAAGTCCGAGTCCAGGACTCGAGTACTCCATCTCTGCCTTGTACCACCTAGTACAATAAGGTATGGACTAGGGCTGAACGATTAATCCATTTGGAATCGAAATCGCGATTTGAAATGATGCAATTATCAAATCGCAAAGCCTGCGATTTAAAAAAACAAACATGTGCCAGTCATTGTTAACCAATCAGAAGTGGCCCATGATAGTAGGTGATGGACAGATTGATCCAATCACCTGCCAAGTATTTTTGAAATACTTTTCCAAATGGCTTCCAACGGAGATTTCCTAGATGGTTTGGTGAAACAAACCATCTGAGTCAGGTTAGTAATGCTCCATCACATGTTTCTATTACAGGGTGAATCTTAAACTGAAGCTTGACATTAAAGCAACCCAACGGAAGTTTCATGTAAGTTTAGTTCTTTCACTCGTAGCTCGGGCTGCGGGGGTGCTAGAGACGTTGATACGACCTTCCTAGCCGTAGATATGGCCGCATTTTACAATAAACTTCCGTTGGGTCGCTTAAAAACAAATATCGCAAAATGAATCACAATCGCAATATCTGTCAGAAAAATCGCAATTCGATTATTTCCCCAAATCGTGCAGCCCTAGTATGGACTAAGGCTCATGGGAGTGGTTTTTTACTTACAAAAAAAAGAAAAAAAAAGTCGTCTTGATGTAGCACCTTGGACACGTCACTACACCACTGTCAGATTTACTGTGAAAACGTATGTTTATCTACTGTTTACAACTGTGCTAAGCAGTTACCATTTACCATGTGTACATGTGTCATTTAATTCTACGCACAGTAGGATGACATGTTGTTTGTTTCCACTGGGGATATTAAATGGTGGTGTCATTAAACCTGGGAATTTCTGAGAACAAGATAAAACACGAGAACACAACTTTTGAAACCGTTTTAACACAAGTAACGTATAAATAATATCTGGTAATATGGTATATCATAGTCAGCTGGATATTTACATTTTCTTTCCCCAACATCCACGCAGCTACAGATTATTTCATAAATAAATGAACACGATAAAATGTATTTGATGTTGTATACATTGGCACATTTCTATGTTATTGAATTGATGTCTTTCAAATCAATCCACACTTTACCTGAATGCAGGGAGAATAGTGAAACAATTATTTTACCATAAGCAAAGACACAAAACATCTGAAAAGTATATAATAGGGGTGTAACGGTTCACAGAAGTCACGGTTCGGTTCATACCTCGGTTTGGGGGTCACGGTTCGGTACAACAAGAAAAAGAAAGAAAAAGTCCCAAATGCATAATTACAGGTTTGTTGTTATTTATGTTTGAACAGTAGTGCAAGTTTCACTTTAAAAATAAGGAACTCTGACATTTTCAATAATTAACTGTATTAAACAGTTAAAAACAAACCATACACACTCAGATGGCGATATTATCTATAATGGCTGATGTCAAACAAAAAGGTCATCAAGCTGTAAAACTAAAAAGAATGTCTAGAAAATATTACATCATAAATAATAATAACGTGTTTCAAGAGCGCAAAGTCGTTGAAAAACATATGCCAAAAGCTTCCGTTATTTATTTTGGTCTCTCTCATGTCTCTTGGCTTCTTAAAAACAGCGGGGATAAGCTTTTGAACTGCTGTTGTCTTTTGCCGGGCTCCGGTGATGGCAAATCTGGGTGAAGCCTTCTGATATGATTTAGCATGTTTGGCGGGTGTTCCCATTAGCATACCACACCGCTGTCTAACAACGCAGACACACCGTCCTCGTTCGATCCACCACTCGCACACTTCATCGTTATTGTAGTCCACAGGGAACCCGAAATGTTCCCACATAGCTGATTTAAAAGAAGCAAGTGAGTTCTAGCTCCTGTGTGTGATCTGAAATCGCCATACTAACTTTTCTTCTTCTTGTATTTTGTTCGTTTTGTTGTTGTGTTTCTTCTTGTTCTTCATTTGTTGTTTAATGGCGGCTGGCAAACAGCTTTTAGGCGCAATACCGCCCCCTGGATTATATATAGTGTAGTGGATACTGCCCTGAATGACAGACTTTTTTCCCACTCGTAAAAAAAAGGCGTATTCGTCGTGTGACTGCGTGTGCCGAACCGTGACGTCCGAACCGCGACGGTACGGGACGAATATGGATACCGTTACACCCCTAGTATATAAGACATAAAACTCTTTGTTTTGTCGCTACATCAATTCTTAAGAATGAATACATAGTAATATGTCTCTGCATGTGTGCATAGCCGCGGGAAGTAGGGGTGCTGGAGCACCCCCTAGAATCTGGAGAATCAGATTAACCGGTCGTCAAGGGCCGTTGGCGCCCGGCTCGGTTCACTCGCAGCCGGCACCTCCCTCAATGTGTTTTTAAATGGCATCATTGAAGTTGCACTGACAGGCGACAGAGGTCCACCGTGTCCCCGCAGCGAGGCTACCCCCCGTTGACAGTTCACTAGCACCAGGGCCGCCCCTCCCTACACGCAGATCACGCAGACTGCGTGGGGGGGGCCTCACCTCGCGGATGGGGCCTCAACTAAGCCGTAAATGCGGCGCAGTTAGTGTAGGCACAGCACGTGCCCCCTTTGCCGCACCCCCTAAGTAAAATGACTTTCTGCGGCTATGTATGTGTGAATAAAATAACACTAGCATTACTCAGGGATCATCCCAGGCCCGCAGTCTGTGGCAGACTGCTGGTGTGTCCTCAGGTTGCAGATCCAGGCGAACCTCTTCCCACACTGCTGGCAGCTGAAGGGTTTCTCCCCGGTGTGAACTCTCTGGTGCTTCTTCAGGTTCCCGGCCTCGGAGAAGAGTTTCCCGCAGGTGTCGCAGCGGTACGGTTTCTCCCCTGTGTGGACTCTCTCGTGGGCCTCCAGATTGGATAGGCCGGTGAACGACTTCCCGCAGGCTCTGCATACGTAGCCCTTCTTGCGGTGCTCACTGGGAACCATACCAGGAGCCTGGCTTATATCGCGGTGAGCCAGGAGGCTGACATGCTCTGCAGCGCCGGGGACCTCGTTTCTGCCCAACAACGTCCTGATGTATGGAGCCACTGTGGAGCTCATTGTCCTACTGGTGGAGCTGATACAGGAGATCTTTGTGTTCTCCCCACAGTGAATGTTACTGACAACAGCTGAGGTCTGTGCAGAGGGCAGGCTGTGCTGCTGCTGAGGGACCCTGCTGCTGTCACCATGCTGCTTCAGCTCACACTGGGTTCCTCTTATCAGGACCGCTTTCCTGCTCCATGGAGGCTGGGACAACGGAGCCTTCATCCTCAGGGGTGTGGATGAAGAAGTCTCTGCTGACGGGCCTGGGAGCAGAAACATTCTTTTAATATTTTCATCTAAATTACTGAAACATGACAAAATATGTCTCATGTGCAAAGGATCTACTTCCTCAGTGAAGAATATGGTTATGGTTTTGTCAATGTGAAAATGTGTAAAATAGGAATCCTCATGGCAACCAAGTATTCACCTAGTGCGTCTCACAAAACACATACTATGATTTCTTCAAATGTATACATCCATAAAGATTTCAATGGATGTATGTGATTCACAGCAGAAAATGCCATTTCTTCTTTTTGCCACATGCAAAGTGACCCAGGGTTGAAGGAATTATTTGTAGTGGCCAAACAATGGTACTACAATTTCTGGGTCATGTGACGTCAATGGGTCCATAAATACTTTTTCCCATTGACCAGAACAAACACTTGAATAGCCCCTATTTAAATCATTATGTCCTACAATGTATGAAGTACATGAAAAGCTGTATCCAGAGTTATTTTTCCTCTTCATTCATTTGACTGAACTGAGAGCAGACAGGATGAAGCAGATTGGAGGCAGGGCTAAAGGGAAAACGTAGTGTGCATGATCTACGGGTCCAGATACGGGTACTTCTGCTCTCAAAGCAGCAATTCAGTTCTCTTTATACATGCATGTTTGGCAAATGCGATCATTTGCTACAATGACCGACACTGGGGGATTGCTGTGAAGCTGAAGATTGATTGATAGCATAACCCCAAAACGCTGACCAATCAAACTACTCTGATTGGTTAGCTAGGTTGTTGTAATTGGTCAACAGCTTAGAGATGTCCCACCCTTTAGCCTTTCACATACAATGTGTTGGAGCGCTAGCCAATAGAAGTGCGAGTGTTACTAAGTGATATCATTATGTAACAGAAGTAAACACATGAGAGCAATGGAGACGTTTAGGAGAGGGGGGGGGGATGTTTGGGAGAGTATTCCTCTGGAGGGAACAGGGAGTTTAGCCTCAGACCATTTACATGCACAACAACCTCTATAAAAACCCTAAGAAAGGGACAATTCTGAAAAGCATGATAGGGTCTCTTTCACATTACAGCATGTAAACATGTTCTAGTATAAAAATTGAAAAAACAAATAAACCTGAAAATGTGTCTGTAAAGATTAAAGCAGTCTCACCATGTGACACAGACGGCTTGATGTGATTGGAGGAGGAACTCTGCCACACACCCATCCTCGCTGCTGAGGGGGCGGAGCCTGGTGCTGCCACAGGTGGAGGCTGTGTTTCATTCTCTACTATGATAACTGCATCCTGGTCACACTCTGCTGAGTCATCAGCAGGGAGAGGAAATGAAGGGCCCCTGCTGACTAAGTCACTGTCGGGGGCCCATCGGGTGAAGAAGGTCTCCAGCTCAAACAGAGAGTACTCAGAGCTGAGGGGGGTGCTGGCGATGGACCTCTGCTGTTGTTGTGCTCTTGAGGTAGCTGCTGAGATGGTGTCTGGTACCCTCAGCTGGACCGCCACCACACTGCAGGGGTCCGCCGATGACTGAGGGGCTGCAGACTGGGGAGGAGGGAGAGAGGTGCGTTAGGACTTACATCGTACTAAGGTACAGGACTTGATGGAGATCCAAACACTTAGTTGGACATTTTACGAAATATGCTTCCAGTGTCCCGGCGCCAGGCAGCAGTCGGGTGTTTGGAGCCATGCTCAAGCGCCAACAGTCCACATTGTATTTGGACCAATCGTACTTGAACCGGCGACCCTTCTGTTCCCAAGTCCCTACAGACTGAGCTACTGTCCCCCCCACAACAAATATACCTACAAAAACGTGCAGATTAAACTAATGAGCAAGTATTTTTGTTTAATGCAATACACAGTATGAAGTGTTAAAATGACAAGTTGTGTTGTTGGCAGTTTCATGCTAAACTTAAGTCTTCCGAGGTATATAATATAGAGATAAGCAACTGGAGTTATTTGATCGCACTCTATTGCGTTTTGTTTGTGTGTAGCGTGAAATTATTTTGTATTCACTATGTATTGCATAATGACAAATCAATTGAATTTGTAATTATAAAATGATGATAAAATGATGCTTTAGATGTGTGTGACAGAATCCGACTAGGTGAACAAAGTCTAACCCCCCCTTCAACTCTTGGGCTCATCACTGGTCAGGTTTATATATAAATAATATACTGTTTTGGAAAACTGTTAACTCTGTTATTGTTGTGCACATAAGAATAGCATGTGCTTTAGAAATGTGATCTAATCCAACTTTACATGGAGGCAAATATAGTTTTACATATGGATAATAATATTATAATATTGTGTCACAATTTTGTAATGTATGATTAAAAAAAAACAAAATACGCATCTTGAGTTTTTCTTAAGTTTTAATGTTTACATTGCAAATGGTCAACATTAGGCAGCATTGAACATAATTGTGACACAATAAAAAGTTAATGTTACATTTACAGTAAATGTTTATGCTATGATGGCTTCGGTTGACATAAAAAATCACATTTTACACATACAAAAATACGTTAATTTTTGTAGATAAAGAGAGCTGGTGTATTATTAGGAAAAACTGAAGGCATTTAAAAAATAATTAGATGATCAAATACAAATATTAAAAATAATAATTATAATATAACAATGAAAATGCACACAGGATAACTGATTGAATTTAAAACACCCCCCCCCCACACGCACGCACGCACGCACGCACGCACACACACACACACACACACACACACACACACACACACACACACACACACACACACACACACACACACACACACACACACACACACACACACACACACACACACACACACACACACACACACACACACACACTCAAACCTAATTCCCCTATGTTTAGAAGATAACTCACTCTATCATACAGGGTGATTTCCCCGCTACTTACTGCTCTGACATATCTTTCAAATACCGTTTTAACCTCTAGTTACTGTCAATGGCTTTTACGTTGGCGGGGTTTTTTGTATTGCTGTTGAGCATATCAATACAACCGTAACTGTTTTACATTAAAAGCCTTCTTACAGCTGCCCAAGCACTGAAGTCAATGAGAAGTGTTGTTGCTGCACCACCTGATAGGTGTGAATGGTGCTGCGGAAATAAATACTATGCTAACATTTACATGTGAGCCATTAAAGTAGACTACCGACAATTTCACTCGTCCCTCGTTTTTTCAATTAATTCGTCTAAAAGGGACAACAAATACATACGGCATGTAGTGTTATTTCTCAATAGTTCTGAAGTGGAAACGATGTTTGTTTTTACTTGTTATTTAGGGGATTTGGAGACACAAAAGCACAGCGTGTTTAGTTGTATCACTGAGATGTCCCTGACTGCATGCCTACGTCTGTAGGTGGTGTCTCTTTTGGTGTTTTTTCAGGTTGCTGGGGTCCGAGAACCTCTCGGGGCAGAGGGGGCACTGGTACGGTCTCTCCCCAGTGTGGATGTTCCGGTGGATCTTCAGGTTCCAGAACTGGGAGAACTTTTTGCCACAGACGGTGCAGCCGTACGGTCTCTCTCCTGTGTGAGTCCTGAGGTGGGACTCTAAATTTGCCGGGGAGCTGAACCCTTTACCACAGAACGTACAGATGCACAGCCTCTTCCTCTGGGATTTCTGCTGCATCTCGGCACTTACATTTCCCTGACCCCGGCTTTGCCCTGGACCCAGGAAGTGCTGAGGCTCCTGGATCTGACCTGTCACGTGACTGGGGCCAGGATCCTCCGACAGATCGATAACAGGGGACTGCTGGGGAAAGGAACCAGAGGTGTGGAAGCCTCTAGAGTTTTCAAGAGCCAACCCCCTTCCTTCTGAATGCCCAGCATCCATTGTGCTGGGCGGGAATGAGAGGGGGGCGCAGTGAGAAGACGGCCCAGGGAGGCTGTCTTCATGACAATAACTACCCCCCCCCATTATTCCACTGCGAAGAATGCCCATAGCTGACCTCTGAGAAGCCCGGCCCTGACTCCTGCAGGTCGGACAGCTGATTGGTGGTTTGTGTGATGTCATCAAATGGCTGAACCGCTCTGTAGTCGTCGGTGCTCGACTCCACCAACCCTGCAGACACCCAGAGAAACTCTCTGTCAGACACACTGTATGTACTGGAAACCATTATATTTAGAAATTCAGGCTTTTCATAAAACTGCATACAACTGGAAGGACAGCTGCTGCTAAAGAACAATTAAAACAAGTGTAGAGAAAAACACTGTTAATGTTTTGTTCTGTTACCAGGAAATGGGAAAGATGCATTTGGCCCAGGTACATCCTTTAGTGTGAGGGCATGAACAAACATGATTCATTGTAATGTTATAAGTAATATGCACATGTCAGTTCCAGTTGCTTTTCCAATGTTTAATTTCATTTTGGTGATTGCAGTTACGCTTCAAAAGTCATAAAGTGGTATTCATATGTGGAGATTATAATGCTGAACAAACGGGTAAGTATAACAAATGTTTGTTTGCAATAGATATTTTCGATAATATTCCAAAATCCAATGTAAAAATCCCATTGCTTTCTTGTCGAGGGAGCCCTTGAAATGCTAACCTTTGCGTTGGGCTACACAAATACGTCATCGCTGCCCCACTCTTTAACGGCGTATATACTTTGCATTGTAAGGTTGGTTGGTGACCTAATAGTGTGGTAACTTCTTCAATTGAAAGGTGGGGGTGCGCACTCACCCTCCTGTATGCTGAGGCCCGCCTGGCTCCCTGGCTCCCGCTCTTCAACCTTCACCAGCACCACATCTAGCTCCACCTCCTCCTGCACACACAGAGAGGAACTATCAGATGTTTCTGCACCGTAGACACACAGGACCATAGCACATGAAACAGAAATATGAGCGGTGTAATAATTCTCAGTGGATTTGTCAGCAGCAACATAATTGCAAACATTCTGCCAACACAATACAGGTATTTGAAGACCATTTCTACAGTGACCTAGAATTTCTCAAATGTATATTTACATAAACAGTAGCAGTGTAACGGTATCCGTATGTCGGACGTCACGGTTCGGCACACGCAGTCACACGACGAATATGCCTTTTTTACGAGTGGGAAAAAAGTCTGTCATTCAGGGCAGTATCCACTACACTATATATAAACCAGGGGGCAGTATTTTGCCTAAAAGCTGTTTGCCAGCCACCCTTAAACAACAAATGAAGAACAAGAAGAAACACAACAACAAAACAAACAAAATACAAGAAGAAGAAAGGTCAGTATGGCGATTTCAGATAACACACAGGAGCTAGAACCCACCTGCTTCTTTTAAATCAGCTGTGTGGGAACATTTCGGGTTCCCTGTGGACTACAATAACGATGGAGTGCGAGTGGTGGATCGGACGAGTGGTGGATTGGACGAGGACGGTGGTTAAGGGGAAAGTTAAGGGACATTTAATTTACAGCGCTGAGCGAACAATCCTCCGTGTTTGAACCTCTTAAATCGCTGCATAGCCGATTTATTTGGACTGGATTATCCCAGAGAGTCTAAAGATTATTTATAACCCAGTTTCAGATTTGTGAAATCTTTATTCTATTTGTGAAAATACAAAAAAGGGAGATTTCAGTGCTTTTTTCGCATCCTGACCACATTAGACCAGGTCCTGATCTAAAACCACTAGACCTACACTAATCAAATCTGGACTGGATTATCCCACAGAGGCTAAAGATTCTTTATAACCCAGTTTGAGATTTGTGAAACCTTAATTATATTTGTGAAAATACAAACAAGGGAGATTTCAGTGCTTTTTTACATGTAGACCACATTAGACCAGGTCCTGATCTAAAACCACTATACCTAGACTCATCAAATCTGGACTGGATTATCCCACAGAGGCTAAAGATTCTTTATAACCCAGTTTGAGATTTGTGAAACCTTTATTGTATTTGTAAAAAATATACAAACACAGGTGGAAGGCTGAGGTCGCTGCAGCAGGCCAGGATCAGAATCAGAGAGTGAACCTCCCAGTTGGGATAATCCAGTCCAGATTTGATGAGTCTAGGTAAAGTGGTTTTAGATCAGGACCTGGTTTAAAGTGGTCTACATGTGAAAAAAGCACTGAAATCTCCCTTTTTTGTATTTTCACAAATAGAATAAAGGTTTCCCAACTCTGAAACTGGGTTATAAATAATCTTTAGACTCTCTGGGATAATCCAGTCCAGATGTGATGAGTGTTGGTCTAGTGGTTTCAGATCAGGACCTGGTCTAATGTGGTCAGGATGCGAAAAAAAAGCACTGAAATCTCCCTTGTTTGTATTTTCACAAATAGAATAAAGGTTTCACAACTCTGAAACTGGGTTATAAATAATCTTTAGACTCTCTGGGATAATCCAGTCCAAATAAATCGGCTATGCACCGATTTAAGAGGTTCAAACACGGAGGATTGTTCGCACAGCGCTGTAAATTAAATGTCCCTTAACTTTCCCCTTTAACTGCCGAATCGGATGCTCTGAATCGGAAGCCAACTTCAGCGTCGTGGAATGGAAACACACGCCAAACATGCTAAATCATATCAGAAGGCTTCACCCAGATTTGGCAATCACCGGAGCCCGGCAAAAGACAACAGCAGTTCAACAGCTGATCCCCGCTGTTTAAGAAGCCAAGAGACATGAGAGCCGAGAGACCAAAATAAATAACGGAAGCTTTTGGCATATGTTTTTCAACGACTTTGCGCTCTTGAAACACGTTCTTATTATTTATTATGTAATATTTTCAAGACATTCTTTTTAGTTTTACAGCTTGATGAAACCCTTTTGTTTGACATCAGCCATTATAGATAATATGGCCATCTGAGTGTGTATGGTTTGTTTTTAACTATTTAATACAGCTAATGATTGAAAATGTCAGAGTTCCTTATTTTTAAAGTGAAACTTGCACTACTGTTCAAACATAAATAACAACAAACCTGTAATTATGCATTTGGGACTTTTTTTTGCTTTTTCTTGTTGTACCGAACCGTGACCCCCAAACCGAGGTATGCACGGAACCGTGACTTCTGTGAACCGTTACACGCCTAATAAACAGTACTACTGGGGTCCTCAAATCTACATTTAAATCAATCAGTTATTCAAATGAACCGTACTATAGTGTTAACCTTTTATACATTCCAGTTGAATTAATTGTAATTAATTAATTTGTTAATTAACATTTATTAACATGTATTCTAATTAACTCTAAAATATATTTTATGATCGATGGATAGATTTTTTTTCTCATTTAAACACTTCCTGATTCAAAACTAAATCAGTGCTAATACGGGCATTGTGGCAAATGATTGCTTAACTTAGTTTGTGAACTTTTGGTATTCACAATCTGATCAATATCCCCCCTCATATAATAACAACTTACTTCATGCATATCCATTCAATATTTCTCCCTTTGCACCATTTGACATTACAACTTTTTATGTGTGTGCGCGCGTGCGAGCCCATTGAGAGCCAGAGTTCAGGAATCGGGAATCTAAACTCATCTGAGATGTAAAAAAAGACTGAACAGTGGTTTAAGAAACATATTTTATTCCATAAATGACATGTTTTATAAAATGGTAAATATTTCAACTTTAAAATACATGAAATTAGTTACACTTGTAATGACAAAGCTCTGATCATTTACTGGGAGTATATGGATACCTCTGCAGTGAGTGAATACGGGCTTAGACTGAATTCCAACACAGGTAGGAGGCATGTGGCACAGTGGATAGAGCGTTGGTGTTTGGATCAAGGGAGCACAGGTTAAAACCCCACTACAGTCAGCATGTCATTGTGTCTCTGGGCAAGACACTTTACCCTAAATTGCTCCTGTGGGGACTGCCCACAGTATTGAGTATGTAAGTCGCGTTGGATAAAAGCGTCTAACAAGTGTAATGTACCGATTTATTTTATTCCCACTATGTAACCAAAGGAAACACAATGTGTCACACAGATAACTGGAAAAGCCCATTTTAAAATCTCCTGTAAACAATGGAATTGAAAACATTATTTTCCACCAAGTTCAGTCAGTCAGTCAGTCAGTGCACCCCCACCTACTACTGTGTAATGCTTTTCCTATTTTAGTTTTTTTTTATTTACTGGTCACACAAGTTGTGAATAGGACCTTTTTTCATTTTTGGTAGCACCTTGAGGTTCAATCTTTCCATATACAGTCCTCCCAGTCCCAATTTCCCCCCGCACCCTGCCTGAAACATTTCCATTACGGTGCGTCCACACGGTTCCATCGCGTTGATTGCGCGCGACCAACAACCAATCACATTAATCTCCCACCCCGGACACACAAGCACGCGGTTTGATTGGCTAGCGCTTGTACTGGCATATGATTTGATTGGCTGGCACTTCCGTCGACGCTTGAAAAGTTGAACTTTCAGCGCATGCAACGGAGGCAAAGCGCCGCGACAGAACCACAATGCAGTTCGGCAAAGCTTGACGTCACCTGATTCAAAGTTAATGGGAAGCATCTCCGTTGAAGCTCGCGACGGAACCGTGTGGATATTACGTTAGACTCCTTTGTTTACTTTTTGGTTCACAAAGTGACATCAATCAGAACACTCATGCTTTTATTGGCTGGAGCTCAAACACATCGCACGTGATAGGCGAAGGGGCAGGACATCTTCCAGCAGTGAGCCAATAATAGCAGAGCCGGCCAGCTAACCAATCAGAGCAGACTGGGCTCTGGTTTCAGACATAGGGTGAAAAGAGGTGCTGCAGCACAGGCAGTATGAGAAAAATAAAGAGCTTTTGAACATTAAAGCATGGAGACATGTCACAGTAGAGACACTAAATACTGATATGAACCTGAAATGAGCATAATAGGGCCCCTTTAACTCAACATAGATTTAAAGAAATGGCAACCTTGAACAATCATGTACACTCTAAAGTACAATTTACTATGAGACGACATTAGTCCGTTTGGTTGCAGATGAAAGAATTCCGAGAGTGTCGCTTTTTAGATACTGTCACATAAGAGAATCCTGCCTACACTGAGGTAGATAATCTCCTGGACCACTGTAAGTCTATGAGAAAATTATCTTTGCAGCAATGTGGTGATATTCTTAAGGTAATCATATCCCATATGCTAATCCTAACCTAAACAGAATTTGTTTTACAACAAATGTCAAAGCCTGATTTTATTAATCTGAGCCAAAGAGCTCCATGTTTGTCCCAAAACTATTTCACACTGATGCACTGTGGGAAGCAGGTTGGAGTCCAGCACAGAGCGTGTTACTGAGAGTGCTGTGGAAGACTATGTGGCAACCCCGTCAATTCAGTATTTCTACATAACTCGTGTACCTTTCTGTGTGTGTGTAATGAAAAAAATAACAATGTAATAGTTTTAAACTACTACTTCGTTATTTTTTTCCCAGAGAGTATTTTAATAAAGTGCTTAGCAAATGAGTAAACTTTATATTAGTAAGGTGTTTTTACATCAGAGAGTATATTGAGACCCATTAAAAAATGTTTGCTTTGTGTCTGAATATGAAATGTGTTTATACCAAAAGCCTTCTGCTTTAAGACGCTTATGTGAAACTGGACCAAAGACTATGCAGAATCTCCACAGCAGCAGAAGGGATGCTGGTGTGTTTGCAGCAACATCGTGTATGAATGGTAATACTTACCAGAGGTGGGGACTCGAGTCACATGACTTGACCCGCATATTTTTTGACTTGAGACTTGCTTGACTAACATTAATAAAGTACTTGACTTTGACTTGGTATTCATGACTTGAGACTTGAGATAGATGACTTGAAAGGACTTCACTGTTTAAAATTAAATATTTGCGTTTGTATTGAGATATTACGTTAAGTTTTTTCGAAAAACGTGATTGGGTGATTATAGCGCCGTGCGCGCAAACCTGGCAACCCACTAGAAGGCAGGAGTCTCAGTTAACATGGCAGCGGCTAGCGTTACTTCAAAAATAGTGAAGTTTGGATTCAAGAATTATTTTGTCGATGACGGTAATAAGAAGAGAACAGCGGTATGCAGGGTCTGCAGCATAAAGATCAGTGACATGACCACTACAACATCCAACTTCATTCGTCACTACAAAAAACCCAACAGTGAACATGTGTTGTGTTAGCTAGAATGCTAACGTTAAGTTTAAGCTACGTTAGACTTGGTTTCAAATCGATTAAGCATTGCAAAGAGAAGACAGAATGGTAAATTAACACGAGAACCTCCAAGGGATTCATTTTTACTAACCCTGATACTGACGGGCTGTCAGGAGAGGGAGAGAGAGAGGAAAAGAGATGCCTCGTTTATTTCCCCTGTGTTATTATCAGAAGTTACTGTAAACTTCTGAATAATGTAGTTCATCTACTTTTAGGAGTTTGTTTAAATGTTTTAATTATGTTGTTTTTGTTTGTAAAAGTGCATCATTCTTTGATTTATTGTAAAATGAATCTGAGCTTTTTTTATCTGTTATGATGATAAACTGAAGCAATTTCTAAATTAACCCAATTAAGTGAGTTTTAAATCTTCCTACTTAGTTTATAAGGAAATTATGAAGAGAAACAAATGAAATGATTTAAAAATTATATCTATGTAGGTGCTGACGCTGTTGGCGGTTCTAGTGTTAACAGAAATTTAAATTAAATGTGTAATTGCAAATGCCATATATGATTTTCTTACCTGGAATTCTGCCTTTTTGAACAGACTTTTTGATTGAGTCCTAGCTATATTGTCTGCAGTTCTAGGGTTAATATGAATCTAATATGATTACCATCGGTCTAAATTAGATTTCAAATGAATAACTGTGTATGTAATGAAGATCATAGTGTGGGTTAAATCCATTTTCATAACCACTGTCTTTTAACTGATGCGGAAATGTGGAAACTGGGCTTATTCATCAGAATTTCGTATGACTTGACTTTTTTGACCTGAGCAATGACTTGACTTGCTTGACTCTCACCACAGTGACTTGGGACTTGCTTGATACTTGTAGGTCAAGACTTGAGACTTGCTCATGACTTGCACATGTAGGACTTACTCCCACCTCTGCTACTTACTATACTTATACTGATAGTACTTTAGGCTACAGATTAGTAAAAATGTGTCCTTAATGTTCTGTCGGAGACTTTCACAATTGTAAAGAGAACATTTTAAAAAGACAGTCGTCATAACCAAATTTAAATTCTAAAGTATAAAAGCTTGACCTCAGCATTTACTGGAATGCCTCTTGTTTCTCTCTTTGAAAACAATATCACATTAAAACATGTTTCATGAAACGTTTCACATCAACATATCAGAGTGTTTTCTGGATGATGACATCTTTCAGTATCCTCCAGGTGGTTCACAGTCTAGGCCTGCTCCCAGCTCTCATTCAGCAGAGATTTCAGGGTGGCTCTTCTGGTGTGTTTTCAGGTTCCTTATCCAGGCGAATCCCCTGCCACAGATCTCGCATCTGTACGGTTTCTCTCCAGTGTGAACTTTCTGGTGTTTCCTCAGGTTCCCGGCCTCGGAAAACATCTTCCCGCAAGTTGAGCAGCTGAACGGTCTCTCCCCGGTGTGCACCCGCTGGTGGATCTCCACCTTCTTGGGACGGTTAAAGGCCTTGCCGCAGTAGCTGCAGACAAACAGTCTCTCCTTGGTGGCGGGGCGTCGCTGCGCTGACCCGCCCCCACTGATGGGCTGGGAGGGGGGGGCACTGGGGCTGTAACGCATCCAGCCGTTCATACTGGCAGAGGTTGATGGGTAATCAGCTGCTGCCATCGAGTACGAGCAAGACGCCTTTCTCCCTTCAACTTCGTCGAAAAACTCCTCCACCAACAGGTTCGCACCATTATCATTGTCACACAACACGTCAAAATGTGAGTCCCTGCTGGCGTCATCAACATACTGCTGTGGGAAGTCTCTGCCCTCAACACTGAGTTCACATGTAAGGGGAGGAGAGGAGTCACTGACCTCCACTCCTCGGCTGCTGCCGCCCGGGTGTCTCCTGCTGCTCTGGATCTGGGCCCGGGTCTGACTGGAAGTGGACTGAGTCTCCTGTCCTCCAGCTCCATCCTCCACCACGCCTTCAGAGAAACCGGGGGAACAAGACATGGAAAATAAACATTTAGTGCTTTACTCTCTTTCACTCCTGTTCTGAAGTTTTTACACTGGCTTCCTGTGTGTTAAATAATTGATTTCAAAATAATGCTGCTGGTTTATAAAGCTTTGAATGGTTTAGGGCCAAAATACATTTCTGACCTACTGCTAAATTATGAACCAGTCAGAACTCTCAGGTCTTCAGGGACTGGTCAGCTTTCTGTTCCCAGAGTCAGAACTAAACATGGAGAAGTTCAGTTATTATGCTCCAAACATCTGGAACAAACTCCCAGAGACCTGCCGGTCTGCTGAAACTTATTTGATTATCTTTGCTTTTTCATGTCTGTTTAAATGCTATATTTCTTAACGCTATTAATGTTTTTCATTGTTTTAAAGCACTTTGAATTGCCTTGAAAGGTGCTATATGAATACACTTGCCTTGTGCCTATACAGACACAACTTCTTTCACACAAGTATTCATGCCCTATTTTGTAGTTACTAAACTCCCAATAAATGAATTCGCTAAGAGGCTAAACTCCAAAGAAAAAAAGTATGTGCAGAAGTTGTGTTTCACGGTGTTTAAAGAAAAAAACGAATTTAAGCAGGACCAAACGGTCAGCTCACCCACTTGATATCCACATCCCAGTGCAGTGTAAACAATTGATAATGATAACAGAAACAATGAATAACAGCTAAATACGCACTAGGGCTGCCCTCGACTAAAAATATTTAGATTCTAGTCAACCAATAGTCGTCAATTAAGGCCATTAGTCAACTAATTGTCACACGTTTATGATAAATTATGAATATAAATATATATTCTTTTTTCCCAAAATGGTTTCAGTTTCAAAGGCTGATAAAGAGCGTTATTATAACAGCAAGGTACGTTGTGGTTCAGATAAAATATAAAATAAAACATTAAATGTAGAGAGCGCATGAGAGTTACAGCGCACGGACGCAGCGATATATTATCAGCAGAAGCTCCGGTAACGGTACGTCCACACGGCAGCGCTGTGTGCTCCAACGGAGATGCTTTGCCGAACTGCATTGTGGTTCCGTCGCGTCGCTTTGCCTCCATTGCTCGCTTCAAAAGTTGAGAAAAGTTCAACTTTTCAAGCGTCGACGGAATCATATGCCAGTACAAGCTTTAGCCAAACAAACCACATGCTTGTGTGTCCGAGGTGGGAGATTAATGTGATTGGTTGTTGGTCGCACGACAGACACGCCCACCGGCAAGCTTCAACGCGACGCTGCAGTGTGGACGTACCGTAAGAATTTGTATTGTGTGTGTGTGAACAAGCAGCGAGGACACACGTAACATTTAGTTCTAGTTTCTATTATTCATATCTGAATATAACAACCCAATAAATACTACCGAGGAAACAGAAACACAGAAAATATAAGCGTCGGCCAAAATCCCTCTGCATTACGCCCTCATCATGAAATTCAAGCTTTATCGTTTTCTGAGGTCAGAATGATTATATATTATAGGTATATATATGTCGATACAAAGATAGGCTACTACTTCACTGCAGCTGATTTACTCCGAGTCTGAGAAAGTAACACACGTTGTGGGGATAATTAAGCTCCGTGTTTTGTTACAAAGCCGGCATTCAGGAAGCTGCGCTGTGATGGCGTGGCTATGGAGGAGACTTGTTGCCGTCGTAGTTTGCATGTCACCTTGTGGTACTTGTCCTTTACTCGCTCAGAAAGATCCACACTTTAGATTTCCTTCCCGAACTTAATAACCAAGCCCCGTTCTGAATGAAGTCTGAGGGGGTTTCTGGCTGACGTGTCAATGCACATGCAGTGCACGGAGCTTTTTTTTATTTTATATAATTTTTACTAATAATAATATTGCTTGATTAAGACTTAATTAGTCGACTAGTGATTCATCGACGTTTTGAGGCAGCACTAGTTCCTACACATATGCTACTAGGTGTATAACTTAAAATAATTTGTATTTATAAACCAATTACTTATAAACAATCTTTCATAGCCAGCTATGGTAGATTTTTTTTATATATACATTTCCAAAGCACTAATTTAACTCAATTTCTCTTTTGGACCGAAATACTGTTTTTATTCACCGACCCTTTTTAGTTATTTCCATTTTACAACATCCTTATCCTAATTGACCATCTCTAAAACGTCCTGCTGGTGTTTCACTTGAAATTCTTTTAACTGCTCTATGATATCATCCCTGCAAGGTTTTAATTGTAAGACACCCCGAGTGCCAAAGGTGGTCTCAAATATAATCCTTTATAGTGTGAATGCTGTTTACAGCATTCCATTATAGTTCTTATTTTCTTTAATCATCTTCAACTTCATCTTCTTTTCCTTATTTCACCAAATAGTTTGGCTCTCAATAACTTCAGCCTACTTTCAGCTACAGAAACCATTCAAATATCAGAAATATTCAGCCTTTTCAGCACATGCTAGGAAACTTTCAACTTGACTTTTTTAACTCTTTTTTTAACATGTAACTCAATGGGAGGAACTAGGGCTGCTCAATTTTAAATCGCAATTACGATTATGGCTTGCAACGATTACGAAAACAACGTAATCGAAATATAACGATTATTTTTTTATTATTATTTGTATTGGTTTTTCAGTTCAATTATACTTAAAGTTCAGGGTAATCAACTGTTAAATGTTTTCCCTATAAATTGATGTTTTCAAAGTAAATGGATAATCGTTTTTAATAATCGTGATATCAATTATTGACCCAATAATCGAGATTATGATTTTTGCCATAATCGAGCAGCCCTAGTTTCTAGCAAAACTATTTTAAGAGATGAAATGAGCAGCCCTACCAGCATTTGCCATGGTGGCCAACTCATTTTTATTTGATCTTAAAAATTGTAGTTCAACATTTATTTCCTGTTACTTCTGGACCATGACGGTGGGCCAGCCTTTAATGTTTAACTGAGTGGAATATGTTGAATATGCTTTACCAAAATGTTGGCAATATGTTAAGGAGTTTTCAGGTTGTGACAGTGCACTGCAACATGTTTGTTGATCTTGTTTATTGGTATTTATTATTTTGATATTATTTATTTAAATGTAGATATGAATGTATAATTTATTTTTATTTTATATTGGTTTTTCAGTTGATTACCCTGAATGTATAATTGAACATTTAAAACGTTCAAATTATTATTTGTATTTGTTTTAAAGTATAATAAATGGATGTTTTGAGTCAATGAATAATCGCATTTAATAATCGCATTTACAATTATTGACCCAAATAATCGAGATTATGATTTTTGCCATAATCGAGTAGCCCTAGGAGGAACCTTCAAATCCTCTTTTACCTACAGCGTGCGCCAAATGCTACTCCTTCCACATACTTCCAGCTTGAGACTTCATTCCAACTTTAAAATGATCACAAGACATTCAGCTATACAACTTGTTCTTCAGATTTCTGATATAATTTACACTTTGAGATATTTAATTTAGTTTGGAGCTTGGTAAAGAGGCTTTCTTCAGATTTTAACATTAGTGTGTAAACCTGCCATAATTCCCAAACCCTACACTCCTGGGACATAATTCTATACTTTTGGCCCAATTCAGCCACCAGAGAGAGGGGGGGGGGTATATCCAGTCTCTGATTGTGTTACGTTATTATGAGAGTGCTCTCATACTTGTTTGATTCTGAAATTGTATAAATATATGTGTGTGTATATTTGTCCGCATCTGTAGCCTGTTATTGTCTCACTATACCGCACTGTGAATGAATTAAAAGTAAATATATAAGTCTTCATGAACACAGTTCTGTCCATCAGACAGAGGGCTGCTGTGCCTCCTGTCATCATTAATGGACGTCTCTTTAAAATGACTGCTCAGAGGAGAGTAGTTCTCATTTCTCTAACCGCCTGCTGCTTCCACTCCTCTCTCCTCGGCTCGCATCTCCTGTGGGCGGGACTAAGACCCGAGGATAGGAGTCGAGGAGGGGAAATTATAGAATTTAGAAGCCTTCAAAGACTGTCTCAGCCTATTCTTTTCTGTCTGATGGAGACTTCATACTGACTTCAACATGTTCAACATATTTTATACATTATTGGTGACGTTTGGTTTTAGTTCAAACGTTTGCAGTTAAAATATTCTGCTGCTTTCCCAAGCCTTTTTACTTTCTTTTCTCATCTTAATAAACATTCATTCACTACTACTTACATCTGATATGTACTATTACATTATTCAGCTATTTCAGGACATTGAGGCTATACATTTAGTTATTTATACCTTTTTTAAACCTTTTCTTTTAAATATTAAGCTTCTTCACTATTTGTCCTACTCTTCCAGTTTAACATTTCAATTTCAAGTTTTCAACAAAGTCAACACTTTTGATGAAAACAATTTCACTTTCCGGCATTTCTCCGCTAACTTCAGCAACAAATGTTGACAGTTTACAGCATTCGCACGCATTTTCAGCAGGAAATGCATTTTCTAGTTTAATTAAAGCTTTGTTCTCTCTGCAGTGGAGGTAAATAAAGTCCTGCCAGTGTTTAATAATTTAAACCAAACTAAGTCAACTGTTTTCCATGCTACGGACACTGAAGTCTGGAACAGCATTGATCAGAGCCAGTTTGAATGAAACCGTATCTTCATCTCTTAAGATTGAACTGCGTCGGTGTGTATGTATACTATCAATTATGCTGTAAGAAAAAATAAGGGTTAAAGTTGAAATCTCCCCAGATATGGAACTTTTATTAATTTATTTTAAAACGCTATTTTCTTTTCATGTCTGAAACAGAGGATAGTTATTACTTGATAACGAACAGTTAGTTAATCGTCGTGTGAAGGATGATCATTTTGATCACTTCCATCCTTGATTATTAATAACATGAGATGTGTTTCTTGAGTTTGAGGCTATAGTGCAAATGTGTGGACTCCATAAGAATAGTTAATGCTAATGGAGATCCTGATATTGAATATGAATCCTCAGCTTTAGTTAGTCTCACAGACACAGGCAGAAACACTGTGTGTACTCACCGTCCTCTCCTATGAACGGCACGTTGTCCTCCGCTTCTTCAACTCTCAAGTTGGCCTCTACCTTCTCCTCCTTCACCAGCATCACCTCTGGCTCCACCAGCTCCACATCTGGAGACTACACATCAACACAGGGCTCACTCAGTTCAGGCTAAACTAAGTACATTTATTCAAGTACGGTACTTTAGTACAATTTTGAGGTACTTTTCTTGAGTATTTCCATTTTATGCTACATAATCTGAAGGCTTTAGTTAATTAACATATTGAAATATTAGCCAATACAAAAAAAAATCATCTAATAAATAAACATGTACATATAATAGGATAAGATATCCAGTATACAAAGTCATTAAAGTTAGCTCCACCTTTACCAGCTGTGCTGAACACATTAATCATCATAATACAGTGATTTAATATATATGATTTGAAATGGGACATTATGAATAACAAGCATTTGTACTTTAAGGACATAAAGTATATTGTGACTTTTATCAGATTTTTAATGCAGGTATTTTACTAAAGTAATATGTCTGCTGCAACTATTTTCCTTTATTTCTGTTTGAGATTGTATTCTATTTTATTCTCTTTGATTTTTTTTAAAGACTGTTCTTAAATATCATTAAGATGTTTTTGTTGCACTATATCTTGATTATTTTAATGTTTAGAGCTTTGCGTTGAAATGTGCTTTATAAGTAAACTTGCCTGTTCTTGCCTAGATAAATACTTATTCCACTACTGTTCATTTTCTTCTTCATGCTCCCCCGCTGCTTACATACAACTTCAGGTTACATTTTAATGCAGCAGTGCTCAGCATCTGATTTTTAACATTCAGTCGGGTCTATTCACCTTGTGCTCTGCCGGCTCAAGGGAGCTTCAACATTGCCTTATAATGTCTCGGCACTTTACTTTACATAGCGTCGCCCACTTTATCAAACTTTACTGGACAAAGAAACTATATTAAGCTTTTGAATGAACTGTCATTAAGTTATAATAATAATAATAATAATAATAATAATAATAATAATAAAGCGAAAAGCTTGATTTACAGATAGAGAGATAGAAAGAGTTCACTAGTTGGCGAACGTTTGGTAGCTAAATGGCTTACATTTGCTTGCTAAATAACACAGTAACAGGTTCATTGAGGTGATCTTTTTTTTTAAGATCAACACTGTTGACCTTTGTTCCTCCTCCTCACAGGGTGAGTTTATAAACTGTCATTATAAGCGTTAGTGAGCAGTCCGACCAGCTGATGTGTTACGGTACTTTTAGTAGCTACAAATGTCCTCCTATAGGATTTAGGTTCATGTCATCCTGCCAGTCTCTAACAGAGGATGGATGTGGTACTGTAAGACTATCCTATCTCGAATAAAGTTCTTTGTATATAATGCAGCTAATGCTGAACCGGATTCACTAAGACTAAAGCGTTTGAACTGGAGGGGGGGAAAGGGGCGGGGCTAAAGAAGGTGAGCTTACCTTCCTCTGGACGCTGTCAGAGTGGACGGGCCAGGCGCTCGGCCGCACTGCAGCAGCTTTACCCGGCCACAGCGCAACCTCTATCCGCCTCTCAAACACACCTACACAAAAACAAGAACAAGTTCAGAACAACAGAGTACATTTCAATGTTCAGTGTTGTACCAACAGTGGAAGCAACGCTAGCAAATCACAAATCAGTAAATGTACCACCCGTCATGACACAGTTAGGACCCAAGCATTTTGTGTCTGAGGAAGGTTCACACTTTATAACAGCTGATATTTTTATGTGGGACTTTTTAAAGAAATGTTTTGCATTTGGTCGAGATTTCAGACACCAACACACACTGCTCTCTGCTCATATCCCTCTGTACTCACTGAAAACTGAAGAGCAAGAAATATCTTCTTTTGATAACCGTAATTTCAGCACGTTCTGACCTCAAAATATTAGTTTAGTAATCAGGGTGATATTGAACTTAAATCACCCTGAGTTACAAGTAGTAAGTAGTTACAACTTCCTAGGAAATACAAATCAGTTTAATCGGTTTGATGATGTGTTGAGTTGTAGGTTGAAATACAGATGACCTTTCTCATCTGATACCAATGTTTGGAAAAACAATTTGGCCAATTCTGGTGTTTTCCTTTTGTTGTTGTTGTTAATTTAAAGGGGACCTATCATGCAAAATGCACATTGTGATGTCTTTTATACATAAATATGTGTCCCCTGTGCGTCGGGGAACTCACGCAGTGTCAGAAAATAAAACCCTCTCTCCATCAATCAATCAATGTTTATTTATATAGCCCAATATCACAAATGTTACATTTGTCTCGGTGGACTTCAAAGTTTGTACAGAATATCAGTATGACAATACGACACCCTCTGTCCTTAGACCCTCTGTCCTTAGACCCTCACATCGTACAAGCAGTGGCGAGCCGTGACTTTTATACCTAGGCCCTCTGACCCCCCTTCCCTCGGAAAAAAAGAAGAGATATTACATCACATCGTATACTTCAGCGGAATATCAAAACAGCGGCCCGGGTTGCAAAACGCATCAATGACAGCGACCCTCTACCACACAAAACAACACCATTTATATAAACACCTATCATGACGGGCCACCCACAGCCAAGTAGCAATTACAAATGAATTAAGTCGGCACGGCGGCCCACGTTGAAAATGACGTATCACTTAAACACAAAGTCCATCCTCCTGTCCTTCTGGATGAAGCACTTGCGGGTCATGCAGCTGATCCTTTCCACTCCAGTTTATCATTGTAACTAGGGATGCACGATATTGGTTTTTTGATACCGATACCTTCCTGTTCTCAAGACCGATACCGATAATAAAAATAACCGCCACTAATTATTTTAACGCGATTAACGCATGTGTATTTTTTTTCCTCGGCCGCCCCGTAGTTTCAGAGCGCATCGAGTTTAAAATACCATCTACAAGCTGATGCTAACAGCCCCGCTCCTGCCGCCCGCTTGTGGCAGACCACACTTCCACCCTCACCGGCAGGCACCGACTGGCCATCTGGAGGACCGGGAGGGTGTGTGTGGTCCGAGCGAGCAAGAGAGAGACCTTACGTGCATTGTTGTTGTTAGCATCTGGTGCTAGCTAGCTGCGCCAACGGATATAAGGAGCTGTTTAAATGAAAACAGAGGAGCGCTCTATCTGTGTGTGTGTGGGGGCATATGCTCGAACCGGAGCTGCTTAAATGAAAACAGAGGAGCGCTCTATCCACACAACTGCGCCGAGCACTTGACTTGATGCAGGAAGCCAGACAGCGGGACATTGTACAAGAAGTCAGCACACTCAGCAACATGATTGCAGCGTCCAGGCAGCTCCGGTTCACACACACACACACACACACACACACACACACACACACACACACACACACACACACACACACACACACACACACACACACACACACACACACACACACACACACACACACACACACACACACACACACACACACACACACACACACACACACACACACACACACACACACACACACACACACACACACACACACACACACACACACACACACACACACACACACACACACACACACACACACACACACCACACACACACACACACACACACACACACACACACACACACACACACACACACACACACACACACACACCACAGCGATGGCGATGTTTCAGGTGACTGATCAGGTTCGAAGTATTAGGGAGCGCTGGATTTGTGAAGAACTCCCCTCTTCCTAAACCACTAACACCACAGTACTGGCGAAACGGGAGGAGCCGAGTGAAAAACAAGCGCCCCTCATCCCAATCCACCCACAATGCAGTATTTTTATTTTTTTTTACCCAAAAAATATATTGTATATTATCGGGGCTATTAATACTGTTATCGGTTTATCGGGATGACGTCATCATTCCTAATATCGGACCGATAATTATCTTGAAATCTTGAAAATGACTCTAATTTTGCAAACGATGTCATCACCATCACTGAAGTGAGCCATCATGAACGAACTTATGCTAATAATAAATCTATCGATTAGATTTATGATTCAAAATTAATAAAAGTAGGATAGACATGTGGATATTATCCGGCTGAACAAAAAGTGCATTTATCTAACAGGTTCGTTTTCCACAGACCTTATTTTGAGCTATTTTCCAAAATCCTATGGAGAAATCCTGTTGCTTTCTGTCGAGGGAATCCGAGCGCAGCTTACTTCCGGGGTTTAGGACGTGTCACTGCACCCTTGCATAGACCCATGGACCACAGCGGGCGGAACTTGTCATAAAGTCCGCGAAAATAAAGCCCGCCCATTTAGAGGGAAGATATGATTGGTCAATTGTACTGTCATTTGATATTACTCTCTCATTGAGTTACTATAGCTGGCCCTCTGTGAATGTAGAGAGGGACCAACAAGCTCTCCCGTCTTCACAGTTACTCGCAGAGACTGCATTTAACCCTTCACATTCTAACAGAAACTGAACAGGCAGATTCGAAGGATTTATTTATTTGGAAATATTATTTTAAATACAATTAAATCGAGTTATGTTGGTAAAACTAATGAAAAAGTAGGGTAAAAATAATATATATAATTTTTTTTAATGTTTACAAATATTATTTTTTAGAATATCTTAGGCCCTCACAGAGGCTCGCCACTGTGTACAAGGAAAAACTTCCGGAGAAAACCAACAGTTTAAAGGGAACATGGGAGAAACCTCAGGGAGAGCAACAGAGGAGGGATCCTTCTCCCAGGACGGACAATAGATGCCGTGTGTACATTGAAGAGATAATACATTTTACAGCATATAGACCGAATGTTAGGAAATGCATGCGTCTGTAATAAGAAGATGAATCCACAAGGATATCCATCCAGGACTCATGATCCAGGACCACAGCAACAGGATCATCCACGACTCAGGATCCCGGCGTAGATAGCCACCAAAAAGAGAATTTGGGGAAGCTGGGTTAATCGGAACATGAGAGTACACGGGTATAGACAGAGAGAAGGAAGAAGTAAGATGTCCCCCGACAAACTAAGCCTATATCAGCAAAACTAGGGCCTGAATCTAATCAGCCCCAACGATAAGCTTTGTCAAAAAGGAAGGTCTTAAGCGCACTCTTAAAAACGGATAGGGTGTCTGCCGCCCGATCACAAACTGGAAGCTGATTCCACAAATGTGGAGCTTGATAAGAAAAGGCTCTGGCTCCCATTGTACTTTTAGAGACTCTAGGAACAACCAACAACCCTGCATTCTTGGAACGCAATGCCCTAGTAGGACAGTAGGGTATAATGAGTTCTTTAAGGTAAGATGGCACCTGCCCATTAAGGGCTCTGTAGGTGAGAAGAAGAATTTTAAATTATATCCTGTGTTCTACAGGGAGCCAGTGTAAGGCAGCCAGAACAGGAGTAATGTGGTCCCTTTTCCTAACTCTGGTTAGTACACGAGCCGCAGCATTTTGAATCAGCTGAAGCGACTCGATTGACTTCTTGGTACTCCCTGATAATAAAGAGTTACAATAATCCAGCCTAGAAGTAACAAATGCATGGACTAGTTTCTCTGCATCGTTTTGAGGCAAGATATGCCTGATTTGTGCAATGTTACGTAGATGGAATAGTCGGTCCTTGAAATTGATTTTATGTGGGCGTTAAAGGATAAATCCTGATCAAATATAACACCAATATTCCTTACAGTCTCACTGGAGGCCAAAGTAATGCCATCCATAGTTAGTATATCTTTAAATTAGGGATGCGCGATATTGGTTTTTTGAAACAGATACCGATAACTTCATACTTCTCAAGACCGATACCGATAATAATATATATATATATATATTAAATGTACCTGTAGTTTTTGCACACCTGGTGGTAAAAAAAAGACTAGTCGTGAGCAAATGACATGAGCATTACTACTATGAACAAAACTAACCCTGGGGTCGTCTCTGGCAAACTTCTTGCCTTTTTCAAAACCTCGTCGATAGGTAAAAGCCCCGGTGCCTTTGCAGCTGGCTTTGGATTCGCCGCTAGTTTAGCAGCGCAGGCGTCTTCGTACGCTTTTAACACACCATCGTAGCGATGGCGATGTTTCAGGTGACTAATCAGGTTGGAAGTATTATAGCTCGTTGCCTTTTACCCTCCTCGTGGAACTTCTGCATTGCATCTGTTAATACAAATAGCAAGCGAACTATCTAACTCTGAAACTTTGAAATAGTCCCATACAACCGACGACCTGTTTGTTTACTGTCCTGGCTTCACGGCCGCACACCATTTAAAACTCCCCTCTTCCTAAACCACTACTACCACAGTACTGGCAAAACGAGAGGAGCCGAGTGAAAAACAAGCGCCCCTCATCCCAATCCACCCACACCGCAGTACTTTTTTCTTTTTTTTACCCAAAAAATATATTGTATATTATCGGGGCTATTAATACTTTTATCGGGTTTATCGGGATGACGTCATAATTCCTAATATCGGCCCGATAATTATCGGTCCGATTATTATTGTGTTATCGTGCACCACTACTTTAAATCATTTGTTTCGTAGCTTCTTTGGGCCGAGTACAATAACTTCAGTTTTGGCCGTGTTCAACATCAAAAAGTTTAAAGTCATCAACGTTTTTAAGTCCTTAAGGCAGTCTTGAATTTTATTTAGATGATTTCATCAGGCTTGATTGATAAATATAGTTGAGTATCATCCGCATAACAATGAAAATGTACAGAATGATTCCTTATAATATTGCCTAAGGGAAGCATATATAATGTGAACAAAATAGGTCCAAGGACTGAGCACTGTGGCACTCCATGGCTAACTTTGGTTTGCGTGGAAGATTCATCGTTAACATGTACAAACTGAGAGCGTTCAGATAGATAGGACCTAAACCAGTCTAAAGCAGTTCCCTGTATGCTAACTAAGTGCTCTAGTCTTTGCAATAGGATATCATGGTCGATAGTATCAAATGCAGCACTGAGATCGAGCAAGACAAGAATAGAGACAAGTCTTTTGTCTGAGGCTATTAGAATGTCATTTGTGACTTTAACCAGAGCTGTCTCTGTGCTATGATGTGTTCTAAAGCCAGACTGAAAATCTTCAAATAAATCATTTTTTTTTAAGTAATCACACAACTGTTTTGCGACCGCTTTCTCGAGAATTTTGAGAAGAACAGAAGATTAGAAATAGGTCTATAGTTGGCTAGACCCTCTGGATCGAGGTTGTGCTTTTTAAGAAGCGGTTTTATCACTGCTATTTTGAATGATTGTGGAACATAGCCTGATAATAAAGACATATTCATAATATTTAATAAAGAAGTGCTAATTAATGGAAAAACTTCCTTTTAACAGCTTAGTTGGAATTGGGTCTAAGATACACGTCGATGGTTTAGAGGAGATAATCATTGAATTTAATTGTTCAAGGTTCTATAGTTCTTCAAATCTTTAATCTTCTTAAGTTTTGGTACATTTTCAGGCCGTTTTCGATTTTATAATGGTTGTCTATGGGAGGGACTCTTCAGTGCTAGAGTGCGTGACATCATCACTTAGAGTGTAGAGCAGGGGTGGGCAAACCTTTTGGGCAAAACTGCTCTCAGTGCCAAAATATACACTCTATTCAAATCATTTCAGGAGCATAATTAGTCTGGCCTGCTCAATTGCCTTCATCATATCAAACGGACCCACCGTTCTGGGCCAATAGTGATCTGAGTGACAAAAAGTCCGCCTAGCTTCAAATAGACTCCCATGTTAAATTTGTCCCAATCTTTCTTCAGAACAGAGAGAAGTAAACTTTAGACAAACTGCTCACATCTCCACATTCTACACACAAAACCTAAAAAAACAAACATATCAGTTCATTGGGGTTCCCTGATGCTCACGGTCTGGTATTTTTTTTATAGGAGCCATAGTTTTTGAACAAGCGGCAACATTGTCAGATATAATCCTCAATGCATTCTTAATGCAACTCAGTGCTGCAGTTGGTTGCCATGGTGTTGCTGGGCAGATTGGGGCCACACACCTGAGTGACATCATCTAATCAGAGCAGACATGCCCACAGAGAGACTGGTACATGCACACACAAACACGGGAGGTTTGTATTATTATTTTTTCAACAAAAGTTAGAAATGCAAGAGGTTTATCTCTCATTCAGAACAAATGGAAAGGCTCCCCTTTCAAAGCATATCACCATGGAAACCTTTGATCTCTGGGCTCACGTTCACAGATGTTTGTCACCGTGGTAACCTTTGATCTCTGGGCTTACACATACAGGTGTTTGTAAACATTCATGCACTACTACTTACATTTAATATCTAACTCCTTCAGCCTACTTTCAGCTGCAGAAACCATTCAACTATTAAATTATTCAGCTATTTCAGGACAATCAGGCTATACATGTTGTTGGTTATAACTTTTTTAAACCTTTACTTTTAAATATTAAGCTTCTTCACTATTTTTCCTACTCTTCCAGTTTAACATTTCACTTTCAAGTTTTCAACAAAGTCATTGCAATGCATTTGAGCTGTAACAGTTTGATCAAATAATTTCACTTTTCGGCATTTCTCTGCTAAGTTCAGCAACACACTTACTTGGTTTTTGTTGCTAAAAGCAGCTACCATTCAGCTAATAACATATTCAGCTTTTTCAGCTCAATTCAGCCACAAATGTTCACAGTGTACAGCATTCACACGCATTTACGGCAGGAAATGCATTTTCTAGTTTGTTCTCAAACATACCTAGAAACAGTAGAGGTTTGATAATATATTATTACAGAGCTGTATATTTTAATCTACTATAAGGATTTTAACACAACTAATAATTTTACTTTTAATACTTTAAGTAAGTTAACTTAACTATTGTATACATTTTATTTACTTAAGCTACATTTGCAATGTAGGACTTTTTCTTGAAACAGAGTATTTCTATAGTGTGGTATTAGTACTTTTCCAAAGGTCTGTATACTACTTTCACTTGATATACTAGTAATACTGCATATTCCTGGGTCAACTTAATGAATTAAAACTACTTTTTAAATTGTAATTGCGGACTAATTGTCCTACCGGAGGATGGCGAGGACTCCCGCAGCCTGTCGCCATGTATCTGCACCCTGGAGCGGCTGCTGTTAATGGCGCTCTCCCGGAGCCTCCTCTCGGCGTTTCCCCGGGCCATCTTCAGCTCCAGCAGGTGGAGCTTTCTCTTCAGCCCTTTGTTTTCCCTCTGACACTGCGACACCTGTAAACTGACCACCGCATAGTCATCGTCCACCAGCTTACAGATCTCCGCCACTGCTGCGTTAGCGAGGACCTCCATGATGGAGGCCAGCTGAGTCTGGAAGGCCAGGCGGGACATCCTGCTGCGGGCCGGGGCTTTGGGCTGCTCCGAGGCTCTGCACTCACCGGGAAACTCCTGTAGCAGTGTTAGGAGGGGTTGGGGGTTTGGTCAAAGCATAACAGCTCCGGTGGAAGGGTATTTAAATGTTGAACTGGTCAAATAAGCGAAGGTAGCCTTTCCTCCTCTGTAAGCAAGCGGCAACATACATACATAACGTCATTTCCGGTTTTTTGTTCTTCTTCTTTTTTCATTTTGTGCGCCTGGCAACCAGCGTTAAGGTGCATTATCGCCCCTTACTGTTCTGGAGTGTGAACCAGAATGATCCATTCCATTATCAAACATACATTCATAAGAAATACATAATTAAGACATTTATAAATTGTCTTGATTACCTCAGTTTGTGTTGAGCGTATAACCATTGTTTTAAGGACGGATTCCAGATGCACAGTAGCTACAAGGTAGCCTATAGATAGGCCATTAGGCCTATTGCAAGTGCAGGCTCCTCTAAAGGCCCTGACACACCAAGCAGCAGAGATGGGGTCGTTACTAAAAAAAAGTAATATATTACACATTACATATTACTTTAAAAAAAAGTAATATATTACACTACTTCGTTACTCTCTACATAAAGTAATTCGTTACTTTACTCGTTACTTTACTCGTTACTTTACTCGCAGGGCCGGCCCGCCCCTCCCTGCAGGCAGATCACGCAGACTGCTAAAGTTTCAAATGTTCTGTTTAGTTCAGTTTCCATTGTCGCATAAGACTGATCCAGATAGCTCCTGAATGTTTTCCTATCTGACCGTGGCTGTCCTCTGTCTCCTGCTATCTGTATATGTTGCGCAGTCTATCTCTGCTCACGCTGTTGCGTCAGCGTGTTCTCCTGCGTGTTGGCCATGTGTTGCACTGGAGCCAGATTAGAGCACACCGCAGCCGAGCACGTACGAACTGCGCATGCGTGAGTGGCAATAACTCTCCTTACCAGCAGGCGGCGGTAGTGTGTATTCGTCATTCAAAACAGGCAACAACCGGAAAACAGAGAAGAAGAACAGACACGTGTGTGTGATAAATAAACAACAGCTATGTGCGTTAGCTTAACCTTAGCATGTATTCTTTGCAGGTGTTTGTTGAGGTTTGATTATGACTGAACTTAGAAAGTAACGAAGTAACGTGTGTCGGGGCAATGTTAGTAACTGTAGTGTGATTACTGAATTATAAAAGTAGCGCGTTACACTACTCCGTTACCGACAAAGTAATATAATTACAGTAACGCGTTACTTTGTAACGCGTTACACCCAACTCTGCCAAGCAGTCACCAGAGGACTAGCCGACGCTGAAGTCGGCTGTTGCCTGGCCGTGTTCTCCTGCGTTTTGGCCGTGTTCTCCTGCGTTTTGGCCATGTGTCGCACGGGAACACACCGCACCGACTTCAGTACGTGAGTGGCAATAACTCTCCTTACCAGCAGGCGGCGGTAGTGTGTATTTGTCATTCAAAAGAGCCAACAACCGGAAGACAGAGAAGAAGAAGAGTATATTTTCTCCGTAATATCATACAGAGCTGGCCTCTCCTGGATCAAGGTGATGAGCAGGTCTTCGTTTGCATAATTCCAGATCGCCATGATGAGATGAAATTGAATAGCGTCTGTGTGTGCCTTCTTAAATTGTTTGTTTACGTCCCTCACTTCCGCTTCGCTTCTCATGCACTGATTTGCTAGCTGAACAGCCAATCAGAGTGATTATTTGGTCTGGCAGTCCAAATAAGGCGTGTCACGGTCGACGGTGTGGGACACACCAACCTGACTACGGCGCCGCGAATGCCCGACAGCCTCTGACGGCCTCTGACTCCCAAAATCGGGTTGGTGTGTCAGGGCCAGTCAGAGGCTGTCGGGCATTCGCGGCGCCGTAGTGAGGTTGGTGTGTCCCGCACCGTCTGCCGGCCCGTGACCATAGCCCGTGACACGCCTTATTTGGACTACCTGACCCGATGCATGGCTGATTCAACAGGCAGTCGGACCAAGCAATTACTCTGATTGGCCGTTCAGCTAGCTAATCAGAAGCGAAACGGAAGTGAGGGACGTAAACAAACAATTTAAGAAGTCACACACAGACCAGTGTTGCCAACTTGGCGAATTTGTCATTAAATTCGGCGGCTTTCCAAACCCTCCGGCTACATATTTTTGTCATTAGCGACTAACGACTGATTTAACGACTTGTAATGGTGTTTGGAGACTCACGTATGCAGGCCCGGTTCTACGGGGGTGCATAAGGGTGCATTGCACCCTCAGTTGAGTTGTTATGCACCCTCATTTGAAAAATTAAAAGTGAAAAAAAAATGTAAAGTGAATTTTTATTTTATTAAAAGTGAAAAATATTTCATATATAATAACAATAGTAGTAATAATAAGAATATAGTTGAAATAAAATACAATTTAATAGTGGTTAAATAACATTGTCTGCTGCATTTATTTGGTCAATTTAAACGGGTAAGTAACGTTATTATGTCAGGTGCGCGTGACCTGTGCCCCTGCGCGTTCGTCATTTGCAAAGTGCTTACACAGCAGTCAGTGATGGACATCAGAAAATGGTTAAAACAACCAGCCCTTATCGCCAGCAGTAACACTGCATCTACTGCAGGTAATAACAGTTCAGATCATGGGGAGATTACGTTACCCGCGGCCACTGTCATGGACACTAACGTCCTCCTGCCCGACTCGCCGGCTTTGCCCGCCTCGCCCTCTTCGTTGCCCCAAACACTGCCACCCCTCGGCGGCCCGCAAGTGCCAGAGGACCTCGGCAAAACAGAGCCTGCCCAGGTATATTAAAAAAAGTACCCAACTCGCCTGTACAGTGGGGTAAGGTGCTCATTTTGCAGCTCATGGTTTCACAACAGAGATTGGCTGGAATATTCATGTAAAAAAAGATATGAAATGAAAGACAGCCCACACATCAATCATCAAACCGTGGGGTCTTATTTAATTACGTGTTGATTTCTATCAACACGTAATGTTGTATCGATGTATATAGAGATGTACTACAGCAAAAATATTCTCCGTCGGGACTTCCTGCAACAACACCACGTCGTTATCTTGATTCTGATTGGCCAGAAGACATTATCAAAGATGTTCTATTGAGAAGATGATCACTACACGACAAAAGTTTTCAAACCGTTTCTAGTCTTCGGTATTTTCAGACAAGTGACTGCTAAAATCATTTTTCATGGTGGGGCTAAGCCATTTATTGATATGGCTGTAGCCTACCCAAGTATACCCTGGTGCCGCCACTGAACATAATAATAAAACAATTAAAATGTTGTATTCAGCCCTGATTAAAACAGCGGGCCCAAATCCTGGATGGCCGGCCCCGGCCCCATGGGTTCAGCGTCTTTTCTTTTTTTTCTGTGTCATATGTGGCAGCACTGTTTACTGTTTCTTGAAAACATTACCCACTGTAGTATGTGACGTGTGAATAAACTCCAACTCAGTATTAACAACACTGTTGTGTAACTTCAGTGAAATACTTGTATGCGTGTAGATTAGAAAGAGGTGCGATAAAGGATCTGCAGTATTTTATGAGGTATTAATCGTACAAAGGTCAGTTCTAGTAGAAGTGTGTATTTACCTGGTAGTAGGCTGTCAGTAATGGCTACACCTCTCTATTTGGACTGGTAGATCTCGGCAGACTGTCAACTTTAAAAGTAGCTCTCGGTTCAGAAAAGGTTAGGCACCCCTGCCCTAGAGGGTGTTAGGTCCACTCCCCACTTATACAAATAGCACTTTACCACTGCACCCTCTCTAATCTCAGTTGCACCCATTCACTCATTTTGTTCTGGAACCGGGCCTGCACGTATTGTTCCGCAGTTAACGAGCTGCCGTGAGCCCCTCAGCCCTCCCATAGTACTGACAGGCGCGCAGACTCACAGTTGCCTCCCGCAGCAGCTCAGCTGCAGTCAGAGCAGAGAGGAGACAGCCACACTCTCTCGCGTCGAGACAGCTTCAGACACTGTTGGAGATTTTAGTGGAGAACTTGTCCGCATTTCAAATCTCCGCGCGTCCCTAAAACAAGCTGGTTATATTACAGGAAGGAGTCCAGAGCATACAAGTAACCGTTTAACAATAATCTACTTTAATGGTAATATACAATGCAATACAATCAATACATTACCATACAAAACCATATTATATCATATGCATAATGTCAGGAGTAGGCCCACTCCTGGCTCCTGCCCACAGGCCGCCAGAACCTTCCAGTCCGAGCGACGCGAGAAGAGAGAGAGAGCAAAAGGCTGGATAGCCTTTAGTACCAACAGGGGTGGAGTTTCATTTGGGAGATACTAACACGCTGTCTCACAGGGAATTAGCGCGGGCAGCTTTGAAAGCCACAGGTGTTGGGAAGGCCTACAGGATGCACCTCATTAAAATGTCCCTCCCCCTTTAACCCTACCGATGGTTTAACCCAGAAAAACATTCTCAGGGATCTGAGTTAACTGTATGTAAACTCATCACCTTCCCCCGTCTACCTTTGTCCTCAAAAAACCACATGTTAGCAGGCCCAAAAACCCAGCTCACAGTTTGCTACACAAATCATTTTCCCTTTTAAGCTTATTCAATATTTGCATGAATACATACAAATATTTCCTTACAACACTTAATCACCTCGTCCACTGTGTGTGTGCCTCTCTGTGACAAGCTAAACATCCACGTAGGTCAGGGGTATTCAACTAAAATTAAACGAGGAAGTTAGAGAAAATCTCCCCATGCAAAGGTCCAGAACATCAAAATGTCTACCTTGCTTCATGAATTAGTGTGATATATATTGAAGTGACCTGTAGCTTTATCAACATGCATGTAATGCATGTCGGCATGTAATCAACAACTGACTGTCAATCAAATAAAGAAAGTACAATTAAAAAAACAACAATATGTATTGTCAATTAACATTACTTAAATACTGTGGATATGTGTAATGTTCCTCTCGGGCTGCATTTACAAATAAAATAGAGAAAATAAATAAAATAGCTTTTAAAAATATGTGCATCTTAAAGTGCTTAATTTTAGATAAATCAAATAAAGTGTAGCAGCAGCTTGAGTGTCCCTTTTTCTTTGTTAACCGTTTCACATCATGACTTAACAGTTTCAGCCGATTATAGAACAATATCAGTCTTTACACATCATAACAATTGAACAGTTTTAAAGTTTCTCTTTCTTTCCCTCTTATATCGCAGTCCCTCACTCATTTTTTTTAAATTCAGTGCGAGAATTGAGCTTGAGCTTGTCCTGCCAGGAGTTTGTAAATCTGGGCTGAAATGGTGTCAGGGCCATTCTCATACACATGCAGGTGCTCATTGGTTACAGTGATGCAAACACTATGGTGAAAAAAGAGAGAACTATTCGAAGCAGAACAAAAACAGCGTAATATACCATCTGACAAAGGCCTTTGCTATAATGCTTCAATTAACTGGCTATTCTTTATAATATACTCCGATCAATAGGAGACAGAGGTGTTAAGTTCAAAATCAAGGGTTTTTATTATTATTTACAGCAGGGGTGGGGAACCTTTTTCCTTTAAATTGTTTCAACATCCTCAGAGGGCCGTACAAATGATTGAACTCAACCTCTGCTTAAAATTACTAAAATCACAGCCCATTCATTTCGCTTTTCTTTCATGCTGTGCAAAGAAAAAGCAACCTCTTAATCCAGATATCTCACCATGACTCACGCATGCATGCATGCGCACGGTGTGGCATGACCACCAAAACAGAAAGATATGGACACAAGATGTGTACAAATGTATTTACTATCCTATCCATGTGAACATGATTTAAGTAGGGGGGACCTAACCTCCTCTAGGGGGGTCCCGGGGCATGCTCCCCCGGGAATTGATCATATCAAGGTGTGCTGAGCTGAGGTTATTTGAGCCTCTCAGGAGAGAGCTCTCTTCCACCTGGTTGTAGAAAAGCTCTTTAAATTCGTTAGCATAGCTAGCTAACCGGATGCTAATAACAACAGATCGCCACTGTGCTTACAACTAAAGACACAGCCACGCAAACACTGCGGCATGTGTACGGCTCCTTATGGGTACTGCAATATTTGAAGAGCTGGAACAGCGTTCCGGTGCTCTCTGTCAGCACTCCTTTCAGACGAGACAAATACCACGTGAAGACACGTTACGCTTGTGTTGTGTTCAAGAAACATTACATTATTACATTACATTGCTCGTGCTCTGAAACTCACCTGAGGAACAGGTTACACGCCGTCAGCGCTGAGACGTGATCCACCTTTGCTGAGTTCCAGATGAGAGCCACGTTCAACCTCATCCACCACAGCGGACCCGAGTTCCACTAAAGGCATGTCGGGAAGGGTTTCAGGAGCCACTCCACACTGGGCGAATCACTTCTGGGATCTTACTTTTGCCCGCCGAGTGGATTTAGCACGAGAGGGAGCAACTCTTGCAGAGATAAAGAGTCGGAAGTGTGGTCCCGGCTCTCCTCTCGCCGCCCTTCTCGCCGTTCCTCACACCGCGTATCGCCGCTCCTCTTGCCGCTCCCTTCTGCTCCTCTCGCCGCTCCTGACACCGCGTATCGCCACTCCTCTCCGCGCCTGTTCTACCGGCGGAGATGTAAAGTGGATTAAATAGCCGGTGTAACGCGGTGGGATTACCTTCTCTACTCTGCTGTGCTGCTATAGCTGAGGCCTGGTTCCACCTTGCTCCGGGAACAGCGTGGATACTGTTGTGCTGGACTGGGAGAATGGCGGGTGTCGTGTTTCTGCTGTGCCTTTTCTTGGCTGTGCTGGACAAGGAGAGGATCGCCAGTCGTCCTGAACAATCTACTGGATTCGGGTATGTTCTGCCGCCCGCAGTAGACATCCCCTGTCCAGTTTCGGAGGTGTTGCACAAACAATTGCTGGTTGCACTGTCGCGGACATTCATTTCGGAAAATGTTTGTCTTTCTCATATGCCTGCCACGATGGTCCTTCAGAATTGTTTTTTAAACTCTAATCTCACTTTCGCGAAGTTTGCTGGTGACTCTAGAACAGCTGACAATGTATGTGTGTTGATTAAGAGGAAAAGGTGCTTGGTATTTTTATTGTTGTTACTATCAGGAAATGTACAGCCAAATCCAGGTCCACCGACCAGTATTAGTCAAATAGCTACTCCTGCTGATTTTATATCTAGATCTGGGCTAGGTTTAATTCATTTAAATGTGTGTAGTCTGTTACCTAAATTAGATTGTGTCCGTATTTGGGCGAGTTCGACTGATGCTGATGTCATTGTCTTATCAGAAACGTGGCTAGATAAATACATTTTGGCCTCTGACATTTACATAAATGGTTACAGTGTATATCGTACTGACCGGCCTAAAAAAGGTGGTGGCGTTGCCATTTATGTGAAAAATAAGTTTTGTGTAACTAATATGGTTTCCAAATCTGTTGGTAAACAGCTAGAATTTTTAGCCGTGAATATTGAGGTAACAAAGGGTCAACAGCTCATGGTGGTGTGCTGCTATCGGGCACCTTCGGCTGTCAAGGACTCTTTATCGTCTTTGGCAAAACTGTTATCACAACTTTCCTACAAGGAAATAGTGCTGCTTGGTGATTTTAATTGGGACTGGTTAACTTCTGTGTCAGAGGATTTTAAAAACCTGTGTACCTCATTGCATTTTACCCAGATTATAGACAGTCCTACTCGCCCAAATATTAAGTCCCCAAATAAATCCTCCTTAATTGATCTAATTTTAACAAATGTTCCACATAAATACTCATCTGTGGGAGTATTTGCTAATGATGTGAGTGACCACTGTGTTGTAGCCACAATTAGGGACACTAAGTTCCAAAAGGTTAAACCACGTGTCATCACAAAGAGAGACAAAAAACACTTTGTGGTGCAGGGTTTTTTACATGATCTGTTTGATTTTGATTGGGGTAAAATCAATTTGTGTGCTGATGTAGAAACTGCATGGTCTTATTTTTATCTTGGTTTTATGAAAATTATAGATAGACATGCACCTCTGCGTACATTTAGAGTGAAGGGACGAAACAATCCCTGGTTTTCTGCTGAGCTGTCCAGTCTCCTTCATGAGAGAAATAATGCTTGGGCTAAGGCTAGGAAATCAGGCTCAGAGGTAGAATGGCTACGTTTTAGGCAGCTAAGAAATAGCTTCACATCTCAAATAAAAAGTGCTAAATCAAAGTACTATTTTTCGGTTACCACAGAAAACCTGAATAATCCTAGAACATTTTGGAAAGCCATAAAATCGATTTCCACTGGTGATATCCCAAATGAGCTACCTCCGTGCCTTACCAGCATCTGGCACTATATCAGACAGGGCTACTATGCTAAATTGCTTTAATGAGCATGTTGTGTCTTGTGGCTCTCTGTTTGGCTGTGTGGCTCCTGTGAACGCTCCAATCCTTGACTCTGAACAAAGTGGTCTGGAAAACCCTTTCAGTTTTACTCCTTTAACAATTGGTATTGTTCATGAAGCATGATCCAAGTTAGATCCTAGGAAACCGGCTGGCCCGGACAATGTAGAACCTTTCTTTTTAAAGATAGCTGCAGATTGTATTGCTCCACCTCTTACTTCTCTTTTTAACCTCTCCCTCAGCACGAACACAATTCCAAAAGTATGGAAGTCTGCTTATGTCTTGCCTTTACTGAAAGGAGGGGAGGCAACTATTTTAATTAACTTTAGGCCAATCTCTAAATTGTCAGTTCTGGCTAAGGTGCTCGAACGCTTAGTGAGTGAACAAGTAAAGGAGTTTTTATGTATAAATGATATCCTGTCTGAGCATCAGTCAGGATTCAGAAAGAAACACAGCACCATCAAATGAAATGCTTGCTGATACAATGGGCACTTGTAAATGTCTATAACTATGTATCCTGTAAATATAATGTATAATGTCCTTTATTGTTTTATGTTTCATGTGGAACCTATATGCTGCAGGTCTCCCTTGAAAAAGAGATCTATGATCTCAAGGGACCAATCTGAATAAATAAAGGTTTGAAATTAAATGAAATGACATTGCATTTAGCTGACGCTTTTATCCAAAGCGACTTACAAAAAGTACATTCGACCAGGAAGACACAACCTTGAAGAAAACAGAATCATATAAGTACATCAGGTTTCATAGAGCCAAGTATTTCAAGTGCTACTCAACTGGCTATAGATAAGCCAGTCCTTTATTAGTATATAAGTGCTCTGTTAGCAGTTCTTTGTTAGTAATTCTATCGCTCGAGGTGGAGTCAAAAGAGATGAGTTTTCAGTCTGAGCCGGAAGGTATGTAAGCTTTCTGCTGTCCTGATGTCAATGGGGAGCTCATTCCACCATTTTGGAGCCAGGATAGCAAACCCACGTGTTTTTGCTGATGGAAACTTGGGTCCCCCTCGCAGCGAGGGTGCAGTGAGTCGTTTGGCTGATGCAGAGCGTAGAGCAGGGGTGTCAAACTCAATTTCATCGTGGGCCACATCAGCATTATGGTTGCACTCAAAGGGCCGGTTGTAACTATATAAAATAATGTGTTATATTACATTATTGCCTCTGAATTGGATAATTATCAGATAGGATAATGACTTAGTAATTAACTATGTCTGAAAGCAAATAATTGCAAGTCTCTTCAGTGCGCATGTCACAAAACGAGATGAATTGTGGGACATGTAGTTTATGGGCAACCTGATTCTGTAAAGCGGCATTTAATCATATAATAAACGTATTACATTCTTTGCAAGCTCTTGCGGGGCCACATAAAATGAAGTCGTGGGCCGGATGTGGCCCCCGGGCCTTGAGTTTGACACCCCTGGCGTAGAGCATGCGCTGGGGTGTACAGTTTAACCATGTCCTGGATGTAGGACGGGCCAGATCCATTTGCAGCATGGTACGCAAGTACCAGTGTCTTGAAGTGAATTCTAGCAGTTAATGGAAGCCAGTGAAGGGAGCGGAGGAGCGGCGTGGTGTGGGAACATTTTAGAAGGTTGAAGACCAGACGAGCCGCTGCATTCTGGATGAGCTGCAGAGGTCGGATGGCACATGCAGGTAGACCAGCCAGGAGGGAGTTGCAGTAGTCTAGGCGTGAGGTGACGAGAGCCTGGACCAGAACCTGCGTGGCTTTCTGGGTCAGCTGGGGACGTATTTTCCTGATGTTGTAGAGCGTGTATCTGCAGCAACGGGTTGTAGCAGCGATGTTTGCAGTGAAGGACAGGTAGTTATCTAGGATCACACCCAGATTCCTTGCAGTCTGAGTCGGGGAAACAACAGAGGTGCCGATGTTGATAGTCAGGTCAAGAGAGGGACAATCTTTTCCCAGAAGGAAAAGCAGTTCAGTTTTGTTGAGCTTGAGATGATGAGCGGACATCCACTGAGAGATGTCAGCTAAACAAGCAGAGATGCGTGCGACGACCTGGGTCTCTGAGCGGGGAAAGGACAGAATTAATTGGGTGTCGTCAGCGTAGCGGTGGTATGAAAAACCATGCGGGCTAATGACAGATCCGAGCGAGTTTGTGTACAGGGAGTAGAGGGGGGGACCAAGAACAGAGCCCTGAGGGACCCCTGTAGTTAATTGACAAGGGTCGGACTCGGACCCTCTCCAAGTAACCCTGTAGGTGCGGTCTTTGAGGTATGAGGTGAGGAGGGAAAGTGCAGAGCCTGAAACTCCAAGTTCTTGGGGAGTGCGAAGGAGGATCTGATGGTTCACCGTGTCGAATGCAGCAGACAGGTCCAAAGGGATGATGACAGAGGAGAGGGAGGCTGCTTTGGCAGTGTGCAGTTCCTCAGAGACAGCAAGGAGGGCAGTTTCTGTGGAGTGACCTGCCTTGAAACCAGACTGATGCGGATCCAGAAGGTTGTTCTGATGGAGATAACAGGAGAGTTGTTTAAAGACGGCATGTTCAAGTGTTTTAGACAGGAACGGGAGGAGAGAGACAGGCCTGTAGTTTATAACATCAGACGGATTGAGAGTGGGTTTCTTTAGGAGAGGGTTTACTCTTGCCTTCTTGAGACTGTTTGGAAAGTGACCAGAAGTTAGAGAAGTGTTGATGAAATGTGTGAGAAAAGGTAGAATATCAGGAGCGATAGTCTGAAGGAGGTTTGAAGGGATAGGGTCCAGAGGACAGGTGGTAGGGCGGGCAGAGGTAATGAGGGTAAGAACCTCACTTGGCGAGAGAGGGGAAAAGGAGGATAGTGTGCCGGTTGGAAGGAGGGTCTGGTGACCCATCGGTGAGTAAAGGTGAGTCGGAAAAAGAAGAGCGAATATCATCAACCTTTTTTTCAAAGTGGTTAACAAAGTCGCTTGACAGAAGTGAGGAGGGGGGAGGGGCTTTGGGAGGGTCTAAGAGGGTGGAGAAGATGGAAAATAGTTTTTTAGGATTGGAATAGGAAGATTGGATCTTATCTTGAAAGAAAGTGCTTTTTGCCTGAGAGATCGAAGCAGAGAAAGAGGAGAGGAGAGCCTGATAGGTTAGGAGGTCGTCACGGCGTTTGGATTTCCACCGTTTCCGCTCTGCTGCCCGAAGGACGGTTCTATTAGCACGCAGTGCGTCATTTACCAATGAGGCAAAGGTAGAGGAGAGAGGGAACGAAGGTTACGGCGGACAGGTGCAGGATGAGAAGAGATTAGTTTGTTATGTTTGGAAAGGGGTAGAGAGAATGAAATGAAGAAGTGATCGGATGTGTGGAGCGGGTTTACAGAGAGGTTAGAAGTAGCGCAGTACCTTGAGAATATGAGATCAAGGACACTGCCAGCTTTATGAGTTGGTGGGGACAGAGACAGTGAGAAAGCAAAGGCGGTTAACAGAGATGTTAGTTCGTCTATCTTCCCCGTCTGGAGGTTGAAGTCTCCGAGAAGTACAGCGGGAGGGCCAGTTTCAGGGATGTGTGAGAGGAGATTATCCAATTCCTCCAAGAAGTCCCCCAAGGCGCCTTGGCCAGGAAAAACAGGTACTCACTTGTTTAATTATTTTTGTCAGTCGGACTGACGGACGGACTCCCCCCCCCCACCCCACCCCCAAAACGAAAACTCTTCGGTTCTCCACGAATTAGACAAGTCACCCAAATCAACGTTGAAAAAGCGGGAGGCGCCGAAAAATCCCTTATTAATGTATTGATTATAGCTCCGGGTCCGTAGGTCGGCGTCTGGGTCCGGATCCGGACCGCGGTACGCCTGTTGCCGACCCCTGACGTAGGTCATCATGTCACAGTCTAAACTGTATTCACAAAAGTACAGAAAGGAGTGGGAATCAAACCCTGAGTTTAAAGGATGGTTGAAGCCATTTATTGGAGATGACACACGGGCATACTATACAGCCTTTATTGTAAGGGATATTTCTAGTACTATAATACATGATAAAATATGTCTTGATTATATTTTGTAATGTTCGGAATCTTCAACGTTAACTAATCAAATAAATATAATGTAAAACTGAATCAAACCATAAACAAAGTGGCCTGTTGGGATATATATATATATATATATATATATATATATATATATATATATATATATATATATTAGGGGTGTAACGGTACACATACCCGTACCGAAATTATTCGGTACACGTGTGTACCGAAGTGTACCGAAGTGTACCGAACGCATATAACGTTAAACGTAAACAATTGAGGACGTGAACAACTTCTTGGAAGTAATCTCAGGTGCTGCGTCGCAGCATTCAGAGTAATTTGCACCCATTGTGATCAACGCGTCATAGAGCGAGCAAGTCATTTCATTGGACGAGCTGGTCAGAGGGATGCGTTCAAATGTAGTCAGTAATTTGAGGAACTATCAAAATGGCGAACGCAGATAAAGTTGAGCTCGAAAATCCTCCAGCATCATTGAAGTCTCCGGTTTGGGAACATTTTGGTTTCGCAGTTACGTACAAGGATGACGGACAAAGACAGGTGGACCGAACCAAAGCTGTTTGTCGGCATTGTTCAACTAAAATTGGTGGCTGGCAATACATCAAACTTGCACACTCATTTGAAAAGGCATCACCCGAACGTGAATATCACCGGTACCAAAAGACTGAAGTGCAAACCCAACTCCCATTAGCATTTAAGCCTCCACCACTCGCAAAAACTTCAGACCGAGCCAAAGCTATTACAAACGGCAAATATCCTTATGTTGCCATGTTAGCAAAGCGCTACCTGGCTGTATCTGCTACTACCTCTGTCCCTAGCGAGAGGGCGTTCTCCACAGCAGGAGACATTGCTAGTGCCAGCAGATCTGCCCTTTCGGCAAGCAATGTGGACAAGTACATTTTTCTTTCAAAAAACATGAAAATACAATGACAAGCAAGTCCTAATGTCAAACTGGCTGCTTAGGTACAAGTACAGTAAAGTTCAAATACAGATTATTTCAGTTAATCGAAAAGCTGCACCTTAATGTTTATTTTATTATATTTTATATTTATTTGAGTGAATATTCATAGTTTAATAATAATTAAAAACCCAAAACTAATAGTTTATGTTTTGTGAGTACTAGTACAGTAAAGTTCAAATACAGATTATTTAAGTTAATCGAAAAGCTGCACCTTAATGTTTATTTTATTATATTTTGTATTTATTTGAGTGGATACATTATTCACAGTTTAATAATAATTGAAAAAAAATATGTGATGTTTTGTGATAATTTTTTCTGCTGTACCTAAAACGTACCGAACCGAACCGTGACCTAAAAACCGAGGTACGTACCGAACCGAAATGTTTGTGAACCGTTACACCCCTTGCATTATTTTATCCCACTTTATGCTTTGCTCTTGCTGCTTATTTTACACTGATTTATATCTTATTTCTTACTGATGTAAAGCACTATGAACCGTAATCCCGCAATCCCCTGTATGAAAGGTGCGATACAAATAAATTATTATTATTATTCAGATGGATGTTTCTGCCCCTCTGTTCATTCTCCCATTATCCTCCTCAATCTGCCTAGAAGTATTTTAATGTTGTAGCTGTTACTATAACCAATACTAATGCTAGGGCTGCAACTGACAGTTATGTAGGCACATTGTTATTGTTTCTTATCGCTAACCCCTCTTTTGGCTGATAGCTCCAGTGCCGCACGAAACATGTTTTCGATGGACGAGAGGTAAATGGAACGCGCACGCTATTTGTTGTTTGTTTATATCATGCAGTCTGTTCTTCTTCTCTGTCTTCCGGTTGTTGCCTCTTTTGAATGACGAATACACACTACCGCCACCTGCTGGTAAGGAGAGTTGCCACTCACGCACTGAAGTCTTTGCGGTGTGTTCCCGTGCGACACATGGTCAAGACGCAGGAGGACACGGCGACGCAACAGTCGGCTTCGGCGAGTTCTCTGGTGTCTGCTTGGTGTGTCAGGGCCTTGAGACTACAACATTAGTCAGTGTGCAGGTCTTTGTGTTACGGCCCGTCTACACTACAGCGTCGACAGCGTCGGCAGCGTCGAAAGCTCCAATCTGCCCATTCACTTTCAATGGGGTGACGTCACTTAGCCGCGCTTTTTCGCTGAATTGTGGGTAGCAGAGCGGTCCGTCTCAGGCGTCTCAGGCGACAGAAGTTGAACAATGTTCAACTTCTGTCGCCTGAGACGCCGGAGTAGCCAGCGCCAGCCAATCAAATCCCGTTTCCCAAAATCTGACAGCTGAAGCCGTAGCCAATAAAACCGCGTCTAAGCTGGGAGAGATATCCCGCCGTTCATTTCTATATTTCAAAAAAAGTCGGAGGAGAAACTAACTATCGCCGTAGAAAATCACCCGGTTTTGTATGACCAGACCCTCTTCACCTACCGGGATACAAACCGGAGGAACCAGGCAAGGAGGGAGGTAGCAGACACAGTGGGGGAAACTGGTAAGTTTTCGCCTGTTTGGGGAGTTTATATATATATATTGCTCGCATAAAATCCCCGGGGGGTTTTGCTTTGTATGTCGGGGGCGGGAGATTCATGTGATTGGTTGTTGGTCGTGTTGCTTGAATAAAATCCCCGAGCTCCAGACACGCCCAGCTCCAAGCTATTTTTGAAGCTGTAGTGTGGACGCTCCGTTACAATATAAGTGTCTCTTTGTGAATGTCCTGTACTGCTCTTATATCTCATCACATCGGCTTCTCCTTTCCCTCTTGGATGTTCTTCTGGACCCTCAGAGAAAAAGAACATGAGGCGCATTCACACTGCGGTACTTTTCCCACAAAGGTTCATGCGAACTTAGTTCATGATCACGTTGACACCAAAAAGAGCCGGGACTAAAATGAGTTCATGCGAACCTTTTTACCCTCTCGAAAGTCCCTGCTAGAGAGCAGGGACTTTCGAGCGGCTCTTTTGTGAGAAAAGAGCTATATTTCTGATTGGCTGGGCGGATTGCAAACCACGCTCCGTAAAACTCCCAAAAGGTTTTGTGAAGCCGCCATTTTATTATCTTCGCATTAGCATTATTAGCATTAGCATTAGCCCAGCGCAGAAATGCAGAGAGACTAACTTATGGCAACACAACATAAAACATGGGAGCGGTGGAGATGAGGAGGTGTCGGCGTTCTGGCGATTTACTCGGAAGGCTTCAGTAGAAGCTGCTGGGACTCCCAGCAGCTTCTACTGAAGCCAGTCCCCAACTCCGGGGACTTCCGGCCGGGGACTTTGGGCGGCAGTATACGCTGTGAAGTGGTTTGCGGCCTGCCAGTAAACCCAAAGCAGAAGAAGAAGAAGAAGAAGTGACTTCAGCGGCTTCATTTGCTTAATCCACCCCCAGGGACTTATTCCGGTGTGAACGTGATCTGTACTTAGTTCATGCGAACTAAAGAGTTCGCATGAACTAAGTTCGCATGAACTAAGTTCGCATGAACCTTTCTGGGAAAAGTACCGCAGTGTGAATGCGCCTATGGTGAAGCAGTCCTGTCTCTCAGGCTTGTCCTTTCCTAACAGAAATATCAAAAAACATATTATTGCAGAGCAAGTGTGTTATTTAAGATAGAGGTGTGTTTGTTTGTTCAGGGGCTATAAATATAATGATTTTTTTTTCACTATAAATAATCACTTTTAACATGTTTTTTTACAGTCAATATGCAGAGACAAAGGGTCGCAGTTCTCATTATGTTCAATCATATTTGCCTTAAATACATTGAAATGTGAAAGTTGAACAAAAAAGTGATGTTGCTTGGTAAAATGTAAATGTAACCTTTTTCTAAGAAAGTACACTCAACATCACTGATGTGTAGGTGATCTAGTATTTAGTCATGTTTAATGGCATGTATATCAATGTATTAGGGTCATTACTTTATGCATTATTTGCAAAGTATGAACAAGGTGTACCTTGGAATCCGTGCTGAAGTTCTCTGCTGGTAGGAGTCCAGATCTGTCTCTCCTTCTCTGGTCCAGCCTGTCTGGATCACCTTAAGGACACTTTGAACAAACAGATGTTAAGTTATATGCGTGGCTTAGAGACTTCTTTACATGCAAACAACTTTTTATCTTCTTTTAAAAACAGGTCATAATCTTATTGTTCTACTTAAGAAATTGCTGGATATCACAGTCCTCATACTGTATCAGTTTGATTGAGTATTATTGTGTAGGTCCTTTTTATTTTACTGTTACTTTGGATGAGGTTTTCATGAGTCAGTCAAATTAATTTGTTTTCAAATGCTTTATTCATATGTATCACACACGTAAGACACAAACCTATTTAACAAATGCAATAAAATGGATAAGCTTCATTTCGTCTAAAGTCACAGATAACGTCATACTGTATCTAATATTTAAACAAATCATTTCCTTGTCACTAAAGCATTGACTACGCTATTCATCGTCCTTAAATGCAGGCATTAAGTTACATGTTCTGTTCTACAGCCACGATAAGGCTGTTTCTCAAGTGTGAGGATAATACAATTAAAAGAGGCATTGGTATTAATATTAAAAACAACAATGTTTGGGTCGTTCGTCGGATAGACGGTTAGCTGCAATAAATAACTCCAGTTCAACAAACCATATTACAAAATCTAAGGGAGCGTTATGATCTTGAAATGTGACGTTCATATTTTAAAGATACACACATTTTATTGTGAGGTTGATTTAATATACACTAAGCCTCTCTTCAACAATACGTTGACGTAAGCTCGTCTATTTTATGCTATAGTAGAGCGTAGCGAATTTAAATGAACCTTAACAATGCATACAGTAACCTAACTAGAAAACTAACTATCTAACGTACAAGGATGACCTTATTTTAGCAACCTCGCACAGAAGCCTTTTGGTATACAGTAGCATCCCACTTAATGTTTTACACTCTTGGATGCTACGCATAGCATCGTTAGCACAGATGGAGCTACGATTGCTCAAATGCTAACTCAACTCTAAACATTCATTAACGTTAGCTTAATAAAAACACCAGTAACATAACATAAAGTACGCAGGGTTGACTTACCGAAGAAACTACATTCATGGACGGTCTGTTTTAACCGCAGATAAATCCTATATTTGCATGACGAATAGTCCACCAGGAACCAACACAACAAACAGGGCCGAGTTCAAGTAGTGTTCTCCTCAAGAGCTGAGCCGCTGTAGCATCACAGAGCTAACGGAGCTAGCAGAGAGGAGCTAGGAGCAGCAGCCCTGTTGTCATGAAGGGGGAATCAAACTATATACAGAATAGCTTTTTGTGTATCCAGGCTAGAAACATGTTTCTTTTCTGATGTTAAGTTGGACATTTTAACATAGGGTCTACGGGAATTGCTCCCATCTGCATCCATCGCCTACAGTTTGCAGCATTGGGCTTCACCGCACTGTCCCGGGGTTTGCAGCTTGGCTCTGATAGGCCAGAAGTCGGTTTGATTGCATTCGGACTTGATTGCTCATCCTGTTCGAGTAGCCCAGATGATGCTGCATCGCAATTTTTTACGTCGAATTTTATACACCAAATTTTTTGACATCGAATTTTAGACACCGAAATATTTGACGTCGAATTTTTTTTACTTGACTTTTTGGGATCTGAATTTGAACATTCACATTTTTTTAACTTGAATTTTTACATTTTTATTTCACATAGGTAAATTCGGAGCAAAAAAAATTCAGATACATGATTTTCAAAGTAATTATTTTCAATGCTATAAATTCGGTGTCTGATCAAATTCAAATACTTCTGTCTCTTGTTTGCTTCCATACCGCTTCCCCTCCCTCCGATGACATGAATGTAAGGCATAGTAATCATAGATAACACCGCAGGGTCCGTTACAGTTTGTTTTTATCTGATTTCAAATAAACAAAGTCTTGGCTTTCAGAATATTAAACTTGTTTCGGCAAATTCAGATGATAAATACAGCTTTGAAGCTTTTAACGGCATAATTACAAGCGGAGAACGGAGTAATTCGACGTCACAGCAAGCATAACAACAGCCGGTGTTTCTCCTGAGAGTTTTCCCCGGGAAACAAATGCAAAAATACACAAACGTATACACACCTTTATATATACAGTCTATGACACACACACACACACACACACACACACACACACACACACACACTCGCGAGCTTCCCCAGACCAGTAATCCAAACGAAAATATCTTCCCTACTTTGATCATTTGCTCCGCTAATAATCAATTAGATCGATCCAGAGAAGAGGAAACTTTCAAGGTCTTTTTCTCAAAATGATGACTCGGTGACAGTCATTATATAATGTGATGTGACATATGTTGCTTAATATAGTACAAAAACAATCCTGATATCATTAGAAAGCTAAGAATCTCCTCTTTCCAACAGTGTATACAACTCACAATGTGTCTTCGGATCAATGCGACTGATTTCGATGGAGCAGGTCACTTTGCATTAGGCAGACATAACAGGAAGAATATGTACATTTGAATCCAATCAAATAGGACATTGTCACACCATTCAAATGTATCCATGTACATTACAACCAATAACAACGCTTAGATGTGTTCATTTGTTACGTTGATTACGTTGTTCAGTGTGTGTCAGCCGTTAACCTAGATAGATAAACTTGCAAACATGTCAGAAGAACCGGCGCATAAGCAAACAAAATACAGTCAAACTAAGCTGAAATTCAACAACTTGAATGTCACATCCCTGACATCCACAACTCCGGAGCCTGGCCCTTCAACCATAGAACCAGCGCAGCCAGATGAACCCCAGCAGCAGCTCTGCGGCCGCAGAGGCTGTCAAAAACGCCGCCGCCGCCGCATCGTTGAACCGAAACAGGCCGGTTCCGAAACAGGCTGGTTCCGACTGTTTCTGGTTTGTTGTCGGGACATTGTGAAGGGCAAATAAAAGCTTATTTGGGCAAAGAGAAAGGTACTTCAATGCAGAATGGTACAAAAACAGAGAGTGGTTAACAGTGGCGGCCGGCCCATAGGGGCGCTAGGGGCGCCGCCCCACCTCTTGCCAGATACAAAATAAATATTAAATAAAAATATATATATTTAAAAAAAAATTTTAAAAAAAATATATTTTATATTTCAATTTTAAATGAACAAGGTAAATATCATACAATTAGTGTCACAAAAATGTATAATCTACAATACAATCTCGTTTAAAATTGTGTTACGATGTCTAAAGTTACTGATAAGTCTGTTTCCTGCCTGGCCTTGCCCATGGCATTAGTTTATCATTACGGGGCAGAGCCCCCGAGCGAAACAGCAGCAACCAGCAGGTTGCAAAACGTGTATTACAATTTAATCACGGTAAAATATGTTCATGTTGTTGTAGCTGTAGCTCCCGAGCCAGCGCGTCTTGTTTGAATGATGCGAGTAAACACAGCTGACAGCTGCGGTGAAACTCGAACGACTAGAGCAATGCGATGGGAGCGTTTAGAGCGAAGCGAATATTCGCATCGCGTCCGGTCTGAACGCAGCATTAAAGCGAGCTCCGCGCTGCACTGGAAATGCGCCATTACATCACCAGAAGTCCTAATTTAACGGGTCATTTCTCCCAAAACATTTTTTTTACTCACTCTATCAATAGCCCCACCAAAAATATGTTCCACCAGCCCCATTGGTGGTTAATTGTTTGCAAAACCACTAAACGAGCGCCTTCTGTGAAATATGCAGATGTGCTGCTGTCAAACGGATTGTAACTTTCTCCAAATCTGGAGATGACAGCTTTGTAAATACCGAGTTAATAACTGCTACTTTTCACAGAGCTTACTTCAGTCAAACACCAGTCAACATTCAGCTTGTCAAACAAGAGCGTAGCAGGACAAAAGAAGAGATGGAATGAGCAACTGCGCTGTCATATGTGTGGGCTGGTCTGTATAGATTAATTTACATGAAAGGAGTGAGCAGAGGGTTGAGTTGTCCATTCTTGTTCTGTTTTCTCTGACTATCTTCCTCCTGAAGACCCTCTTAGACTTTCATTTGCTCGTGCTACTAAAGAGACACGTTACCATGGAAACCAAACAATGGTGTAGCTGTATTGAAGTCCGAGTGGAAACAGTAACATTTGGTGCGTTATGTTAGAATGAAACAAATCAGATTTAGTCAGAAATCGGGAGACATGCGGGATAAATATGACCCCGGGAGGAAAACGGGAGTCTCCCGCGAAAATCGGGAGGGTTGGCAAGTAGGCTGTGTCACATACACGCACTTTTTGGCCCCCCCCCACTTCTGAAATGAATCCGGCGCCGCTGATGCTGGCTAAATACAGTCTATGGCTGCTAGCTGTCCATTCAAACGAAGTACACTGGATATAAACTCCCCAAACAGGTGAAAACCTACCAGTTTCACCCACTGTCTCTGCCACCTCCCTCCATGCGTCCTCTGGTTTGTATCCCGGTAGGTGAACAGGGACTGATCATAGGACACCGGGTGATTCCCTACCGCGATTATTTTCTCCTCCATTTTTTGGCATATGAGGAAATGCTGGCTCTCCCAGCATACACGCGGTGTAGGGGCCACGGCTGCGTCGAAAAATAGACTTCAATCCTATTTCGAGCGGAGCCCAGCGGCGAGATGCTTCTGGGACGCTTCTGAGCCGTAACGCGGCGCGTCTGGTGGAAAAGAACCCATTGACGGCCCCTACAAACGGTGTGCATTGCGCTGGCGTGGGCGTGTCTTGAGCTTGGCGAGTCAACGCGAGCAACGTGACTAACAACCAATCACATGAATGTCCCGCCCCGGACATACAAAGCAAAGCATTCCTGCTACATCCATGCTGGCTAAATATACTGTCTATGCTTGCTAGCTGTCCATTCAAACGAAGTACACTGGATATAAACTCCCCAAGCAGGCGAAAACCTACCAGTTTCACCCCACTGTCTCTGCCACCTCCCCCCATGCCTGGCTCCTCCGGTTTGTATCCCTGTATGTAAAGAGGGACTGGTCATAGAGTACCGGGTGATTCCCTACCGCCACGATAATTTTCTCGATAATTGAATAAGGACCTGGTGCACGATACACTGTAACAAATAAGATTGGCTGCAAAGTTTTCCAGGTTGGATGCGTAAGACTAAAAACGAGGCTTTCAAAAGAGGTATAATTACATTTTGGTTTAGTATTGATAAGTAAACTTGAGTCAAAGATTGCTGCAACTCCACCTCCTCGGCCCGTGCCTCGAGCAATATGAGTGTTGACATGGCTGGGTGGAGTGGCCTCATTTATGCTGACATATTCTTCATGTCTCAACCAAGTTTCAGTGAGACAGCATATATCAATATTATAATCTGATATTAAATCATTTACCAATATTGCTTTAGATGCTAGAGATCTTATGTTTAAGAGACCACATTTAATCTTCCTGTTTTGTTGCACTGTAGTAGTTGTTACATTTACTTTTATTAGGTTATTATGTATGACACCTCTATTAGGTTTGTACCTTAAATTGTCCTTGGGCAGACACACACACCGCTAATATTGGGTATTTTATTGGGTTTGGGATTCCTATGGGTGACTGCTTAGGAGAGAGCGCAGAGAAGCGTGTAGAAGCCCGGCTCCGCATCTTAGAAAGTAACTCAGCTAAAGTAAAGCCCGTGTTAGCCAGTGCGGACCGGCCAAAGGTAGCTCCTCTTAGCCGTCCCCCGGCAACTCCCGAGCAGCAGGGAGACTGGATGACTGTTCAGAAGGGGCATAAAGCGAAACCCGCAGGTCCCCACCAACCCGTTCACGTATCTAACAGATATTCCCCACTCAGCGAGACACCCGCTGAGAAGCCAACTCTGGTTATTGGTAGCTCTATTATGAGACACGTGAATTTAGAGACCGAAGCCTCCACAGTCACATGCATTCCGGGGGCCAGAGCGGGCGACGTTGAGGCGCATCTTAAACTGCTGGCTAAAAATAAACACAAATACGGTAGGATTGTTATTCACGTCGGTGGTAATGATGTTCGTTTACGCCAATCAGAATGCACCAAACTTAATGTGGAGTCGGTGTGTAGTTATGCTAAAACAATGTCGGACACCGTAATCTTCTCTGGTCCCCTCCCCAATCTGATCAATGATGACATGTATAGCCGCATGTCATCATTTCAGCGCTGGTTGTCTTGGTGGTGCCCAGCAAACAATGTGGGCTTCGTAAATAATTGGACAGCCTTCTGGGGAAAACCTGGTCTGATTAAGAGAGACGGCATTCATCCTACTTTGGAAGGTGCAGATCTCATTTCGGCAAACATTGCAGGGCTTTGTGGACGTAATCCATGACAAACTGGAGTTGAGACCAGGAGGCAGAGTCGCAGTCTTATGGCGCGTTTCCACTGCAGGCCTCGCTCGGTTTGGTTTGGCCTTGTTAGGTCCGGCTCACTTTAATGCTGCGTTTCCATTACAGTTTAGGAACTGGGATAGTTACTATAGTAACGCAGTGTAGGCGGGGCGATCAGCTTTTGGGCGGGCGGAGCGACGCTGCATAAAACTGCCGTGAGGTCATCTTCAATGCGACACAACTCACACAACAACAATGGAGCATGTGGAAGCCATCGTGTCCTTGCTTCTTGGTATGTGGTTTTTTATCACAGCAAGAAGGAAAACTTTGTTTCGGAAAAGGCTGCTTAGAGCAAGACGGAATACAGAAGAAGCTGAGGGGAGACTTATGGCAATCGTACAACGCGGCAGAGACTACTCCAGGACGATTCAACGACAACGCTACTCGGTAAGCTAACTAGCAATGTGTTTCACGCTCACTATACGACCAATGTGTTTCACGCTCATTATATGACAAAAGTGAATCAAGTATTTAATTATTAAAATATGTATGCTTTTGTTTGTGTATTTCAGAAGTTAGGTTGCCACCGCAGACCATATGTTTGGATGCTTGACCGAGCAACCGAGTGGTGGGGTGTGATTGTTCCATCTTTCACACACACTCAGTGGGTGGAGAACTTCAGGATGTCTGAGGAAACCTACGTCTACCTGTGCAATAAACTGCGGCCAGCGATGGAGAGACAGGACACACCATTCCGCGAGTGTATACCTTTAAGGAAAAGGGTGGCCATCGCACTGTGGAAGCTTGCGACCGGCTCAGAGTACAGAAGCATTGGACATCTTTTCGGAGTGAGCAGGACTACTGTGTGCCGGTGTGTGCAAGACTTCTGTGCTGCTGCAGAGGCGTTGTTAGTACCGGAGCTAATTCGTTCACCAGACCGGCAGAAGTTTGCAGAAATGGCTGCCTACACTGAGAACAGGTGGAGGCTCCCTCAGTGTGTAGGTGCTATTGATGGATCACACATACCCATCTTGGCACCCACAGGAATACCACTGTGACTATTTCAACCGGAAAGGCTGGCACTCCATCGTCCTTCAAGGAGCTGCAGATGGAAAGGGACATTTCTGGAATGTGTTTGCAGGAATGCCTGGGAGCTTGCATGACGCTCGGGTTTTGAGGCTGTCCTCATTGTGGGAGTTAGCCAGTCGTGGTAACTACTTTCCACCTTGCACCAGGGACATTGGTGGGGTGAATGCTGGCTATTACATCCTGGGAGACAATGCCTATCCCTTGCAAAGCTGGCTCATAAAAACGTTCCCTGACAATGGACAGCTGACAGCAGAACATGTGATCTACAACAAGAAAATTTGCAGCGCACGGGTAGTGGTAGAAAACGCATTTGGTAGACTGAAGGGAAGGTGGCGTTGCCTCATGAAAAGAAATGACTGTGATGTGAAACTTGTGAAATCCATGGTGCTGACATGCTGTGCTCTGCATAACCTCTGCGAGAGTCATGGAGAGGCCTATGATGATGGGTGGGATGCACCAGCTGTAGCGGAGCCTGGGGTAGCAGCGGCTCAAGGTGCAGAGGAGGAGGGCACTGAAATACGACAGGGTTTGATGCGCTACCTGAATAGCTAAATATTCATTGTATTCAGAAAACTTGAATGTGTTGGTTCATAACATCATCAGCGATATACATTTCTTGTGTTTGTAATTATAAACACGACATTGAAAGATTGTGGGCCATTAAGGCTAGTGCCATTTGTTTTGTTTTTATTATTACTACATTGTATTGAACATAAATAAATCTTTTTTTCTCTTTCACATATGTGTTTGTCAAATGATTTAAACAAAAAAATGTTATCAGAATTGACTATTTAGTAAATATTTGATTTTCAAGCACCAGTAGGCTAAGTACTTAATAAGAACTTTGAGCAAAATAAAGTAAACAAATGATCTTATCCCCCTTCTCTTTTTTTCTAAATACCCCCTTCCAGTTTATTTGTAAAAGGAAATCTTTTACTTTAAGTAATGTCAGTTACCAAATAATGTTTTAGGAGGACCTCAAGCAGGCAAACTCAATTTCTTGCTTTAAATCTCTTAAAATTAACTTTTATCTTATGGGCTTTTTCCTAACTGATGGTGTTGCATGTTTATATCTCTAGATCTTAATTGGGCTATTTTTACAATTGTTTGAGTGATGTTTTTTTTTAAAGATCCACAAATATTATTAGTAATGGTATTAGTTGTAGCCTATTTTTATTTAGGAAAAATATAGGCCTATAACTTCTACCTCATTCCAAAACTGTAATTTTGTGTGTGAGTGGCAACCCAGTGACTTTGTTTACATGCTCACGAAAATCAGTTTGTTAATCAGATTATGGCAGGAAATCAGATGGTGCATTTATCAACAAGAGATAAAATGAGAAGTACTTTATTGAATCCCAATTTGGGAAGTGTTTTTTGTTGCAGCATAACAAGGCATGGCATGTACAATAGAAATACAAAAGATATATATATTTGTTGCATACCATAAAACCATAGCCATAAAAAGGCATGGCATTGTACAAATACAAAATAAAAAAATGTTTGTATTGCAGCAGCATAAAAATATATGGCATTATATATATATAAAAAAGGAAAGATAAGAAATAAACAAGAATTAACAAAAACAAGAGAGATGAAACTGAATAATGTTAAAATTACAGAGGTGGTTCGTCTTCCTGAGGAGACGGGCCACGTCGGCTGCCCCTAGAACCTGGCCGAGAGTGCGCAGGAAGGCTAGGTTAAACGCATGAGTTTGAGCGTTCTCCTCCCTTCTCAAGGCCATTTCCTCCTCCCTCGCCCGGGCAACAGCCTCCATGGTCAGCTGCCAGTGCCGATCCACCTGGGCCAGGCTCTGTTCATGGTGCCGTGCCTGCTGTGCTAGGTGCTCGTCTCCTCCTCGTTTCCTCTTGCCTGTATGACGATAAGATAATTATAACAATAAAAAACACAGGACAGGTACAGGTCACACAAGGATATAATAAAATGTATAAGCAGAACAACAGTAAGGATGACCTAAAGACAGTTATTCCCTAGATGTTTACAATGATTGTGAAAGTGAATTACATTATGTCCAGCCTGTTGATAATTATTATAAATATATGTATATAATAGGATGCCACACACAATTTTGCTAGCTGCGTACTAGCTAGTTTGTAACAGAGCATTTCCACACAGTGGTATAGCTTATTTTACTTAATAACGATGGATGATCTAAAGTTAAAAAAAAAGTCACAATTCTAGTGGTTTTGCCATGCCTATTTCTTACCTAGAACCACACGCTGCGGTGTCGTGATGGCACTCGGCGTTGGTGTCGATTCCTCCTCAGCTGGTGTCTGTGGTCGAGTTGAGGTCCGTTCTGATGTTGTGGACGGAACACTGCCACCACCCGGTGTTCGGGACTGTTCCTCCTCACTAGTCACAATGGCATCATCTAGAACAACATGACTTGTTAATTCCACAAACTACTGTAGCACAATACTAAATAGCAACAACAACTGTAGAAAAGAAGAACCTAAACAATGGCGCATGTGGTGTTAGCAAACAATAGCTCTAGCTAATGCTATCTGCCTTAGCTAGCTATGTAGCTCTTCGGGGCTCCATAAAAGCATGGGTTGCCGAACATAAATGTAAGGATAAAATACTTGTTTGTTAGAAGTGAGCTTTAGAATAGATAGGGACATCACGCTTTCAAGCAAATAACAGAGCGTTAGCAAAGACTTACCATGCAGGGACTCCAGTAACGCGGTTGCAGAGTCCAGGCCTCCCTCCCTCCCAACGTTGGCCGGTCTATGGCCATAAATAGCGTCCAACAGGTCGAACCACTTCCAGCTTTTCCTATCGGAACCACTCCGGCCGTTGTGGTCCTTCACGGCTCTATACTCACTCTTAAGCTTTTTCAGTTTTTCCCTACACTGCTGGAAAGTCCTTGAGAATCCGCGTTCGGACATCAGTGCAGAGACCTCCTGAAAAACTTTTAGGTTGCGAGTTGTACCGTTGAGCTCCCGCTGGATTTTATCATCTGCAATCAGCTGGAGGAACGTCGCAACTTCGTCAATCGACCACGGTATGCTTTTCTTTGTCATTTTCTTAGGTTTACAAAAATGCTGCAAGCGTCCCTTAATATATGCGACACTAGGGATTAAGTCGCGCGAGAATTGTGACGATTTTCTCTGACCAATCAGCAGTCGTCACTAGTTTAGCATATTCCGCCCGGTTGTTGGCCCCGCTTGTTGGCCTCGATAGAACCACGATTTAGTCGGGCCAGAAAAAGGGTGAAAAAGTAGCCTCGGGCCAAAACTAGGCCAAGTGGAAACGCAACCAAAAACGGGCCCCGCACGGCTCGGCGCGCTTAAAGCGAGCTACCCGCTGCAGTGGAAACGCGCCATCAGGCTATGATTCCCGCCTCCAACCTAACAACTATACTACATTTAACACATGTATCCTTACCAGTAAGGGAGGCCGGGAAGTAACCAAACATGAGACAGGAAGAGCAGGAAATAGCACCAGAGGGTGGAGAAAGAGCCATGGCTAGCTATCAAGCTAAAGTAGCTACCGTTAGCAAACCTGAAAAGAGTGTAGGCAACTGTGAAGTTACAGTCGCTCAGAGAAGGAGAGTTGTGAGTGCTTAAGCTGTAGTAACGTGTGATTACAACGTCAGGCTATATATCTCTTTATATTATTTAATAGTTTAACATTTATTTTCTTGCTGTTTATAGTGTTTATTATTATCATTTATTTATATGTATTCTTAGTTAGCGTCATAAGTAGTTTCTATGCTTTTATTTTGAAGGCATGTTTTGGGCACTGGGTGATTAGAGCACCTGGTGTAATTGTATATATTGGAGACAGGTGGGTTGTGGGAGCCAGAGCACTAGTAGGCAAACGGTTTTTTTTTACCAGGGTGTTTCAAGCTACACAAGGGAAAGCCATAGGAAAGGCTTAAGGAACGAGATATAGGAAACTTGTTCATTGTATTTTGTTATAGGAATAAAATGCACAATGGAGAATCTTGTCTGGACCTGGATCATTGCCCTGCGTAAGATCCGCTAGCTAGTGCCTCAGCGGCTGTAAAATTATCTGTTTTAGTTCTATATGATTTTGGCCGCTACATCCAATGTAGCCCTGTTTTGACCAATGAATGATGTATATGTGTACACATATATCACTTAAATTATTCAATACATCCTTTGTACTGAAGTATTCTAAAGTAAAAATTACATGTTTAATATAAATTATTTGCTGTGGCCAATTGTTTTCATTGCATTTACAGACCCGTGTAACTCTCTGATACCACCCAATGAATGCATTGACTTGCTTGTAGAACCACGCTTCACAAAACAGATGGCAACACCTATAAAAACTATTTTAAAAAAGGAGCTACTGTATCAACCTATATAAAGTATATAAATATAGTTTTTCTCCCTACAGGAGAGGGGAGCGTGCTTTGAGATCAGCTGCTAGGCTGCAGCGGGGAGAAGAGGGGGACAAAAAGAGATCTCCGTCCTCCGTGTTTTATTCTTATAGAAGTAAGAAGAGAAGTAATCGGGCAGAAACCCTCCTTTTTACGCAGTGGTCCAGACATAGACATCAAACGGCGATACATATTCAGTTGCCAGTTACTTTGGCATTAGGGCTGGGATATCTTTCAAGGTTTGACAAAATGAATTGTGCTACTTTTAAATCAAGCAACGATGTTTTCAAATCTTTAATCAAAAAGCTCCTCAAAAACTCTAAAGAAGCAGTTCCTGCCGCTGTTACGTTAGTTCAAACAGTCACAACGGACTACTTTTCTTAGCGGATGCATGTCAATTTAAATCAAAACATAAAACATCATGCCGATCTAGATCCCTCCGCAAAAACAAAACAAAAAACGGCTCGTTCGCGGGCGAGAGCCGGTGACCGTCGTTCACTATAGGATCCGCCCCTATACGATCCGCCTCCTTGCTGCGGTCTGCAGCCAGACTCTATTGATGCTGCCCCAGAACGCTCCAAATGGACCGATCCGTGGAGCCGACATTACGTCCGCGGAGCCGTTACTTCCTCACACACACACACACACACACACACACACACACACACTCAATCTTTTCTCAGCTGCAGCTCCGCCGATTTCAGCGTTAAAAGAATCTTGAAAATCTTGGAGGTGGGCATGTCTGAAAGCTTGGGGATTTTTTGCGAGCAACGTGACCAACAACCAATCACATGAATCTCCCGCCCCGACATACAAAGCAATAGCAATGTTAAAACGAAGTAAACTGGATATAAAATCCCCAAACAGGCGAAAACCTACCAGTTTCACCCACTGTCTCTGCCACCTCCCTCCATGCCTGGTTCCTCCGGTTTGTATCCCAGTAAGTTATTAGCGACTGGCCATAAAGAACCGGGTGATTTGATACCGCAATAACTAATTTCTCCTCGATTTTCCGGATGGCTCTCCCAGCTTGTACGCGGTTTGATTGGCTAGCGCTTGTACTGTCAGATTTGCATAAACAAACTCCCAGCCACGCTGCAGGTGTGTGTGTGTGCTCGGGCTGATTTTGGGCTGGGTTTCGCTGTCTCGCAGATGGCGAGAGTGAATACACATACTATACAGAGATGCTGTATATGTAAGCCAATGTGAGTTTGGAAAATTGCACAATATAAATCTATTCTAGTAGACCTCAACAATGAAATTATGATCAGTAGAAATGGCCATGACATGGGACCTTTAAGATATAAAAATGTTTTAGGTCGTAGTGATCACTGGTTGACATAATTCACCATGGAACTGTGGGGTAGGGGTATTGTTTCCGCACGGACATATGTGTTGCTACCTGTATATATTGTGTGCCCTCCTGACTTTTCTTTCCCTTGTCTACTCGGACTGCAAGCCAGCAACATGTCTGCTCCTCATTAAAGTTCCTTTTTGCACCTTCGATGCACCGCCTCCGACTCCTATCTCTCGGCACTACAAGGTAAATGATTTACAGTTATTATTAATCATCTCTCGATTTATTGGAAATCAAGTAACAAGATGCCAATTTACCACTACTATTACCATAACTCAAGGATGTAGGCCTATTTTCAATTATTCTTACCAGCCTTACAACTAAGTGAGTAAACAGTGCATTCTTACTCTTACTTTACTTAGGCCTACTCTTACTTCTCTTTCAGGTTCCACCTCTGTCCTGCTTATCATTGAGGTTTCTATTTCCGTTTGATACATGGTGCAATGCAATATTTCCCCCACCTTTTACTCTACATTATCCACACTTTTCACTGTTGTTTTTCACAGTACATGTCTAACCTGAATATGAAGTGTGTTCATATCTCCACACCATCAGGTCTTACCTCTTCAACACAGATATCCAGTTAAGGCTGTCAGTATCCCTGCTGTATACATCGAGAACTGGTCTGACACGCTTTTGGAGATACTATGGCACAGTTTTGTAGAATGAGGCTATTGTCTTTGAGGGCGACACCTGACGACTAAAAACAAACACATTTGAAATGTTTCCATTATTTGTGTCTTTATTTATGTGTATTTTATTTTATAATTTCTAGATACTTAAAAAGTGACCCAACTGATAGTATGTCATATATATTTCCAACACACTCTCACTCCCTAAGCGTCCAATAGCGACGTTTGGTCAGTGTCCGTGGCGTCCAATTGTGACGCTCCTAGGCTCCTTCAGCGTCATAAAGGGACGCAAATAGCTTTCAACTGATTGCAATGTATTCCCATCTGCGTCGGGATTTGACGCTCATGGAAGCACGGCATTCGTTTATGCAGGCTGCCCTTAAAGGCGATGTGAGCGTCCATTCCCATTGGATAACGGAGAATTGTACACCCGGAAGTAAGTATTCCTCTTACTGTCGATTGATTTTACAGTGATATCTGCACTACTCATCGACTAAAAAACACCAGATTATCCTTGTTAATTACACAACATTGATTGGTTTAAATTGTGTGCAATGCTTTTGTATTTTTTCCCCTTCGATTCGGAGAAACAAATGTTTTTTCTGAGTAAAGGATGGCAGAAGACACTACACTACCCAGAATCCCCAGCTATCGTTTGGACTACACCATGTGCTCTGTTTGAAAAACCCCGTTTTTTTCACCATTCATTCCGATGGCTGGCGTCTATGTCACATGATCTTCAAATTTCTCCCTGCAGAAAAAGAAAACATGGCCGAAATTCGTTTTATTCTCGGTAGAAAATGCCTATTTTAAAGTTAGTTTGGCCATTAAAATGTGTTTTGATGTCATTTGATGCGAGAAATATGAGTTGTTATTTCAGATTATGTGTGCAGTGGATGTACATGATCTTTAGTTTGCTAGTTATTACGAAGATTACTTCAGGAAATCGCGACGTTTTCATTGTTACCAAGGTGGTTGCTAGGGACGCTGCTATCGATATTATTTCTGTTATGTTGTGTAACTGTTTAATGGTGTTATCTTTATTGCTACCCCCTTCCCCGTCAATGTATAGTGTTGGTCCACAGCCTAAACATATTAGTTTAACAAAATCCGCATCTAAAGATAGCCTACATTATTTTCCCATGTACAATTCCAGTATCACATCTCAGAGCACATCGTCATTAACAAATACTGGAAACAGATCGAAAACATTTTTCAAAAATACAAATAATACTTTATTCCGAGTGTGCTTGCTTTTCTCTTTGAAAGTCATCACATAACGGCATTGTAATACATGGTTCGGCTGCATTACATATTACATATCTGCCGTAGTTCTGTAATTCGGCTCACTTTTATATTTGATCCAATTGGTAGATAGGATCCTATCTACCAATTGGATCAAATATAAAAGTGAGCCGAATTCGTGTTGATACTGCAAGGAGACGTATTGTGTGAAAAGAAATGTAAGATGTTGTTTAATGGCTGATATATTTATGATCCACGTCACGTTTTCAGTTCCTCATGTTTGTTTTCTCATCAGGGCTCTATAAATACAGAACTATTTCTCGCATCAAATGACATCAAAACGCATTTTAATGGCCAAACTAACTTTAAAATAGGCATTTTCTACCGAGAATAAAACGAATTTCGGCCATGTTTTCTTTTTCTGCAGGGAGAAATTTGAAGATCATGTGACATAGACGCCAGCCATCAGAATGAATGGTGAAAAAAACGGGGTTTTTCAAACAGAGCACATGGTGTAGTCCAAACGATAGCTGGGGATTCTGGGTAGTGTAGTGTCTTCTGCCATCCTTTACTCAGAAAAAACATTTGTTTCTCCGAATCGAAGGGGAAAAATACAAAAGCATTGCACACAATTTAAACCAATCAATGTTGTGTAATTAACAAGGATAATCTGGTGTTTTTTAGTCGATGAGTAGTGCAGATATCACTGTAAAATCAATCGACAGTAAGAGGAATACTTACTTCCGGGTGTACAATTCTCCGTTATCCAATGGGAATGGACGCTCACATCGCCTTTAAGGGCAGCCTGCATAAACGAATGCCGTGCTTCCATGAGCGTCAAATCCCGACGCAGATGGGAATACATTGCAATCAGTTGAAAGCTATTTGCGTCCCTTTATGACGCTGAAGGAGCCTAGGAGCGTCACAATTGGACGCCACGGACACTGACCAAACGTCGCTATTGGACGCTTAGGGAGTGAGAGTGTGTTGATATTTCCAATGTCATTGTTTTTCTTCCTGGCCCTCAAAAACTAAAAATACAAAAAATACATAACTTAAAATATATATATATTTGTTATCGTTTAATCATCTGATTCGTCTGTACATTGCTGTTTTAGTCTGCGTTCTTCTAATTAGGGTCTACAGTGTGCCTATTGAGCCGTGTTGAGCGATGTGGGGCAAGCCCCTCTCTCTGCTGTCAAAATGAACGTGTACTGTAAAAACGACATTGCGCATGCCAAGAGTATTTTTCTATTCAATGTTTGCGGCAACAAATAATCACCATAGGGGCACTGTGCTGCCATACGTACCCCACCAAACGTCATCTCATAATTCAGAGAGAGAGCTGATTGGCTGTAAGTAGCCTACGTGTGCCGCGAAAAGTTTAGATGTGAAGAGGAGACGAGAGAGAGCAGCTTATAGCGATTCAAATCTGTAAAACGGAAAGAAAATGAATGAAGTTGACCATCTGCTTCAGCTTTGGTAAGTTCATGTGATGTCATATCTTTGTTGATCTTCTGTGTTTTGCCTATAGGCTATTGCTCTGCTGGATCGATTGATATTGTGACCTTTGTGATGAGAGTCTTGTGTTTTACTTATACAAGGAAATCCTGTTCTAAACGAGATCAGACCACAGCAAAGCCAAGTTCATTGCAAACATGTTACATGTTTAATGATACCGATACATTTGAAAACACCAAACCATGTCTTAAAAGAGTACTGAAAGGCAACATGTCTGATTGCTGTGCAACCTAGTGGCCATTACATAGAAACACCTACACACACAAACACGACTCTCTGATATATATATATATGTATGTTTTACTTTACATCTTTGTACAGGCCTTTGTTCTTTGTTTTTTTATAAGAAAAAGGATGATTGACATTAAAAAAGACTGTTACACCTCGGCATCAACCTGTGAAAAGTTGAAAGAGTAGAATTAAAGTTTTGCAGAGCCTGCATCTTTTGGGCTTTGTATCTAATAAATGAAAACGTTTTTATTTCACTGCCCAATTCTAGAATCTTCTGGATAACAGTACATGACATTTTCCTTTCTATTCTTAAAAAAATCACAGCAAATAAATACTGACAATCAATGTGACATAAAAATGAGCATAATCATAGAAAAGAAGGTGCATTTACCATTCAACAACACGCTGCCACTCAGAAAGGACAGTGGACTTTGTGTGATCAACACATCATGGAAAACAAAGGGTATTAACACTGACTCTGATTGTTTGGGGACTATATAAAGTGCTTAATTAGAAGAGTCAGATATGTTGCAGATTATACTTGTTTCTTAGCAACAGCCAGAAAAAGAAGATGTGGATGTTACAGATGGCTCCAGGGTGGGGTTAGCCTAGCTTAGCACAAAGACTAGAGGCATAGGGAAGCAATACGGAGCTTTTTCTTATCAACTTGAGACTTTGGATTCCTTGTTCAGATCTTGAAGAGCTTTCTGCTTTCTGCCAACACCAATAAAATACTCCACTTCATGTAAAAATCCTTAATTGAAAAGGCTAATTAAGTAGAAATACAGAAGTATCATCATTAGCAAATGAATGTCAAATCACTTGACTGTTGTGGTTTGTTCATGTGGAACCAATTTTGGATACGTTTTAAAATACTGTGTATATTAAAAAATATATGACTGCATCAGATGTGTTTTTATACTTATGAATACATTTTCAAAATGGAGTGGAGTACAAGTATATGTATGCAATAAATAAAAATACTCAAGTAAAGTACAAATGTGTACAAATACTACTTCAGTATATTACTTGACTAAATGTACTTTGTAACTGGAACACTGCACTCAGAGGAGCAGCCTGGGTGAGAGGAGAGGGCTGGAGCTCCATGTGGGGAATCTGCAAGCGTGCCGTTTGAGCAGCAGAGCAAACCTCCTCTAGTCAGGGGTTGTGTGAGGGTGGGTTATGTGAGGGTGTTTGGGGAAAGCATTAGAACATCTGATCAAGAAATGAAAAACTCTCTAAGATGAAGGTATGAAAAAGCTCCATGAAGCAGAAGTTTTCAAATCTATTCCCAACACCTCCAAAGCTGTCTTATTTTGATGTTGAATCTTATTCACTAACAAGTCACCGATACATCTCAAGCTAGGGCTCATCATAGTTAGTCGGATGTTTGTTAATGTTATTTTGTGTTTTGTCTTTGTGTGTGTGGCGCACCACGAATTGTGTCTTTGAGGACAACACAGTTTTTCAAACAAAAACTAAGAAATGCCCGCCGCTGTTATTGTTTAGCTAAATCAAAGTTTATTCTTTTCACCTACAGTATATATATGTTGACAACATACATTCCAACATGCCACTAAGACAGCTTTACAGTTGATACAATGTATTACGGTTTCCTTTTCGACTGAGCTAGGCTAACTAAACTACCAGGCTCCCCTTTCTCCCAGTCATCTCAGCATCCTTTCATATTGCACTTTGCCGTGTGTAAAAACAGCAGTCTTCCAAACAATTCATATTGAATTTTTAACATTTAGAATCACAGTAAAATAAGGCAATAATAGATGTTTTTTTTCTAACACCTAATACGTTTTGAATGTATCTCAGACAATTGAAAAAGTCATCCTCATTAGTTCTATAGAGTTGTCAGGTGCTCAAAACGTGTGTATGTTCATCATCCTCCTGGATTAGTTTATGTGTGTAAGCTTTGTAGACAAAAACTAAACGTAATGACTAATTGATAGATAAAGTGTTACCAACATTGCATCAGGCACTCGTTCACAGTCTACGCAGTGACCTCTCTCAGTTTGAAACACAGTAAGAGTAAGAAAAAGGTGGAGATCGCTTCGAGGGTAATCCTTTCCTCCGCCTTGAGAACATAATTCACTGCTATGATCTAGGACAAATATCAACTGTACGTGCCATGGTATCACAGGATACAGCTAGCTTCTTTGTTTGTGCTTACATAAGATGCTACATTTCCCATGTGAACACAAACTCAAGAGCACAAACTGTCTGAGGGTCAGTTCCAGATGCCAGCCCCCCCCTCGTGCGGTCTGTCTACAGGCCGCACTGCGACTGCTGCCGGTGTCTGCGGACGCTACACATCTGGCTGAAGGACTGTCCGCAGCGCGAGCAGCAGTAGGGTTTCTCCTGCGTGTGCACGGTGCGGTGCCTCTTCAGGTGGCTGGAGGAGATGAAACTCTTTCCGCACAGCGTACAGCGGTAACGCCTCTCCCCGGTGTGGATGAGGAGGTGGACCCGCAGGTTGTTTGGCTGTGCAAAGCCCTTCCCACAGTGGGGGCAGATGTAGGGCCTCTCTCCGGTGTGCACCCGCTGGTGCTGCTCCAGGGCCGCTGTGCTGGGGAAGAGGCGCCCGCACACAGCACACATCACAGGCTCTTTAGCAGCAGCAGCTATGCCGCTCCTGTATGGCCGCCTCGGGCTGGTGGAGGGGGCAGAGGGTGCTGTGGGGGGAGGAGGTGGGGGAGGTGGTGCAGTCACAGCAGTGGCGGCTGCTGCTGCTGCCATGTCGAAAGAGGCAGCAAAAGCAGCCATTTCATGAGTACCACTTGTGAAGAGCATGGTGGGAGGGCCATCCAGACTGTCTGCCCCTCCCTGAGAGGGGAAGGAGGCAGAGGGGTGGCCGGTGTCCGTGTTCCCCAAACCCAGCTGTGCAACTGCATACGCTGCACCAAGATGGCTGACCCTCTCCTGCATCCAGGCCAGGTCCAGGCCCAGGCTGTTGAGGCGCTCGGGGCTGGGCTCCTCCGAGGCTCCAGGGGCCTGGAGCTCCTCCTCTGCAGCCTCATCGGTCTGGACCTCCGGCTTCAGAGCTCCATCGGTTAGGCTTCCTCCTGAGTCACTGCAAGCGGCTTCAGGGACTGTGACCCCCCCACTGCTGACTGTCAAACTGTTGCCCAGAGGAGCGGGGGCTTTACGTTTAGCTCGGGGCCTGTAGGTCAGGTTCATTGTGGCCTCAGTGGGGGGGGGAAGAGGGCTGTGAGGTAGAGCAGGGGACGTTGGTGTCAAGAACAGTTTCACTCGGGTCGGGGTCCTCACTGGGCTCCACGGCTGCAGACGGAAAGACAGGTACAGTGAGAGTGGAGTTAAACAAATCAAAGAGAATCATTCAGCAGACATTACTCTGAGGAGAAATGAACAGAACACTATGAATCAACTCAGATTCAGGGACCAGGGTCTGGGTTAGATCCTCCCAAAGATATCCACCTCAGCAAAGGTGTCATAGGGCATCAGGTATGAGGAAGTTCAATTATGAGGGGAGGGGTCTCGCCCTTCTGTCCTGCTGACAGCCAGCCTGACCCAGGGCTCAGTGTTTGACCAGACTGTGGAGAGTGGAACTTGGAGCAGGGTCTGGGGCTGAGGGACATGTCCCCTTGTTATAAATGTTCTGAAAAATAGCGTGCATAAAGAAATGTAATAAACAAGAACAGGTGTATTACTTTAGTAAAATATCTGAGTACTTCTTACACCACTGCGACCATCAGTGTGGAGCTGTGTGCTACAGAAGCCTGAATTTACAACTGACGACTATTCTCAAATTTAGAGCAGGCTCCCTTTGTAAATGAGGAAACACATAAAACTATGCTGTAGATATTGTGCGTGAAGAGGAAATTACACGACATGGCGCTTGTTAGACGCTTTTATCCAAAGCGACTAACATACTCAATACTGTGGACCCACAGGAGCACTTTGGGGTGAAGTGTCTCAGGGACACAACGACATGCTGACTGCAGTGGGGTTTGAACCTGTGACCATCTGAACCCAACACCAACGCGCAACCCACTGCACCACACGACTCCCAATGACGAAAGGTATTCTGTCCTTCTACAGCGTCTCTGAGAGCATGACTCTCCTCCTCAGAGTGCAGACCACGTTAAGCTACATGCTGGACTTCGGCTTGGTTATGGAACCACTGCCGAGTTGTGTGAACTCACATAGCCTGAAGTCATTGGAGGAACTCTCCTACTTCTTAAACTCATTGTGTAACCTTCATTGTTGCTGTGAGCCGATTGTTCAGCTGTCAATCAAACATTATGGGCGGTGCTTCAACATGTTCTCATGAGTTGTTCTGTAGATGTTGGACTTTCTTCCGGCACCTTCCGTTTAGCCATGGAGGCTGTCACTGCTCAGGAGGATTCTTGTTCACCTGAACTGACATGTTCTCTGCTTGAAAATGTAAACTTTGCTCTAAATATGTGTTGAATATTTGTATTGACGCATTTAAATAGCAGTTTCAAAACTCAAGAACTCAGTGTGCATTTTGACCCTGTGCTGACAATACCTTTTGACGCAGCATCCACTGTAAGTAATCTTGTTTAACTAGACTTCTCTATTTCAGTTATTCTACTCTGTATAACTCTTCTGTATTTACTGTACCTAAAAAGGGCGCTTTTGAGAGAATTTAAATCTCAGATCTGATCACGTGAAACTCTCACAGGTCTCGGTATCTATCTCGGCTGCATTTAAATAGGCACGCCCTCTCAGCTATCGCCCATCAGCTGTTGAGAGTTAACTAATTAGAGGGGCGTGGCACCATAGCTGTGAGAACTCAGCAATCAGGTGTCCATTTAGGCAGCTCTTTCTTGAGCGTCAGCGTCAGACAGCCGAAGACCGACAAAGACATTGGAATCCTGCGGGAGTCCAAGACCGACAAAGACATTAGAGTCCTGCGGGAGTCACGAGGGTGGCAAAGAGGAGGCAAATCCTACTCTGATTGAGCTAAGTATCGCTGGTGTCTTATTTTTCTTTTCCTTAGCTTTCTAGCCCCTCATGCTATAATCATGTGTGTTTTCTCCATTCCTGTTCATGTGTCTTCTCGCAATTATCACTGGCCCCGTGTATCTCCTAATCGCTATAACCGGCCCGCTCTCGTCTATCCCACATGCTCCACTGAGATCCAACATCTAGTTTCAGACGGCCTGTGGAACTGCCAGTCAGCTGTTCCTAAGGCTGACTTCATCTCTGGCTACGCCTCCCTGCAGTCTCTGGATTTCCTTGCTCTCACTGAGACCTGGATTACTCCATCCAACACATCCACCCCAGCAGCTCTCTCCACAGCATATTCCTTCTCCCATACACCCAGACCCACTGGCAGAGGAGGTGGGCACTGGTCTCCTGCTCTCTCCCAAATGGAGCTTTTCCCTCTTCAAGCTACCTAACTTCACTCCTTCCACCTTTGAATTCCATGCCGTCACAGAAACCCATCCTTTACAATGAACCATTGTTGTTCTCTACCGTCCACCAGGCGCCTTGGGGGACTTCTTGGAGGAGTTAGATCATCTCCTCTCACACATCCCTGAATCTGGCCCTCCCGCTGTACTTCTCGGAGACTTCAACCTCCAGACGGGGAAGATAGACGAACTAACATCTCTGTTAACCACCTTTGCTTTCTCACTGTCTCCGTCCCCACCAACTCATAAAGCTGGCAATGCCCTTCATCTCATATTCTCAAGGAACTGCACTACTTCTAACCTCTCTGTAAACCCGCTCCACACCTCCGATCACTTCTTCATTTCATTCTCTCTACCCCTTTGCAAACATAACAAACTAATCTCTTCGCATCCTGCACTTGTCCGCCGTAACCTGCGTTCCCTCTCCCCCTCTACCTTTGCCTCCTCGGTGCTCTCGGCCCTCCCTTCTTCTCACTCGTTCCAACTCCTGCCTCCAAACTCTGCTGCAGAAACTCTCCTCTCTCCTCTCTCATCCTCTCTGGACTCTCTCTGTCCTCTCACATCTCGGCAGGCTCGTCAGTCCCCTCCTGCCTCCTGGCTAAATGACGCACTGCGTGCTAATAGAACCGTCCTTCGGGCAGCTGAGCGGAAATGGTGGAAATCCAAACACCGTGACGACCTCCTAACCTATCAGGCTCTCCTCTCCTCTTTCTCTTCTTCGATCTCTCAGGCAAAAAGCACTTTCTTTCAAGATAAGATCCAATCTTCCTATTCCAATCCCTAAAAAACTATTTTCCATCTTCTCCACCCTCTTGGACCCCCCCAAGGCCCCTTCCCCCCTTCTGTCAAGCGACTTTGTTAATCACTTTGAAAAAAAGGTTGACGATATTCGCTCTTCTTTTTCTGACTCACCTCTACTCACCGCTGGATCACCTGAGCCACCTTCAACCGGCACACTAACCTCCTTTTCCCCTCTCTCGCCAAGTGAGGTTCTTACCCTCATTACCTCTGCCCGCCCTACCACCTGTCCTCTGGACCCTATCCCTTCAAACCTCCTTCAGACTATCGCTCCTGATATTCTACCGTTTATCACCCATTTCATCAACACTTCTCTAACTTCTGGTCACTTTCCAAACAGTCTCAAGGAGGCAAGAGTAAACCCTCTCCTAAAGAAACCCACTCTCGACCCGTCTGACGTTATAAACTACAGGCCTGTCTCTCTCCTCCCGTTCCTGTCTAAAACACTTGAACGCGCTGTCTTTAAACAACTCTCCTGCTATCTCCATCAGAACAACCTTCTGGATCCGCACCAGTCTGGTTTCAAGGCAGGTCACTCAACAGAAACTGCCCTCCTTGCTGTCACTGAGGAACTGCACACTGCTAAAGCAGCCTCCCTCTCCTCTGTCCTCATCCTGTTGGACCTGTCTGCTACATTCGACACGGTGAATCATCAGATCCTCCTTCGCACTCTCCAAGAACATGGAGTTTCAGGCTCTGCACTTTCCCTCCTCACCTCATACCTCAAAGACCGCACCTACAGGGTAACTTGGAGAGGGTCCGAGTCCGACCCTTTGTCAATTAACTACAGGGGTCCCTCAGGGCTCTGTTCTTGGTCCTCTCCTCTTCTCCCTGTACACAAACTCGCTCGGATCTGTCATTAGCCCGCATGGTTTTTCATACCACTGCTACGCTGATGACACCCAATTAATTTTGTCCTTTCCCCGCTCAGAGACCCAGGTCTCCACTTCGAGCGATAGAATGACTAACAAAGAACTGCTAACAGAGCACTTATATACTAATAAAGGACTGGCTTACCTGAAGCCAGCTGAGTAGCACTTGAAACGATTGGCTCTTTGAAACCTGATGTTCTTATATGATTCTGTTTTCTTCAAGGTTGTGTCTTCCTGGTCGAATGTACTTATTGTAAGTCGCTTTGGATAAAAGTGTCAGCTAAATGCAATGTAATGTAATTTATATTTTGTTATCTCTCTTTTAATGCATAGGTCTTAAGAGAAAAAGCACCCGAGCTTCTTTCATCAAAGATATATTATTCTCACTACATTTTTGTTGTTTATTTAAATGTTATTGTTGTTGCCTAAATCATCTAACAAATTAGATATTCAGATTTGTATTAAATGTATTTTATCATAACATATCAATTTCAAATTATATTAATTACCAGTATGATCATAGTCAATAAGTAAATAATTGATTATTTGATGTTAAATAGCTGGTCTGAAAAATAATATCTATATTATTGCACTTATTATCTTTGCACTCTAACTGGTGCTGTTGCCTCATCACTATGATGTTTTGTAAAACTGTAGTTATCATGATAATTATCAATAAGTCAATCATTTATTATTCGGTTTTACAAAGCTGAGATTCTGGTTTAACAAATTGATTGTGTGGATGAAGTGAATCTGATCATGGAATCATTGAACGGACTTTACTGGATTAAAATTAATAAAGGATTTGTTTGAAAAAAATTAACTGTGAAATTTATAGGAGAATATACCCGAGGCAGGTTTTTTCCTGAAACAACACAAACAGTGTTCATGTTTATTTGTCAGTCAGTCTCCGTCTCTTCAACTTTCACTAAAACCTCTGTCCCAGAGAAATTAAGAGTTGCCTATCACTTGTTGCTCTTTACACACAACATGTTAAAACTGTAAACATAGTCCGAATGAATTTGTTCAAGTTTGGTAGTGAAGACATTTTGATGAATCAGATGAGAATATATATTCAGTAGCCCCGGTCTTAAGGTTATTGTATTCATTTTCATTTTCACTTGCTTCAGAAGCGAGGCAAGAATACTTCCTGGCATTCGGAAAACGAAGAGTGGAACGGGCGAGCAAGTGTGCAGGTGTGCTTCATATATATTTTCCGCCACAGATTTGGGGAAATTGGTGTGCGCAAAGCATTGTGGGGATTTTAAGACCGCGGAGTCTACACATGTGCAGCCTCGAAATTTCTCGCTACGAAGTACGCCGGGCTCGGTAGATTTCCAAGTATGCTGGACATTGGAACAGTCCTTCGGCGGCACTCAATGACGTAGTATGCTTGAAATAGTGGCTCTGGAGCAGCTTTACTCGACATTGAGAAACACCCAGTCTGTACGTCACCACAAGGGACAGGTTGTTGATACAGGAAGTAGTGATATACTGGATTTTCAATGTGTGTGTCTCTATATTTTGTGTGGGGACAAACCTGGAGTTCATTCATAAAAGTGTTTATTGATAAGCATAATTTATGCCCAAACACTTAAAACAAAAATGTTGTTCAGGATGTTTTGAAAAATAGCGCACTAAAGAAATGTATTCAATGAGAACAAGAGGACATGATTAATCTCGAGAACAGTTGGTCTGTTCACACTTGGGAGTATTTCGGGGGACCCAAGTGGTGCAATGTGACACGTTTAGTATTAGTAAACTTTGAATAGAAAATAGACACGCAAACATAGCTCCCACTTTGCAGCAGCTGTTGACAGGCGGGGCACTGTTTTACATTCCCTCTCTGTGAACATGACAACTAGCCAAGCTGTCGAGTTGGGTTGGAGACTTTGAAGAGAGAAGCCAAGTCTTCCGCCGTTTTTAAGGTACTTCTAAAATATAACAGGTCTTCATCGAGAGCATGACCCAAACCTTTTTTTATTTAATTATAACATTAAATGCATTACCCTCGTGCACTTTGAAGCAGAAATACGTATGTCTAACTTCATGCTCTTTTCACAATTGAATCAAACGCATTGGTTGGTGGAAGAGTAGGGGTAACCTCCATGTAGACACAAACACCGATTCATAAACCATGGTCAAATAGAACACATTAGGGCACTGGATATTCACCAGGGGGGTGTTTACGGTGTTATTTGATGTGGGGAAAATTAGGGACCGATATGGCTTTTTCAAGGCCGATACCGATTATTAGTAATCAAGGAGACCGATAACCGATATACATTTGCAGTAAAATCAGAAAATCTTGGTGTCAAAATGTAGAATAACACAAACTCCAACAACTTCTTTGAAATGCATTTAAGCATACATTATGTTTAATGAACTTTTAAACATCTTCCAACTGGTTTCCTCTCTGTGCCCTTTTCTTTAGTGCAGCCATCTGCAATGAGTTAGAGAGAGACAAGAAGTGGGGCTGCAGGCTGACATGCTTAACTAACAATAATGCTTAATTTATTATATTAAAACAATGCCTGTCTATCTAGCATTACATCCCAATAAGCTGCTAGCAACTGTAAAACACTTGTGCTAGCTAATGTTTTGCAAACTATTAAAAGTGAGGCTATTACAGTCGACCTAGTTAGTCTAGTAGCCTCACTTCTAATATGTTGCTAAACATTAGCTAGATACATGTTGGCTAGCTAATGAGCTTCACATATCAACCTGAAAAACTGCAAGGCTCCACTCGCAACTTCCGCATAGGGGATAGGGATGTTTATTGAACTTCGGTTTAACACATGCATGGCTCTGCTGCTCAGCGCTGCTGCTTGTTGCTTCAGTCTGCGTCTGCGTTCTTTCGCACCTGCCTGTAACCTGAGAAGGTCCCGCCTCTCTGGCTGGCTCTTCAGATAGCGCTGTGGGCGGGACATTGCTCGTGTACACAGAGTGGTGACTGCAGCCAGAGAAACGGCCGCATCAGAGCCAAAGTCTTATCGGCAATTTGATAAAAAAAGGCAGATACCGATAATCGGTCAAATGCGGAATATCGGCCCCAAGTGAAAATCTCCTCAGCTTTATTTCAGGCATCTAACCAAAAACACATTCACGTGTATGTTCACTTTGAGAAGAGGGAACTGGAAGTGTTAAAATGCTGCTCCAGTCTGTGTGGGGGAATTTCATCAGTTGTTGTGGCAACGTCCCTTGTGTGTGTGCGTCAGTGTCGGCCAGCCCTTAGGGGCGCTAGGGGCGCCGCCCCACCTCTTCTCACATACAAAATAAAAATACATTTATTTTATTTTTAATAAACAAGGTAAATATTATATAATTGGTATCAGTAAAATGTATAATCTACAATAAAATCTTGTTTAAAATTGTGTTACGACGATGTCTAAAGTTACTGATAAGTCACATGTTTCCTGCCTGGCCTTGCCCATGTGTCATTACCTTTATATATACAGTCTATGGTCATTACCCTCTCTCGTCTGGGCGGTAAGAGAGGAGCCCTCAAACAGTGCAACAGCAGCCACTTGCAGCTGACTGTTGCTATCTGTAAACTATGATGCCGAAACATAATTTCAGCCAATCAGCGTCGTCAAATCTGATGATCACCGGGCGCCAATGTCAGCACCTGGTCCAGTCTGTGAGTAGTTTGGACACTCGTGACTCGTATCCGGTGGGGTGACGCAGTACGGCAGTAGTTGATGAGGATGGCTTCATGTGCAGGTGGAGTCTCCGGACCTCGGTCCCCGCCCAATTCCGTTCAAGAGCTAATCTCCAATCCTTTCGAAATGAGAAGTCTGGGAGATAAACTGTTGCTTAAAGACCTTGGACCGGACTAACCCGATTTGTATATATCGCAGCAAACTCGTGAAAAAGACAAAACGTATCAACGAGGCTTCTCACGTAGCTGGTACACCAGAAAGGCATGGCTAGCTGGATGCAAACAGGTAAATGCTGTCTTTTGTTTCCCATGCTTGCTCTTCAAACAGCCGGGGACAGATACGATCTGTTCAGAAACTAGACACAAGTTAAACAAGTACAAAGCACAGACTGTCTGTGTCATGGAGAATACAGTCGCTGGTTTATTTATGTCTGTAGGCCGTTGTTGTGAGTGTGGACTGTCGGAGCATATATAACGTTAGCTTAGCCAAGCTCCATTTAGAAAACACGCATTTTAAAAAGGGTTTTTCGCCTGCCGTCTGTCTGCAGACTTGTCAAAGCATTAATTCATGGTTTTTACTAACCGGTATCAGTATGTTGTTACTTCGGCATCATTTTGAAACGTGTATTACAATTAAATCACGGTAAAATATGTTCATCTTGTTGTAGTTGTAGCCACCTTGCCAGCGATACTCTCTCTAGTTTAGCATACTCAGCCCGACTCAGCCTGGTTGTTCCTGGCCCTAGAACCACGATTCTATGGGGCCAGAAAAACTGTGAATTAGGACCCGCTAGCCGGTACTAGGCCAAGTGGAAACGCAACCAAAAACGGGCCCCGCACGGCTCGGCACGCTTAAAGCGAGCTCCGCGCTGCACTGGAAACACGCCAATACATCACCAGAAGTCCTAATTTAAGGGGTAATTTCTCCCAAAAAAAAATGTTTTACTCACTATATCAACAGCCCCACCAAAAATATTTTCCACCAGCCGCCACTGGTGTGCGTACTGTTCAGGTTAGAGGTAATATTCATAGTCTGCGTCATGGGTCCGGGGCCCCCAAAGAAGGTAGATTAAGAAGGTCCACAGCAACGACAACATGAAACACCCTTTAATTTACTGCAACGACATGTCGGGAAACCCCCTCAAGGCGGCCCCATGCATAGCGCGCCGTAAAATTCTGCTTCTTATTTAAAGTTTCGTGGCCTTGCTCCGCTCTGGGAGGGGGGAAGAGTGTGTCGGGGCGCCACTGATGGTGATGAAAGCTGGTTCGAGGGGCCCCCCAGTGAATCTTTGCTCTAGAATCGCCACTGTTCTGCGTTGTTTAATACAGAGAAACATTGAAACATTCAGAACAATGGAAGGTGATTGAATCATATGCAGAGCCACACTCACCCTCCGCCCTGATGTTGACCTCCACCTTGAGGTCCAGGTTGCAGTCGTCTCCTTCCACTTCCTCCTGCTTCACCAGGGGCAACACCTTGGTCACCTCCTGCTGGTACACAATGAAAAGTAGTTGGAACATCATATAGACATGTTAGCATTTTATGAGGTTCATTTACCGTTTTCTTAAGCTTTTCTAGCCTGCTCCTGGGTAAAAAAAAAGCAATCCAGGTTTACACAGTGTCAATATAGCAACAACTCTGCACAGAGAGCTGTTCCTGTCAACAGTATTTTGGTTGATTTCAGAAAGTTTTGCTGTGTGTTTTACCCCACTGATGATCCGACTCCCCACCCACTTTAAGCTTTACAATGGCTCCTCAGAAACCCATATACATCCGTGTGTTATACGGTCTAGCTTGGGACAGCCATTTGTTTTGCCAAGATGGGATAAATGGCCTTGAATTTCTCACAAGACTAAATAGGAATCGTCTGCTTATGAATCCTTACCTTTGAAATGTGATGGAAGGGTTTGTCTTCAGAGGACGCAGGAAGAGGCGGCACCACAGGAGGATGGGCCTCAGCACCTGAGAACAACAGCAGAACATGGAGCGTGTGTTGTTGGCATGTTTCCTGCCTACTGGAATTGTTGTCTGTGTCATAATTTAGTATACATGTGACATAGTGTATGCTCCTGTAATTACAACCTGTGGTTAGGAAGATGTAGTGATTCAGTAGTATTATAAAGATGTCATACTAACATACAACCAAGCATCAGTTTCAAGCAGGAGTGCACCATAACTGCTCATTGCTGCAAAGCTTTGATGCACAAACATCTGGGCATGTGATTGCTGTATTACAAAAATATGTGAACCTATCCTTGAAGGTGTGTCCTGCTTAGTTGCCAGATTGTTAACCTCTGTCCTAAACCTTATTAAAATCCAGCTTTAAGCTATGAAATTCAGTTTGTGTCACTGCCAATTACTGTTTACTCCTATTACCGAGACAAACTGAGGATAGGTAGGCCTACTCCAGGAGAGCCAACTGGACACTTTGAACAGAGAGGAAGGAGAGTTCTCCACATGACACTAACACTATATCCATGACTGTAGTATAACTGTCATGGAGATCAGCCTGCACATGCTGCATTCAGGTGTTGTATGATATGAGTCTGCATGATGCTGAGGTCCACTATAGTGAAGGAGTGTGTGAACGCATCAGCTGATGATAGGCATGTTTCTGTGTGACAGGTCTCTCATGACTTCACATGCAGAGGCGAGCCTTCTCCATCTATTTACCTTCGGGTGGCCTAAAATGAACGGCGTGCATCTCCTCCCTCTGACTCCGTCTCCTCATCTTCCTCTCAGAGCTCCTCATCTTCACGTCTATCTCCTGCAGTTTCCGCCGCAGCGCGTCGTTCTCCTTCTCGCTCCTCTCGCGCTCCTGGTACATCTGTGACCGCAGCGCCGCGTAGCCATCGTCCACCAGTTTGCAGATCTCCACCACTGCTGAGTTGGCCAGGATCTCTATGATGGAGGCGATCTGCGCCTGGAAGCCGACACAGTCCGCCATCATCGCGAGCTTCGCGCGGACAGTCGCGCGCGGCTGGCGGCTGCTGGCTGCTGTGGTGCACGGGCGTCAACAGATGCACGCGCTCGTCGCGCTGGTGTATGATATAGTATTTGTTCTGAGTGTTTCTGTCTGCCTGCTGTTATGTTGAATGTTGTGGCTCTGGAGGTGCGAGAGTCGCCCCCTGATGACGTCAGTTTGTTGTTCAGCATCACTTCACAGACAGCTGTGTCATTCTTTTCGGTGGATACAAGGTTTACAAAATCTAGTTTTACATTATCATCAATGATACAGTCCTTTTTATAAATCCCACACTGACACTTCACTTGACAGGTCCCTGAGTAGCCTACTGGATAATTAGTGCTGTGGCAACAATACCTGTTGTCTATTGTTATCCTGGACAATATCATGGGTCATTTTGAACTTTTACTGTTACTGATACATGTAATGTATTATACTATAATAGATTTGAAGTTATTTAAATGCAGTTTTTGAAACATTCAAATATGAAAGGTCCCCTATTATACTCTTTTCAACAGGCAGATACCTTGGTTGTGTCAGGGTGAGTGAAGCAGGCAGGACCCAAATGCAGATTTCACAGATAATACCTTTATTTCAAGGCTATAGAACAAACAGAACACTACCCCGTGTACACAGTCATAGACAAACAAGGAACTAACAATGACAGACAGAAAACCCAGAACTTGAATACACACAAGACTAATCAAAGAAACAAGAGACAGGTGAGGAGGGAGGAGAAAACACAGGGGCACAAGGTGAACACAATCGGGTAATCAGACAGGAGGGAACACAGTAGGCTTGTTTGAGACAAGCAAGACCTGCGCAGACCTGCGCAGTTGCGATCAATGTCTTGCTCGTGCGTTGCATGATGGTTAGTCATTTTGTCCGACTTGCTCTGGAGGCTCGCCCACATGAGACTTTGAAATCTCGCGGGACAAAGACGCCCGCAGCCTTGAGAGCGAGGCGAGGCGAGTTGGCGCAGTTGCTCTCCACGAGCTGCGGAAGCGAAATGCTTGATGGGAAACGGCTCGCTGGTATCTCGAGCTGAGCGCTCATTGGTGGTTTTTACCACGTGCTGCTGATGAAACTCTCCAATTGGCTGGCAAAATGTTGTTGTTGTTTTGTGTCAGTTTTACGTCGCCACATCCATTCCCATTTTTCATCATTGTTCCACAATGTTTATCATCATGAAATTAATATCTATATATTTTATACTATACTGCTTACCGTTTTCATACTTTATATATCTTAGCATATTCATACACACTGTTCATACTACTCACAGGCTGATGTCTAGTGTATTAATACACACTGTTCATACTGCTCTCAGGCTGATATCTAGTGTATTAATACACACTGTTCATACTGCTCACAGGCTGATATCTAGTGTATTCATACACACTGTGCATACTGCTCACAGGCTGATATCTAGTGTATTCATACACACTGTTCATACTGCTCACAGGCTGATATCTAGTGTATTCATACACACTGTTCATACTGCTCTCAGGCTGATATCTAGTGTATTCATACACACTGTGCATACTGCTCACAGGCTGATATCTAGTGTATTCATACACACTGTTCATACTGCTCACAGGCTGATATCTAGTGTATTCATACACACTGTTCATACTGCTCACAGGCTGATATCTAGTGTATTCATACACACTGTTCATACTGCTCTCAGGCTGATATCTAGTGTATTCATACACACTGTTCATACTGCTCACAGGCTGATATCTAGTGTATTCATACACACTGTGCATACTGCTCACAGGCTGATATCTAGTGTATTCATACACACTGTTCATACTGCTCACAGGCTGATATCTAGTGTATTCATACACACTGTTCATACTGCTCACAGGCTGATATCTAGTGTATTCATACACACTGTTCATACTGCTCACAGGCTGATATCTAGTGTATTCATACCCCTCACTGTTTATTCATCATTCAATTCATTCTATATGTTATTCTGTAGATTGTGTACATTACTTTTCACTTCACTGCTTGTTGCACCTGGTTAGAAGCTAAACTGCATTTCGTTGTCTCAGTACCTGTAATCTGTGCAATAACAATAAAGTTGAATCTAATCTTGACAGGAACAAATGTATTTACTTACTACATATCTGACATTAACGATTAAACACATGTGTGCATTCTTTATAAATGCAAACCGAGTCAAGCCGACTCCGGAGGTGGCGGTATGCACCTTAAACCCATCTTTTCACCTCTCTCTATCCGTAAAACACCCCCCCACTCATTTTCGACCTCCTCCTGACTGCCACTGTGTTTTGTTTTGTTGTTTTTCTTAGTCTGTTGTCTACCTGCCCCAGTCTATCTACCCCCCCCCCTCATATTGTCAAGCGTCTTTGGGTATTATAAAAGCGCTATATAAATCCAATCTATTATTATTTATTATTATTATTAAAGTTGTTTGCAATCCGCCAAAAAACCGAGAGAAGAAGAAGAAGAATGCGAAGAAGAAGATGAAGAAGAAGAAGCCGACTCGGAGCTGTCCGACTTCAGGCGAGCTTTTTGACACCTCCCCCGGCTGCGATCGGCTACTCTCGTCTACTTTCGAGGCGAGCCGCAATGTGTCTCAAACAAGCCTAGTGACAGGAAGCAACAGGCAAGACGGGGGGGGGTGAACACTTTTCAAAATAAAACAGGAAACCAAAAACAAGACAAAACACAGACAGATTGTGACAGGTTGGTTATTGGCTGGTTGGCAACAATGTTTTGTTGGTTTGTGCAATATTATCAGCTCATTTTCAGACAGGTTTTTCTTTAGTTTTTTTGGTAGCAACCATAAAATGATACCAGTAATGACAAACAGATGAGCATGCTGCGTGGGATTCCGGGTGCCATGTTGGCGGGACGTTGCGGGGCTCCGTCCTGTAGGGCTTGAGGAGCGGACAGTGTGAGCTGGATTACTGGTGTCGTTTCCTGGTTGCTGCGTGGGGTCTGCGAGACAGCCGCGGAACTCAGCCTGAGCACACACATAAACTCACAGCCAGGCTGTTCCCCACACAGTTCGCCACACACTCACAGCCTGAGAAAAAATAAGGCTGAGTCACGAGTGTTTCTCCGCAATCCCAACTCGTCTATTACCAATGTTCAGGGAGCTCTATGCAAGTCAATGGGACTCCCTGATAGTTGAAAATCAACGCTAAAGGTCCCCCCACTGTGTTTGATAGTGACGCCAAGGGATCCTGGAGTGTGAGAGGAGCTTCACAGATTGGTCCATTTGGGCATGGTTACGTCACCATACTCAGGAAGAAAAAAATGGAAAAAGTGAAATGTCCAACGAGGCATTCTGGGGCATAGACAGGTCTTTTCTGTGTTTGAGTTTTACTCCCTACAGGGTGCACTTTGAGGGTTTAGATGCATACAAAGCTACATAACACACGAGGGGACGGTTAATAACCGGAAAAGCATGTCATGGGACCTTTAAGACATTATATCCAAGTATTTGAAAATATTTTCTATACAGTTTTTATTTGTGTGCATTTGTTACCTTTGTTGTATTACCCTTATGATTTTTAAACATTTGTCATTAAATGATCAATGTTCGCAGACACATTTTGTCTGTGTTCCAAACATTTACAATAACTACCGTAGCAATCGAAATGTATTGAACATAGACTATTGTGATAATTTCCAAATTATAAATGTTTTAATCGAATAAACAAAATAGCTTCAGTCCATACTGAAAGAGTTAGCCTTTACACACACACACCGAAGAGTTAAAGTCATTAACGATAATAAAACATGATCAAACAGGTTTTATAAAATGGCGTTTTATCGGTGATAATATTCGCCATCAGCTTGATATGAGATAATCATGAAGAGGATGGAAAACCAGGACTTTTATTTATTGCTGACTTTGAAAAAGCCTTTGATACAGTAAAATGGGATTTCATTCAAAAATCCCTCCAATTCTTTAATTTTGGGGAAACCACAGTGGGTGAAGGTTTTATATAACCAACCTACCAGTAAAATAGTTAATAATGGATATTTATCAAAAAGCTTCAGCCTGTCCAGAGGCGTACGTCAAGCATGTCCACTGTCTCCATATCTGTTTCTATTATGCATTGAAATTCTTGCTATCAGAATTAGAAACAATTCATGTATAACAGGATTAAGCTCAAATGGTATTGAAACAAAAGTAACATTATATGCAGATGATGCAGCTTTCTTTCTACAGCCTGAAAAAACTGCATTAGATGCCCTCATAGTTGATTCAAATAACTTTTCAAAATTAGCTGGGCTAAGGCCTAACTTTGATAAATAATGTATTATGAGAATAGGAACATTAAGAGGCACATATTTCAAGCTACAATGCTCAGCTCCAGTCAAATGGTGTAATGGTTCAGTGGATGTTCTGGGAATTCATATTGCAGAAAATCTCAAAGATCTAGTTAAGGTACATTATCGCGAAAAATGCAGAAAACGGAGAAAAATAATTCAACCTTGGAAAGGGAAAGCTTTCTCATTACAGGGAAAGATTACATTAATGAATGCTCTTGTGATTCCACAGTTTGTTTATCTCTTAATTTCACTTCCCTCCCCAGAGGCGTCTTTTTTTTAAAAGCTTTGAACAACGAATGTTTAAGTTCATCTGGAATAATAAGCCTGACCAGATAAAAAGGCAATACATATATAATACACTTGAAAATGGTGGACTAAACTTAAAAATATTGGCAGCAATGAATTCATCCTTAAAAGCATCTGGGATTAATAAGATGTATCATAATAGTCTTTGGAGAACAAGTCAGAACTTATTTTCAGGGCACTTGACTGTAAACTGTTTCCCCTTTTCCAATTCAAATCTCACCACTGTGAATGGTTATTCAAAGAAATACTAGTAGAAATCTCACCATTTGTTAGAGATGCATTGAAGGCTTGGTTGAGTTTCCAGTATTACCCCCCAGGTACACCAGAAGAAATCCAAAATCAATTAATATGGTTGAACTCAGAAGTTTTAATAGATGGCCGTAGTCTGCGCCCCACTGGGTCCGCCCGGTACCAGAAGGACAGACACACCTACTCAAATAATAACCCATGCCTATTGCGCCATGCGTAATGGCGCATCACCGTCCCTGGAATATAGCATAACATGAATATTTTCCATGAGGGGACGAAGACTGCGAACAATACAACCCTGCCGCTGTGAAAAAGTAGACGATGGTCACACTTTGTCCAGCGATAAAAGAAGGGGAAAAAAGCAGCTTTCTGCTTGCAGACAGACAGGAGAGGGGCGCACAGCTGGATCCCTGACATCACTCACTCTGACAAGAAACTCAGTATCCTACAGAGTGTGTCAGAGAGGAATGGGAGACATCCCTCAATAAAAAATGAATAAACGAACAGGGGGAAGACCAAGATGCACAGCAGTGCAAATGTCTTTCCACTGACATTCCTCCGTGCAAGGCCGTAGAGAATGAAATTCCTCTGGTGGAGTGCGCACTGATGTTCTCCGGGGGATCCCTCCCAGAGGAGACATATGCCTGTGACACAGCTTCACACAGCCAGTGTGACAGGCGTTGTGCAGACCTAGTGAACGCTCTGTAATGCACAAACAGCGCTGGGAACGGCGCAAACAGCCGTGCGCGTAACATAGCAAGCTAGAACGCGCACGGGCAGAGGAGATGAGATGCGGCTTCTTCCTCTGATGTGTGAGGAGGAGGAAATAAGCCATCCAAAGTTACCACTCTTGACCTAAGGAGCTCGTGATAACCTTTGGCATAAAAACCGGGTTAGGGCGCAAAACAGCTGAGCTGCCATCTCCTTGGATCCAGAGAAATGACAGAGCCACAGAGAGGGCAGACAAGTCACTCACCCTTTTTGCTGATAAAAGTAGTACTACTTTGACTGACAAAAACTTAAGGGGAACCTGGTCTAAAGGTTCAAATGGGACTTTACTCAGTGCACGTAACACCGAAGCCAAGTCCCACTGAAGCGCCAGTGTGCGTGACACTGGGTGGCTGCTGATCAGTAGAGAGTGTCCCCGCGCCACGGAATTTCCCACGGTCTGCCTGACTAGCGTAAGCTGTAGGCATAGACACCAGGACGCTCCTGTGTGCTCCGGGGCTATCAGGACAGCTGATAACAGCTTCTCCCGCACTCGGTCCGGGTACCGAGGGGTCAGCGGAACTGGCTCTCATGCTGGCTGAGTTTAATTCCATTCCCAGGTTCGGCTCCTGGGGAGGCGCTATCGGAAAACCAACATCCGTCAACCCCCATAGTGAGGGGGATGTATGAGGACACCGGAGCCTTCATGTCCACCGCCGCTCCCTCCTGGAAGGAGCACGGCCAGACCGGGTCACTCCTGACGGTCTGTACCCGGGAGAAACACTCCTGCCACCGGCAAGAGAGCTCCCCTGAGCCGGGGGAACGAGGAGACCTCTCCAGGCAGCTACCTTTTCGATGATCTCCGGCAGTTCCTGCAGGATCCCGCCTATCGACGGCAGAGCCGTGATGGCGGAAAGAGGGATCCAGGAACTCAAGCGTTCTGTCCACGGAGTAGGACTCCTGGACTGGTCAATTATCCTCCTCGGCCGCAGTAGCGAGATCGTCCGCTCTTCACTGCCTGTCTGCCAGAGGGAGATGGGCACAATGACACCTGCTGGGCGAGAGCTGCGTGCGCGTGCTCCGACCCCAGGCAGGATTCGCATCGTGAGTGCCGGTCATAGCTCATTATGAAACCCCGTCTGGCATGAGGAGCAAACTCTAACACAACCCTGTGTACTCATGTTTAAGGATGTTTTTCGAGGTGGCTCTTAAAAGAGCCTTTACTCTTTAGTGTCTCTACAGTGCTTCAGTACTGGGGTGTTGAAGAAAAGAGGGAGCGGATTGTCGGGCCTCCTTCCTATTTATACCGGAAGTGAGTCCGAAGGTGGGGCCCACCTCGCAGGTGGGCGTGGACTACAAGTGTTTTCAGTGCTGCGCGGGTGCGCAGGGGGATTACCCAATAGCAACAGCCTTAGAGGACGAAGCCTATACGAAATAGAACAATGGATGTGTTCTAGGCAGGGGGGTTGTGTGGGAGAGAAACTCCCTCTGGAGAGAACACAGGGATGTTAGCCTCTGCAGACCATGCATGCACAAAAACCTACTGTATGGTCATTTGTTCTGGGAATGTCATTTTCGAGCCTGAGTCCTGGAAAACAGGCTCGGGGCTTAACAGGTTAAGGAATACAACCCACACAGTAAGGTGTATCCAGACCTGTATCAAAGAGTATGATACATAGAGGTCAGGCAGGCAAAATTTGACTGAGATAGATTATATTAATATCATCAAGTAACAACACAAATCCTCCTGGCTCAAAGCCAAACAGTCGAAAAAAAGAGCAATAATAACTTTCTAGGGCACACACACACACACACACACACACAGCCTGTAGTGTTTCACTACAGGAAAGGGAGAACGCCAAAATAGGGCCCCTTTAAATGTTGTCAACACACCATTATCAGATGTGATCAAATAATCACGTACATCACTCCGTCTTCATCATCCATGTTTCAGAGGTCTTTTGAATGAGCGGATGCTTAAACGAGTACTTCTAAACAGCACGGACATCAAACAGGAAATGGCACTTCATGTGAAATGTTAAAGGACATTATGACTAAAGGCTTTTGAAAAAGACAGATCTCATCTATCCACTATGTCATAAAATAATATGTCAATGTAATAATACTGTACATGTTATTCTAGACGCTGTGGAGAAACTAGAGGCCATGTTTGTGCTCACATGGCTAAATGATGAGTCTTGTGCCACAGTTCCTGCTGTGTTTGTGGAACAAGATGGCCGCTGTCTATCTTCAGTCTCACTGCTCTCTTGCCAGCCCAGCAGAATTTGGGAAGGACTGTGTTTCTCTGGGGTCAAACCTGATTAGCCAAAGAAAACAGAATTAACCAACATAAATAGGATTTCACAAACACACTGTTGTGATGGTAAGCCTGGTTGGCTTTCAGCTGTAGGATGGATAAGTGTGTGTTGGGCCCCTTCACCATCTCCCTGCCCACTTCTACTCCTTTTTGTGTCTTCACATGGAGGGTCTGCCACATTAAGTGCGGGTTCCAAACAAAGTAGTGGGGAGCGCAAGTTATCTAACCCTCCAACAGTGACTCTGCATCCATTGATTTTACCTGCTGCCCTACCTGACCATGTCAACACTGTTTGTGTCCAATGGAAACACAATAACATATAAATGTTAAATTATAATGTAGTACAGTTTTGTTTATTGATAGCTAATTGAGAACAAGTACAAATGTATGAAATGGAAGTATAACTGAGGATGAAGTAGAAAAACGTACATAAAGTACACATTCTTGGAGCTCTATTATAATTGTTTTGTGAAAACTGAATTGCACTGGGTGAAATGTTCATCTATTTCCATGAACCCACACAAATACTCACATCCCTTAAAGGTGGGGTAGGTGATTCACTTCAGAAACACTTTTTGTTATATTCCATGGAATGCTCTTAGCATCCCGATAGCAATGAATAAATGAAATGTTTTGACACTAAATATATACAAATATTTCATCTGTGAAAGCCGTGGCGCTGTAAAAAGCATGACCAATTATCTTCCCCGGCCCGGGTCAAATAATTGGATGGCCTACCTGCCTGTTAGCCTTCCATCTCGTGTGTGTTGGAGGAGGGGCTCTGTAAGGAAGTCTGAAGGAAGGGGCAGATTTTTTACGGCTGGGTAATTTCAAATTCTAGCGCACTCAAGCTGGTTTCTCCATTCTTACCTACACTGTAAAATATTACCATGATTTCACAATATTTAGCTGTAATATTTTACAATAAATTACTGTTTTAATACTTTACAGTCTTTACCTGTAATGTTCACAATATAATACTGTAATACGGCCCGTGGTGTGGCTGGCTCGGGTTCCCTCCTTCTGTTTGTTCCTTTTGGCCAGTCCTCCAGACCTCTTTTTGTTTCCCGTTTCGCTTGTGTGAGCAAACGGCTGATTATCAATAAATGCTCATTACCAAGTACCGGTTATTGCGTGTATTCTTTCATGTTGCGGGTCTCAGCACGAGCCACTACCACGGAGTTGAGGTTGGGGCCGTAACAACATGTCTAAGACACTGTGAAATGTACTTTGCACTTCAATGGAGTAATAAAAAGTTAAAATGGGCATTTTCTTTGTTGATTGAGCTGATTGAATTGTGTAGTTATGGTAAAATCCCAGTGAACTAGTCAGATTTACAATATATTATCGTATTATTTACATTTTTATATTTACAGTAAATTACTGGCTACTGGCTTGTATTACTTCTACAGTAATAGTGTGAAAATAGAGGTAATTACTGTAATTGATGTACATCAAGGTACCATAATACCACAGCTCTGTACTGCTATATCACAGTAATTCCATGGGCATGGCAACTGTAAAATCACAGTATTTAGTTGTACTTTTATTCTAATTTACTGCACAATATCTATATTATATCAATTACTGTGAAATATTCACAGTCAATTGCTGTGAAATCCTAGTAGCTAGTAATTTACTGTAATTGTACAGTCAAATATTTTACAGTGTACCCTACCTTTAATAGGGATAAGTCGAGCTCTTAAAATAGTCCCATATACTAGTTATCATCCTGTTTAATAAAAACTTGTGACCAGCTGTTTTAGGAAATGACTGAGCCTCTCATTTTTTGTGTGAAACTATATATTTTTCAGTAAAATATATCTATCAGCAATATGTTTTGCCTTCTTTTGTGCCTTGATTTGAAGCAACACAGAGCAGCTGAGCATATTACCACTTAGTTTGGTGAGGACTAACCTGCAGTCAAAATAAATCACAACTGTTTGCTGCTTGGTGGAAGGCTGAATGACGTGAACAGTGATACCTTGCTCTTCGTGCGTCTCTTCGTCTTTGCACTGAGCACTGCTGGAGTTTTCCAGAGGCTTCTGGCCCTGCAAAGAGGAGCCAGGCATTTAGCACAGACAGAATACATATCAATGTTTCTGAAAGTAGTCAATGGGTTGACATATGCTGTAGGTGCTACATATAACACAAATATTTCATGCATTCAAGTGATTTACTTTATGTTAGACCGTTAAAGGTGGGGTAGGTAAGTTTCAGAAACAGGCTCGAGATACACTTTTTGTTATATTCCATGGAATGCTCTTAACATCCCGATAGCAATGAATATCTTAAGTGCTTTGACAAAAAATCCATAACAAAATTTCATCTGTGGAAGCCGTAGCACTGTAAAAAGTTCAACGCTAAACGGATTGGATTGCCGCCCTGTCTGTCAGCCTTCCATCTCGTGCACGCACAAATGTATCTCGTGCCGTCATAGGGCTTGTTTGAGACACATTGCGGCTCGCCTCGAAAGTAGACGAGAGTAGCCGATCGCAGCCGGGGGAGGTGTCAAAAAGCTCGTCTTAAGTCGGACAGCTCGGACTCGGAGTCGGCTTGACTGGCTGGATTTGCAACTTTATATATACAGTCTATGGTTTGCAATGGCGGAAATTGCGTTGCCGTTTTTCGTTGCAGATGAAGTGGATGCAATAGAAATCCCACATGTATTGTATGGAGAATGTAATTTGATTTAATCTTGCCATTTTAAATGATGTATTCAATAAATAAGGTTAAACCAAATCATTACATTACAATATATTTTATTTTAATGATTTGGTTTAACTTAAAGAGAAACTTTATTGTTATTGCACAGATTACAGGTACTGAGACAACGAAATGCAGTTTAGCTTCTAACCAGGTGCAACAAGCAGAGAAGTGGAAAGTAATGTACACAATCTACAGAATAACATATAGAATGAATTAAATGATGAATAAACAGTGGGGTATGAATACACTAGATATCAGCCTGTGAGCAGTATGAACAGTGTGTATGAATACACTAGATATCAGCCTGTGAGCAGTATGAACAGTGTGTATGAATACACTAGATATCAGCCTGTGAGCAGTATGAACAGTGTGTATGAATACACTAGATATCAGCCTGTGAGCAGTATGAACAGTGTGTATGAATATGCTAAGATATATAAAGTATGAAAACGGTAAGCAGTATAGTATAAAATATATAGATATTAATTTCATGATAATAAACATTGTGGAACAATGATGAAAAATGGGAATGGATGTGGCGACGTAAAACTGACACAAAACAACAACAAACTTTTGCCAGCCAATTGGAGAGTTTCATCAGCAGCACGTGGTAAAAACCACCAATGAGCGCTCAGCTCGAGATACCAGCGAGCCGTTTCCCATCAAGCATTTCGCTTCCGCAGCTCGTGGAGAGCAACTGTGCCAACTCGCCTCGCCTCGCTCTCAAGGCTGCGGGCGTCTTTGTCCGGCGAGATTTCAAAGTCTCATGTGGGCTAGCCTCCAGAGCAAGTCGGACAAAATGACTAACCATCATGCAACGCACAAGCAAGACGTTGATCGCAACTGCGCAGGTCTAGCTTGTCTCAAACAAGCCTAGTGACTCGCCAGAAACAGGCGGCCACTTTCACCCGTCTGCTGACGTCATGTGCGCGTTCATGTGTGTTGGAGGAGGTGCTCTGTAATGAAGTCTGAAGGAAGGGGCGGATTCTTTTCGGCTGTGTACTTTCAAATATTAGTGCACTCGAGCCGGTTTCTGAAACTTACCTACCCCACCTTTAAGTTAAAAGTGAAATTAGACCATACAATACAAATGTTATGTATTGGCATGTTTACACTGAACTGTATCTATACAGGAGTGCATATTAATTTGAACATTCCCCTCTCTTCTTTGCTGAGCTCAAAGCTCTCAAAAAGCTACATTTATGCGATTATGTAAGCAACAGAAGGTAAGAAAGTGCTCTATGCAAAGCCAATGGGTATTCTTCACAGAGGTTTTAAGGCAGTTTACCGCAAGAAACAAACAGTCAGCGGCCACATGCTGTATTTATTTACAATTTGTAATACACCTTAACATCACAACCGGGGAACAAACCTAGTTTATATGATGAGAGAAAAACAGGAACTCTTATTAGGAGATTCATGTGATGATATGTTGAAAAAACTCATCCTTCTTATACACATTTTTATTAATAACATGGACAATAGAATAAAAAAGTATGCAAAGACTCGATTTGATTCTTCTCATTGAACTGAGGCACTCAATAAATTACATGAAAAAATAACTTGACATTAGTCATTCAGATTTACACACATCAGAGACCTTGTACAAAGAAGGAGAGTTCTCGTGTCTCTCAGGCTGCGTCGCTGACAGAATAAACACATGTTAGTCACTGAAGCCTGATCTGTGAGGGACTGACAGTGCATTTAATGACAATATGTTTACTTATAGGGTCCTTGTGGGATTCCTAATTGCTTGTTTTGTATGGAGTGTTACGGTGGCCGCAAATGTGCTACAACGGCCCAAAACACTTCCATAAGCAGAAACGCACTGCACTTTCCAAAACAATGCAATCATAAAAACACGAAAGTGTTGGCCAACTGTCTCTGTTGGCAGTCTGTTTCATAATTGTAAGCGTTTTGTCCATTTGAAATGACTAGGTTAGCTGATAGCTTACAGCAGATCTGCAATAATATCGGAAGGAATCATTAGTTAAAATGTGATCAAATTTGATCAATATTAGTTAAGTATCCAGACAGTTGGCCCATTTTATAAACCCGGAACGTCAACAAGCGCTGCGGTCCAGTGGTCGCGTTAACAGAATATTTTCCGTCTATGGATTTGTATTAACAATGACGGAAACATCGGAAAGCAGTCTTTCGTTTTGACAATTTAGAACAAACTCGGAACAGCGCCAAAGTTTCCCCACAGCGAGGCACTGGGAAACAGTTCACGAGCATGCTCTCTCGAAAAGTCTAACGGCCCGTCCACACAGCGGCGTGCGTTGACGCTTCACCATTCACTTTGAATGGGGTGACGTCACTTTTAGTCGAAATGCATCGTGGGAAGCGACGCGGAGCAACTTTTGACGCCTCGGCAGAAGCGTCAGCCAATCGAATCATATGCCAGTACAAGCTCTAGCCAATCAAACCGCTGCTTGTGTGTCAGGGGCGGGAGATTCATGTGATTGGTTGTTGGTCGAGTGTCAGACACGCCCGCCGGCAAGCGTCAGCACACGCCGCTGTGTGGACGGGCCGTAACGCCACCACTGCTCCGGTCCCAGCTGTGTATGTCACTTTTCAGTGTCTCTAATTTCTCCTTATGGAAGTGTTTTGGGCCGTGGTAATGCGTTTGCCCGTGTCAGCCACCGTAGATAAAGAAGCCTCCGTGAGTTTTACATAGAAGTGACTTGGGGACTTCAGAGCCTCACACCCTGTGTGTGTGTGTGTGTGTGTGTGTGTGTGTGTGTGTGTGTGTGTGCGTGCGTGTGTGTGTGTGTGTGTGTGCCCTAGAAAGTTTTTATGGCTCTTTTTTTCGACTGTTTGGCTTTGAGTCAGGTTTTGTGTTGTTATACCACTTGATGATATTAATATAATCTATCTCAGTCACATTTTGAAATTCTAAAGGTGTGTCTCTACCTGCCTGACCTGTATCATACTCCTTGATACAGGTCTGGATACACCTTACTGTGTGGGTTGTATTCCTTAACCTGTTAAGCCTGTTTTCCAGGACTCAGGCTCGAAAATGACATTCCCAGAACGAATGACCATAACTTCACTTCTAAAAGGGGTAAATTAATAATCTTTTTTATCAAAGCAATGATAAACCTGTGAGTTGGATGTAGATGAGTCAGAATCAATATAGATTTTTTTTATTTTAAAGTAAATTCAGATTGAACATAGTAAAAACATTTCAATTATAGTGTCCATCCAAAAAAACACATTACTTATCGTGAAAACCCTTGAATGATGGGATAGTAGACTAAAAGCTTTAGGAATCCAAACTATAACATATAATAAGTATCAAACTATAACATATAATAAGTATCCTGTATCAAGGTTGATGCAAAACAAGTGACAATTTATCTTTTTAGAGATTTAGCACACAAAAAACACTTCTGGGGTCATTTGGGTGGATTTGACCTATCTCTGGCCCCCCTTCGTCGATTTTGATGATTGACATCTCTTTTTAACCGTTAGAGCCAATAGAGTGGCAAAGTCACGCCCATCTACTTCCGGTCCTATTTCGGGAAAATTATGTATTGAAGTCAATGGAGAGAGAAAACGTATCTTTCGATCCCGTTTGAATTGTGCCACGAATTGCACATATGATGTTTGTCAATCTTAAAAAAATAATTTCCATGTCAAAAAAGTCACAGTTTGTCGTAAAACTGTTGAAATGTAAGACTATGTAAGTGATGTCATAACTGATGTCACGATTGTTTTCCTCCGCTAAATATAAGAGATAGCTAAGATAAGATAACTTTAACAAGATGCCTGTGTGCTTAGTACCAGGTTGTTACCATACCAGCAATGGGTCTTGCTCGTTCTTTCGCTTCCCGTCGGATGAAAGGATCAGGTATGGCTGGATCAAGTTCGCTACCTAGCTAGTAGCAAGCACGTTAGTTAGCATTACAGCCTTAGCCTTGTCATTTGTATTAGCCTTAACATGAAGTAACATGAAGTAACCCAAAATGTTGAACAGTAAAACATTAGGATAAACATATGAATAGTAGTCATATTTTGTGAACCCTTTGAAGAGTACTGTCACACCGGTGTGATCATTCTCTCCAAGCGTCTTTGGGTTCAAGAAAAGCGCTTTAGAAATAAAAGGTATTATTATTATTCTATAATACACCATTTAAGCCCGGGGGAGAAATGCTAACGCTACATTACCATCGGCGATCTTTTCTACTTCACGCTATCTGCACAAATGGTTGACATTAAACATTAAAAAGACCAGGCAGTTCAGAGAGAATCAAAGGAAGGCAGGCAGGCAGGCAGCTTTGCATGACATTCTTCTGGACGTGTTTCATTGTGGTGATAGTGAGGGTAGTCAATCGTTTAGCCTGTCGTGTGTTGTTCTGCGAGACCAGAGATGTAGTTCATTGACCGTTTCACACAAACAAATGTGTAACTTCACAGTTTTACGACACATTTGTTTTTTTTTACTTGCAAAAAATCTTTTAAATTGACAAACATCATATGTGTAATTCGTGGCACAATTCAAACGGGATCGAAAGATAATCTTTCTCTCTCCATTGACTTCAATACATAATTTTTCCGAAATAAGGTCCCATGGAGGTCCACCGGAAGGGGAGGGACTTCGCCACTCTATGGAATCGAATGGACGTTCCACATACACACACACGTTACCAAAATGAGAGTGAAGCGTAGCCCATACTTGCCAACACTCCCGATTTTCGCGGGAGTCTCCCGATTTCATCATGGGAGCCTGCCTGCAGACCTCCACTATCAGGACAGTGCCGGTGTAGGCTGCACTCTCAGGACACCTCCACTGTCAGTACAGGAAGTGACGATTTTGGCGAACACGTTTTTTTTCCTGCCCACCGAAGGACTCGTTTGATGCAATTTTTCAAATCACAATGGAGACTCATCACGGAGGTGATGAATGGCATATAGGCAGAGGTAAAGTGCTATTTTACAAGTGTGGGGGGGTCCTCACCTCCTCTAGGGGGGTCCGGGGGCATGTTAAATATTGAAGTTAAATGCATCAATCTGGTGCATTTTGAGAGCAAAATGAATTTGTGGATACATCTCTCAACACCCATATGAAACAGAACTGTACACAGATTTTGGATGTTTTACAAATCACTCACCTTTTAAACTGTATTCTTGTTTTACTTTCATATAGTATTTCATAACTGTTTTTCATTTATTCACATAAATGGTGACCAAAACATTTGAGACCCACTGAGATAACTAGACTAAAGTGAACTATCTAAACAGAGTCCCTTACCTCACTGAGCTGTAGTTATCTCTCAGTTTGACAGGACAGAGCTCTCCCTTTCCTTGTTTTAGAAACAGCTTTTAATATCCGTTAAGCTAACCAGATGCTAACAACAACAATGCAAATTGTGAGTTTGGTAGAAATATACTGTATTATAGTAAAGTTATTTAAGATGATGCCATAGTTATTGAGGATTTATAAATATTCACCAAATTATTCAAAAGCATATTCTTCCAAACTCCTTGCTGTAGTATGACACACAGGAGACTATTGATGTGTCTAGTGAGTTTGGTAGTAATAAGCTGTATAATAGTGATTGAATATCATTGTATTCTCTTTTTTCAGAGTTGCACTTTGCAGACGGTTCCTGAGCACTCGTTTCTTCTCCGGCTGCAGATAGAAACCAATGTAATGTGTCCAGCTCGGAGGACGGCGCGTATTGGCTTATTTTTTATCGAAATGTGATTGTAGTTCGTTGCCAACCTTACCACGGTACTTAGGAGACGTAATTTGTCTCTGAATAACGTTTTGTTCATGAGTTATTGATCCGTGAAATCAGAATTTCCCAATATCGTTCCAACTTTACTGAACTAAGCCAGAAGACCGTCTTATTTCGTAGACCTTCACTTTATTTGTATGTGAGGAAGATAGTCACAGAAAACAGAACAAGAATCGACAACTCTACCCTCTGCTCACTCCTTTCCTGTAAAATACAGGTCCAGCCCATAGCCCATATGCTCCATGGTGCTACAGGCCGCAAGGTAGTGCACTTACAACTTACAAGTATGGCGTTGCCAGAATACCCAAAACAGGAAGCTGTCATACACTCTGGAAGCTATCATCAGCAGCTAATATGAAAAGTCAGTTTTTTATATAAAAATGGAATGATGGAATATCAAAAAAAATTCAAAGTGACAGACACATTGGATTAACCTTCAGCCGCGTTTTTCTCTTTTTAATGCCATTGGAAACAACTTTTGATCAGAATAACAGCAAACGGTGAGCATATCTCTGTTTTTTGCTACCTAAAGCTACGTCGTGTGTTGTCTGGTTTTGCTTCCCCTGTCGCGAGTTCTGATCGCTCAGTGATGATACTTATACCTCTAGAATCTGTGGAATCTCAGCTTGCTAGCAACGCTTGTTTGTGCAGATCCGATAAGTAATAAAGTATTTATACCTAGAGTTCTGTGCTAAGTGCGTTAGCATTTTTCACTCAGGGCTCATTTAGACGCTTCTTGTGAGACTTGTGTTTTGTTTCGGTAAAAATGGTTCATATCATCAGTTAGCTGAGATTCTTCCCTTTAAGTGAGTATGACACATTAATAGTATTACATTTTAAGAAGCCCTGAGACACAGTTTCGTGAAGAAAAAAAAACGGGGAAAAAAGCCCGGGGGGGCTAAGGGGCTTAACAGGTTAAAATGTCATTATGTCAGAAATGTTTGAAACAATTCATTGGTTTTTTCCCTGCAACACCCAAACATCCTGTAATTTTCTTTCATTTCATTTCATTTCAAACCTTTATTTAACCAGATTGGTCCCATTGAGATCATAGATCTCTTTTTCAAGGGAGACCTGGGCTCTTTATTGTAGTTTTCAGCTGTGTCCGCCATCCCTGCACTAGATTCAAATTGCATATAATTAAAATAAAAATCATCCACCATAGAAAAATGGTGGATGATTAAAATAACTGGAGAGCCATTCAGACAGGTCAAATTTCAGAGGAGCTGCTTATGTTTGTGCTACATCACCTCTCTCAATAGTAATCCTCAGGGTTAAAAAGTGTTAGTATTGCTTTGAAAAGCCTTGTCTCGTCCTCTTCAGGGATAACTTCCCCCTGCTTGGTAACGCATTATCCTGTGTGAGTGGGGGAGGTTGCTCTCTGAGTGCTGGATCTTCTGGTGCCTCTTCAGGTTGCTGGGATGGGAGAAGCGGCGGCTGCAGACGGAGCAGCTGAAGGGTCTCTCTCCGGTGTGCACATTGCAGTGGATGTCCAGCTGGCTCTGGCACACGAACCTCTTGTCGCAGAGCAGGCAGGCGTAGGGCTTCTCCCTGGTGTGCCGGGCCAGGTGCTTCTGCAGGTCCGACTCCAGGAAGAAGCGCTTGGTGCAGATGGTGCAGCCGTACAGACGCTCCATGGTGACAGCGTGGTGGAAGGCCAGATGGAAGCTGCTGGAGAAGGGCTTGTAGTGGCTGTGGTGGGGAGGGTGGTGTTGGCTCGCAGGGCGGTGAAGATCCACGGAGGAGTTGATACCAGAGCTAATCCCACCACTAGATGTTCCTGGAATGGCATCTGGAGGTAGAACGGAACTTTCCTGCAGTGAGGACTTCACTTGCACTGATTCCAGCCCAGCGCCCAACTGAATTCTGGGTGATGTAGTTTGATCATGTCCGTTTTTCTCTCTTCCTGCTTCTGTCTTTATCTGGGTTGCATCTGCCCACACACACCCCTCTGATGCCGCCTCTCCATCAATGACTATCACCTCTGACAGGGAGGATGTGTCTAAAGCAGCCTTATTATCCTTCCTGATGTCCGTTACGTCGGTACAAGAAGCGACCACACTGCCGGCTCCTGAGTCCAGCGGCTCACTGTCCCCTGCTCTGACATCACTTCCTGTTAGCATCAGCTGGGAACTGTGGGTTGTGTCACTGCTGTCAGTTACAGCTGTTCTGCCGACAACTAATGTGACGATGTCAGATCCACTGACCTCCATTTCGCGATGGCATCTGGTGTCCATTGGGGGGCGGGGGGGTGACGTGGCGAGGTTGGCGTCTCCTCTAACGTCCGCCGCCTCGTGGTGGGGGGGTTCCAGTATCCATTGTTTCCTCCACCTTGACAATTAGCAGTCCCTCCTCCTCCTCAGGCTCTGCTGACTGAGAGGACACACTGATTAAAATAACTAAAATGATGTTATAAAAATACTAATTGGATTAAACTGCTGCCTATAATTTAATACTAAATGATAAAGGATACTAGATGTTTTTGATACAACAAGTCACATACTGTATGTTTTGGCTTTTTCTAGGGCTGCCTTATTGTTTTATTTTGGGTTTTTTCAGCTCAGATATATATAGTCGATTTATCATTTTGAAATGCTTTTTCATGCTGAATTACCTATTTCTAAGAAAATGATGAGCACAACTCTGTTATACAGAAGATATACAATTGTGTTTCTGTGACGGGGGATTTTATGATCATTTGACTAATGTACAGGGGAGATACAGCATATTGGGTTTCTATAAAAAAGAAACCAACACACTCTTTGTTTTGGGAGACAGGTGTGTAACACAGCAGACTGCCATAGGTTTACCTCTGGGTTTCTCCACACATAATACAGTTGGTTACTCTATTCAGTTGAACATATAACAGATGCAGACTAAATGCACAAACATACTCCAGTTTTCTTTGACTTATCTAATTGTTCTGCGGGCCGCCCAGGTATATATTTTATTAGTCCTATAAAACTATATTTTATAGTTTTATTAGTGACCACGACGCCATCTGCGATCGATTAACTTGTGGACAATGATCCCTCGCTCTACGCCTCCTGTACCCAGTCCCCGGACTGGCCATCGGGGGGACCGGGGGGTTTCCCGATGGCCTGGCCTGTTAAGTGGCCTGCCTCACACAGGGTGACTGGCTGTCTACATGATGTGGCCTGCTGACATGGCCACTGTCATACAGACCATAAATCAAAGCCCTTGATTGGTCTCTGTGTGTCATTCAAGCTCGGGATAACCTCAGCTCAGGGTTTAGATAGTTAACTTAGTCTAAGTTCTCAGTGGGTCTCAAACGGTTTGGTCACCATTTATGTAAACACATATTTCCATTTGAGGGTGTCAGTGTTTTTTTCATATTGGATATGTTATTGGTTATGGTCATGATTTTATGATTATTGAAATGTATACAGTTCCGTGTCATATAGGTGTTCCCACATATCTAGTCTCTTTATTTTCCTCTCAAAATGCACCAGATTGATGCATTTAACTCCAACATTTAAAAACAAATCTTACCGGGGGAGCATGCCCCCGGACCCCCCTAGAGGATTTGAGGTCCAGTAACCCATGTGATGTCCATATGGTTATTTGTGGGTAGTAGATTTCAACTATAGGGCTATCACTATGGGCCCTGCCTGTACCTGTTCGCTCTGCCATCGCGTGAAGGTTCTGCTAACAAGCGACCAACAGAAAGGTTAATGTTGTTGCACATCACCTCAACACCCACCCCCCCCACGCTACTACCACCCCCCCAAGTATATTTTAAATCCGTGGGAAACACTGGAACACCTGACACACAGCGGAGAAAGTGACACCAGCTAACCTTTTGAGTGGTTGACATTTTCTTTTCTTAGATGATCAATCCGCTATCAATATTTTGTGACTATGGACTCATGTAAATGAGATCCAATATGAACTCAGATAGAACATGAGTGAATTAGAGCAGGGTCATATGAGTGTAGTTTTAACTGTGTACTATGATTACACTACATTCCACATTTAAATCATTTTCTACCTCTCCCCTATGTCTGCATAAAATAATTTATAATTGCAAACAAACCAGAATAACGTCATGGCTTAATGTATGTCCCCCCTAAAAAAAACAAGACAGGCCAATATAAAAAATGCTTTCTTGAATTGGTATCTGAATTGCTGCTGCAACAAAAACAATTTCCCAAATTGGGATCAATAAAGTACCATCTTATCTTATCTACCTCAGCTTTGGTGGTGGTGACCACCTCTTGATCAGGGTCCTGGTCCAGGTTGATGGGTTCGATCTTCCTTGAAGACTGCTGAGTCGCTGGGTCTCGGTTCAGAAACCTGGTCCTGGCCTGCAGCATGGGGCCTGCTGGGAAATAAGAAGGACATTAATTGGTTACAAATGACTAAACTAGTCTTATGATCTTATGATCAGATCATTCACTGTGAAAGAGCAGGTGTTGTGCGGCCGTGCTGGACTGTTGTGTTATGTCCTGTTGTGAACTGTAACCCCCTAAAGTAGAACACCTAGACTTCATATTTAAAATATAATGCTTCCCGTCAGCTTAAATGATTATTTATGATGGTTGTAATTCCTTTATGAAAGCAATATAAATAATCTCACACAGCTAGAAAAGATAAGACTGTAGGCACATTTTTTCTTCAGAACTGTAACAATGGTTTGACTTTATTTACTTATCTCCTTCCACCATAAATAAATCATTCATACAAAATATATATAATTATGTATAACAGAACACTACGGAAGGGGATCAGGGCCAAATAACATTTTGAGTTTGACTTTAATCTCAGAATTCTAAGAAAATAGCCACAATTCTGAGAAAAAAAGCCATATTTCTGAGAGAAGTCAGACAGAACCCTGAGGAAAAAAAGTCCGTTAGAATTCTGACCGGCCAGTGAGTCCCTGCTCTGCCGGTGGAGGGGGCGGACCCCGGGGAAGCGGCCGCCGGTGAAGCCCTCCGCTCCCCTCACTCTCTCCGCCCGGTACCTGGCGACCTGCAGCTCCATCAGTTTGAGTTTCCGTCGCAGGAACTCGTTGTCCTTCTGGCTCCGGGACATCTGCAGGTGTACCTCCGTATATCCGTCGTCTACAACTTTACAAATTTCCGCCACGGCCGCATTAGCCAGCACCTCCATGATGGAGGCGATCTGAGAGTGGAACTCCACGGAGGTCGACATTGTCACAGCGAGTCTGAAACACCCGGCTGTTTAAATAAAGGACCTGCTTCCTTAAAACAACATGGGCAGTCCTGAAGCGTTGATGTGCTATCTGAAACGCATAGCTAGGTGTTTTGAAGTGATCCTAAAGTCGGATAAAATGTGTACACAGACTGCTGTTGGAGTCTTGTTGATATGATGGTTGGTTGCACAATGGCAATATTTCACAGCAGCCTACTTCCCAATAACTACACCACCACAGCGCCCCCTCCGTTCAGGAGCGGACCTGCACCACAGTAACTACAGTGTCGTTACACATTTAGAAGATATTACTGTACCTGACCCTGGTATCAACAGTGGAGTAACAACAAGGTACATTTACTCAACTACTGTACTTAAGTAAGAGTTACTTGTACTTTACATTAGTATTTTGCATTTCATGCTGCTTCATTACATTATGCAGATGTAGGTTATAGGTTGTACAAAAACCAACACACATAAATTAAAGGTCGGGTAGGTAATTTTGAAGAAACCAGCTCGAGTAGGGATGGGCGGATCGATACCAAAATATCGATACTTCCGATATTACGTTACGTTTGAACATATCGATACTAGAGCCAATAGGATCGATACTTTTATATTTTTTCCCTCTCCTCTACTCGTCAATTTCATCAAAAACTATGTGCAGAGTGCAGACGAACACAAGTATATGCGCTTCTCTCTCCACTGCTATCCTCCTCTCCTCGAGGCTCACGCACGCGCAGCGCGCTCCCTGCCTGAACGTCGATTATCAAGCTGACTGACAGCAGCCAGCGACTCGCGAGTGCGACACACACACGCGCATGATGGCTGAGAGAAAGAGGAGCGTTGTATGGAGCTAACTGTCAATGAAAACTTAGCGAACTGTGATGTGTGCAAGAAGGCAGTTCAATACTGTGGCCACTTTGTATTGTTATTGTTCATGTTTGCATTTTAAATGTGCAAAAGTAAAACGTGTATGTGTCCATAAAAACTGTCCTGTCTTTAATCATGAAAATTAATTCAGATTTAGTCTGTCATGCAGCTCTCCCCGATGTGAAAAAAAGACGCTTTTCATAAAAAAAAAGTATAGGTATCGGTATCGGCTATACTGGCCCTGAAATACTTGGTATCGGATCGAATCCAGATGTTGTAGTATCGCCCACCCCTAAACTCCAGTGCGCTAGAATGTTAAAATACACGGCCGGGAAAAATCTGCCACTTCCACGTTATATTTGTGCCTCTATCCTGAGCACGCAATGAAACATGTTGTCGTCAGTGGCGTTTCTATATGTACAAAAGTGGTGGGGCACAAAAAACTCAGATGTCTATATATAAGCTTCTGCAGAGAGGTTCATGGCTGGTGAGGCACTAGCACTGACTCTTCAGGTTTACAAATATATTAAATCAAAATATAATATTATTTTCAAAAGCTTTTTTTGTCTGATGCTTCAATTACTTTTAAACAGACAGTTCAACAGAAGGATACCCAAAAATAATAATTTTATCATTTAAATATTGAATTGTTCTCTCTAAGTAAGATCCCATTTTCAATAAAATTGCAGTCTTACCTTGACTTGAAGATGAAGTCCATTTGCCTATCCTTCTGGACAAACATCTCTATTACTTTTTTGTAAAAGTCCTCCTTATCTTCTTGTAGTTTCAAAAGTCTATCATAAATCTAATCTAATCAATAGATGTTTGATTCGAAAATGATAAAAGTAGGGTAGACATGTCCGGCTGAAAAAAACGTACATTTATCTAACAGCTACGTTTCCCACAGATCTTATTTTGAGCTATTTTCTAAAATCCTATGGAGAAATCTCATTGCTTTTTTGTGGAGGGAAGCCATGCGCAGCTTACTTCCTGGTTTTAGGACGCCTCACTGCAGCTCTCTCGTCTCTGTTCACACATCACACTTTTCGCGACACACATACTTACAGCCAATCAGCTCCGAGTTATGTGAGATGACGTATGGTGGGGATGGCAGCTCTTTGCCCCTATGGTCATTATTTTTTGCCACACACATTAAATAGGACAATACTCTGAGCATGCGCAGTGTAGTTTTTGCAGTCACCGTTCACTTAGACAGTCAGAGGGAGGGGCAGGATCAGGTTTTGTCCCACATGGCTCTAAACAGCTCAATAGGCCCACACTGTAGACACTAATTAGAAGAACACATACTAAAACAGCAATGTACAGACGAATCAGATGATTAAACATGATCTTAAAATATATTTTATATATATATATATTTTTTTTTGCATTTTGTTGTCATCATTATTTTAATACTTTCTGCTGACACTAGGTGGGGCTGTGCCACCTGCCCCTAATGACCAGTCGCCACTGGTTGTCGTGCATAGAAAATGCGTTTGAGCGCACACTTGAACATTTTTGAGCACAGAGAAATATATTTTCTCTCATAAAACTCCTGATCCGTGCGCAAGCGTTCTTATTATACATCCATGGCGCAAGCAGACCGCTGCACGCGCTCTCTCTCCCTCGCTCGCTCGACCTCTCCAGCCTGTGCGCGCTCAGCTTTGCCTGAGTTCGCTCAAGTTGTCACAGCGTTACAAATGTGCCACAAAACCAACCAATCGGAGAACTCGAGAAGGTCAATTCTGATTGGCTGGTCCAGCGCCATGTAGAGAGAAGAGTTGTGACAGCGGAAGTCCAAAATGCTTGATCGTCACGTGGTTCAGAGAGACTCAGAAAGTTCCCGGAAGTTTGTGGCAGGCCATTTGAATCACGATTTGAATGACGAATGTGTGACTTTCAATTTAGTTGCTAATCTTTGACATATCCAAAACTGTGATAAAAAAAAAGAGCCAGTCCCCAGATATGTATTTTATGAAAAATAACTAATTTTCTCTGTTTGGAAAAAACAGCTACTTTCATGTATTCAAAATGGCATTTAAAGGGTTAAAATCCTGAAAATGATTACATTTTTGGTATTTTCTATTAGGGCGGAAGTTGCTTTAAAGATTGAACGCAAAAAAGTTGTGAAAAAAACCTTTTAATATGATGATTTTATCAAAGTCTTTTGCAGTGGACATGTTTGTCTCGAATGACTAATTTGCATAGTCCAATCGAATGATACCGGAGGGGATGAACTTTGTATAGATTGATTCTTAACAATATTAGTGTTCTAATCTTAATAGCTGTGATCATAACAGTTTATATTCTCCTTCTTCCCCTAACCCTGCACAGATGATGTCCCACTGACCCCAGGTCAGCACCTCCAGGTCCAGCAGCACCGTGACCCTGAAATACACAATTAAACATTTTCTATGACCTTTTTTTTGTATTCATAAAATTAAACTGAAGACAGTTTAATGACCTAGAGATACCCTATTATTCCACTGCTTATGTACACATGTTGTAAATAATGGTTAAAACCTCAGTAAATGAAATAAACAATGTGTTTAACATTTACAATTTAATATTGTATTTTCATCTTATCACAAAGTAGAGGTAAGAATATATCCATCCTCTCTCTGCAGCTTCATGTATTCTATTATTATAACTTTCATCATTGAGACAGAGGAAATTAATCATGTTATTTAACATCACCAGCAGTAACACACATATCAGCAAAAGTGTGTTTATGGAGTTGTTTATTTGTATTGTATGTGCAGCAAGTGTATAGAAGCAGCTGTTTGGGGAATCAGACAGACTCAAGCTATAATCGTTAGATATCTATTCAAAAGAAAGACACATACCAAATCAAATTCTGAAACTAAGACACAAGTCTGTAGGACGGCAGTAAGCAGAGGTCTGGGTGGAGGACGTTCCTGATCTCCGTTTTGCTTTCTCCAGCACCACGGGGGGTCCAGGTGGATGGCAGCTCTGTCCTGATGATCCCCTGGGGTTAGGGGTCCTTCTCCAGCACCTCGGGGGGTCCAGGTGGATGGCAGCTCTGTCCTGATGATCCTCTGGGGTTAGGGGTCCTTCTCCAGCACCTCGGGGGGTCCAGGTGGATGGCAGCTCTGTCCTGATGATCCTCTGGGGTTAGGGGTCCTTCTCCAGCACCTCGGGGGGTCCAGGTGGATGGCAGCTCTGTCCTGATGATCCGCTGTGCACTTTTCAGATTAGGGATACTTCTCCAGCAGATCCATTTCTCCAGAATTGTCCCAATTACAGAGAAAAACAAGAGAAAAAGTGAATTAATCATATTAAACACAGGGTTGCAAAAGTATTATTGCAAAATGTAAGACTAAGCATTTCAGACAAACAATCCTTAAGGGATCATTTAAAATGATGTACTGTTCTGGTTTTAAAAAAACTAAAGAGATGAAATGACACGTACATCCCTTTGACAGCACTCCAAAAACTAACATTAAAGAAAAAAGGCTGCTGTCTATTTTTGATTGTCTTATTAGGATGGGATTAGGATAAATTAAATACAATTTAACCTAAATAAAAGATGATCAAATCTGGTGGAAATATTTAAAATAGGCTTTTCTTTTATCCCTACCTCAAAGCAGCATGAGCTGAATAAAAAGGTTGTAATGTTGTCCCAAAGTTTAATAAACAGTAAAACATTGGAACATGTCAGAAAAATAAATAAAGCTAACAGCAGCTACACGTCAGGGTAGCATTTTATAAATCCCACCGTACTGTAGGCTATAGCCTACCGGTCTAAATGTTTTCACTTTGGTCTATCTATGTAATATAAAGTATAACTTATCTATAACAGAGCCAAGATCTCTGTATTCTTTCACACACAGTGACGTCACGAGCTACCCACAATGCAACGTGCGCCATATATATATATATATATAAATACGCCATTTTCCTGGAGGTGCTAATATCCTGGAGGTGCTAATGTAAACAGCTCGCTAAAGTAGCCAGGCAGAGCGCACTAGTTTTTTTTTCTGAATGAACGACGGAAGAAATCGCTGCATGTCTTCGGATTACATCTCTGGACTGGAGGGGTGTGCTCGAGGTCGTTACCAGTGTGAACTCGAAAGTGGCCTTTGTCGATTTTGGCAGCATCTACGTCTAATTTCTGGAAACACCAGGTGAATACCCCACTTGTCACAATAATATTATCATGCCATTGCATATGTGGTATTTTAGAGTTGACTAGATATTGATTAAGGCAATAGACTATGATATTCTGCTTGCGACCTCGCGTGAAATGGTGGATACCGGAAGTACGGTGTCGCACTCGGCCCAATACCCGTATGTGTGTGTGAAAGAATGACTTTAATAAACTTCTGAATTAAATTAAAAAAAAGTGTAAACAACAGTGCAGCACGTCCAGCTAGCTAGTTAGCGTCACATATGTATCCGTATTATTTCACGAAAATGTACGTTTTAATGCCCCCTTGGGTTTGACGTGTGTGACGTTAGTTCATTAGTTCATTAGTTCACAAGTAAGTTAAAACCCAATACTCACATTTATTAGTGATTCCTCCGCTCGCTGCTGCTTTTAAATCCACTCTGCTGGGGAGACCGGAAGCCATTTCATTTGAAAAAACTGCCCTCTTCCCTGCGCGCATTGCACCCTGGGATATGGTAGGCCGCGGAGTGTACATCAGATGTATCCTTCAAATTGGGGAAAAGTAGGCTGCATTTGTGGGCCGCATTCAGAGGAGTCTCGTCTTTTTTTTAAATTGGGACAGCCTTCTTTCGGCGGAAGTGACGTAAGCGGTCTACGAATGCACCCTTCGAAGTATGCAACCCCTGAATTGAGACACGGCTTCTGTCTATACCTGTGTACTCTCATGTTCCATTAACCCAGCTTCCCCAAATGTCTTTCTTTTTGGTGTCTATATACGCCGGGATCCGGAGTCATGGATGATCCTGCGGTCCTGTGTCCTGGATCGCGAGCCCTGGATCGCGAGTCGTGGCTGTGGTCCTGGATCATCGGTCCTGGATGGATATCCTCGTGGATTCATCTTCCTATTACACACATGCATTTCCAAACATTTGGACAACCTATGTTGTAAAATGTATTATCTCTTCAATTTACACACGGCATCTATTGCACGTCTGTCCGTCCTGGGAGAGGGATCCTCCTCTGTTGCTCTCCCTGAGGTTTCTCCCATGTTCCCTTTAAACTGTGGGTTTTCTCCGGATGTTTTTCCTTGTACGATGTGAGGGTCTAAGGACAGAGGGTCTAAGGACAGAGGGTGTCGTATTGTCATACTGATATTCTGTACACACTGTGAAGACCACTGAGACAAATGTCTCTGTCGATCATCGCATTTTGAAGCAGAGGCTACTCAGTATTGGCATGTCCAGCCATGCAGTGGGTGGTTTGTGAACTACCTCCCTGAAAGGTCCCAATGTGTTCACTTTGATGGGCTGTCTTCTGAGTGGTTAAACATCACTAATGGTGTACCACAAGGTTCAGTTTTAGGTCCGCTATTATTCTCTATCTATATTAATAGTTCAGGTGAAAATGTCGAAGGAGCAACCTTACATTTTTATGCGGACGATACCGTTATGTACTGTGCAGGTCCCTCCATTAAAGAGGCTGTTGTTAAATTACAGGCTGTTTTTAACACTATTCAGACTCAGCTCTCTGAACTAAAGCTTCTTTTAAATGTTGAGAAAACCAAGGTAATGCTCTTTTCTAAAGCTAAAGCTAAAAATACACCGGAGACTGCTTTGGATATTGTAACTACGCAAGGAATACAACTTGAAGTGGTTACCTGTTACAAATACCTGGGTATCTGGCTTGATGATTGTCTCACTTTTAAACTTCATGTCAATAACCTGCTTAAAAAGCTGAGGGTTAGGCTAGGTTTCCTCTACAGGAACAAGTCCTATTTCTCGCTTGAGGCCAGGAAAAGGCTAGTCACTGTGACCTTTTGACCTGTGCTGGACTATGGTGATCTGGTGTATATAAATGCACCTGCCTGAGCAAGTTAGATGCTGCGTATCACAGTGCACTGACATTTTTGACAAATTGTAAAGCACTTACGCATCACTGTACCCTGTATACCAAGGCAGGTCTGTCATCACTTACTTTACGGAGGCTCAGTCACTGGTACTTTTTCATTTACAAAGCCATGTTGGAATACCTATTCTCCTGTCCAACTGTCCTGGGAGCATGCCTTGAATATCTCTCTGTCTGCTTTGCAATGGAACTCCATTTGGAGGTCAGCTATGTTCTCTTCTAAATGTGTAAGATCCAGGATCATACAGTTAAAAATTCTCAATAGAGCTTACATCACCCCTGTTACAAAATCCAAGATGGACAATAAACACAGAGACTTATGCTGGCATGAATGTGGCAAGCGAGGTACACTGTTGCACCTACTTTGGGAATGCCCAGCGGTAAAAAAACTTTGGTCAGAAGTAATATCCTTAATGTCTGAATCTTTAAAAATGAATTTCCCCACATATCCCATTGCATGTCTACTGGGTCTCAAGCCAGATGGCAATGTTGCAAGGACTGCCGATCGGCTCTGGACATCGGGCTGTTTAGCCACAAAAAGACTCATCCTACTAAACTGGAAGGAACGCAAACCAGCCTGCTTCACTAGGGACTCGTGGCTGAGGGAGTATCTGGACCTACTGAACATGGAGCGTGCAGCTTCTCTGCTGGGGGATTTTGAGGGGAGACAGGAGGATTGCGGTTCACTGTCCGCAGTCCTCCTATCTGATCCTGTCAATATGGCATCTCCTGTGTAATGTATAATGTATTGTGTATGAAATGTCTTATGTATGTCACAATCAGCTGTCTTAGGAAGTCATCCTTGCATTCCCCGTTACATTTTGTTTAGTTGTTTGTTGTTACATGTGTTGTTGTAGGTTTTGTTATCTGGAGCAATGTCTGTTTATATAAAAAAAAATAAAAAATACAAAGCCATGTTGGATAAACTACCTTCTTATATCTGCTCCCTGATCTCTCTGCGAATTGAAAGTACTTATTGCCGGAGATCGCATGCTGTGGTTTTATTAAATGTGCCAAGTGCTAGGACTGTCTTAGGGAAGAAAGCTTTTAGATGTGCAGCTCCACTAACATGGAACAGTTTGCAAAAAGAATGGAAAGTTACCAAGCTAGTACCACGACATGTTTTTAAAGCTCGGTTGGATGCGACAAAATCAGATGCTGTTGGTACCTGTACATGTGGTTAGATATGTAAATTGTAATCCCTGTACATTTTGCTGTATGATGTCCTTTTGTTGTTCTGTTGTTTATGTTTTATGTCTTCTTGTGGAACCTACTGCTGCAGGTCTCCCTTGAAAAAGAGATCATTGATCTCAATGGGATTTTACCTGGATAAATAAAGGTTTTGAATTGAATTGAATTGAAATGTAACATTTGTGATATTGGGCTATATAAATAAACATTGAGAAGTGAGAAGGGTCCACAGGCTGTGGGCCACAGCCACCCTCTTTGCCTGTTGGTCTGCTCGACACGGCTGGGAGCAATCTCCAATCAACCACACCTGCAACCTGCTCATCAGCCACACTATGAAAGCCTGCAGCCTGCACTCGTTCCCTGCCGTATTGTTGCCGTGAACGGTTTGTTGCGGTGAATGGTTTGTTGCGTGCCGCTCTAGCTTTTTAGCCAGCATATTCTTCGACAACTTTGCCTGCTTTTGCCTCACACTCATTTGTGTGTCTCTCCCAGGAGGAATACAAGGCCTTCCACACTCCCAAGACCAGCCAGGCCTCTCTACCCTGGAACAACTGTTTCCCACTGCTGCCATAACCAACCTCCACTCCCAGCTCCCCTTTTCTAAGAAACAAATGTTACTTTCACCAGCTGATTCCAAGTCATCCTTTTACATGTGTTAATAGTCAAATTCCAATAGTTAAATACACTATCAAAATCATCCTAATGACCACGTGGTCAGTCCACTTACCCAGGAATTGAGTTGAACAATTACAGGAATATCATGTCTTTATGTTCTAATAATGTAAACATATTTTAGTAAATTGTTACCACAGAACATTTGCATAATGTTTAAACATAAAGCATGTTATCCCTCTCTAAAATAATAACATTCTGGCAACATAAACAAATCTAACTTGCAGCTGAAAACATTTTAAGAACAGTAGGGCATAATGTTCTAACAATGTTATCAAAAACATTTTAAGAAGGTTATCACCAAACATTTGAAGAATGTTTTTAGAGAACGTTATCCTACCTCTCAGAAGAACATTCTGGGAACCAACCAAAAACAGTCTCTGATAGTGTTACGTTATTATGCTGTGAGTGCTCTCATACTTGTTTGATTCTGAAATTGTATATATATATATATATATATATATTATATATATATATATATGTGTGTATGTCCGCTTCTGTAGCCTGTTATTGTATCATTATACAATGGCTGCTGTGCCTCCTGTCATTATTAATGGACGTCTCTTTAAAAAGACCGCTCAGAGGAGAGGAGTTCTCATTTCTCTAACCGCCTGCTGCTTCCACTCCTCTCTCCTCGGTTCCCCTCCTCCTTCCTCCGCTCGCATCTCCTGTGGGTGGGACTACGACACGAGGATAGGAGTCGAGGAGGGGAAATTAGTGAAATGAGAAAGGCCCACAGATATATATATATACGTCCATGAGTTAAGAGATCAAATGATATGATGATTCACACTCATGTACAGTAGGTGGCGGTATGCACCTTAAAAGTTGTTTGCAATCCGCCAAAAACTGAGAGAAGAAGAACAAGGTCAGCAGCATACGCGCAGTGACAGGCAGTGACATCCATGCAGTGACGAGAGAACCAGACCAGAGAAGCATTTTCTAGAAGCACCGACAGAGTTCTCCGGTTTTCAATCCAGTTTATCACAATCCGACTGTTTGTAGTCTCAAAGATGAGAGGAAGCCGCAGCCGCGCCTCAGCTCCAGCCAGGTAACACCTTGGCGTTATACAGTCTAACACATGTACAGAAACCCACCGTCTGAGGGGCGTAGGGGGGCATAGCAGATGGTCTCATGTGTCCTGTTTGCAGGTAGTACGAATTCAGACTTTAACAGATATGAGATTGACGTTACAGCCTAGTTTGTCAGTAGTCTGGCTAATAACTACATTATACGCAGGGTGGCTTTGATATGTATCCTAATTGTTGTTGCGTCATTCGTTACTGAGACCATGTTATGTCAGAGTGAAGTTCTTGGCAAGGTCACTACTTTATATAAAACATAATGCTTCTTTTAGGCAAGTCAAATAGAGATGTGGTTTGTCTTGTTGTCACTCAGATCTTGAAGTAAAAGTAGTTGTACCAGAGTGAAGGAAGACTCTGGTACAAGTAAAAGTCCTGCACTCAAAATGTTACTCAAGTAAAAGGACAAAAGTATTAACATCAAAATATATTTTCTTGCAGGTGATTTTCATACCGAACAATCACCATTAGCTGTTTCCTACTTCTCGAGGGTGCACGTCCTGTCACAGTTATTAATATACACAGGTTCCAGTACAAGGCTTCACTTGGTGAAATCTGATTACTTTTAACATTTTATTGATTTAAAAAAAGACTACAGCTGAGACATTGTTATTGCATGGCATTTTATGAAGGTATAATTCCTAATTATTATCATAATATAAATGTCTTCTACATCTGATTGGAATATAAGATGTTGGTTTACAGTGGTTTCGTGTTTATAAAGACACAAGGCTTTGTACCATACGTCATGTCCATTTGAGCCTGTCTAATGCAAATGTTTTTGATTTTCTTTGTAGCCATCCTGTATCCCATGCTCCGGCTCCAGCTCATGCACCTCCCGCCGCCCTGGCCCCGGCCCCCGCTCCGTCCCAGGGCCCGGGCCTGATGGCCCAGATGGCCACCACAGCTGCTGGAGTGGCAGTGGGTTCCGCTATGGGCCACGTAATGGGCAGCGCCCTCACAGGAGCGTTCAGCGGGGGCAGCAGCAGCAGCCCTGAGCCAGCCAAGCCCACATACCAGGTAAGAGAAGTATAATCACTCGTAGGATTAGGGTGGCAGGGCACAGGCTTTAGCTGACTCCAACATGTCAGATCAGGTCATCGGTTCTTCTGGAGGTGCTTCTGTCTGGTGAAAGTCTGACTGGTCATGGTGTGTTTTCCTACGTAATGGTTCAAAAGTAGAATTTTCTCCAGTTGGCCAAAGGATTTGAAATGTAGAGCCCCTGCAAATTATCATTAGAACATTGCAAAGAAAAGGAGTTCCTGCTTTGAGCTTTTTTATTGAAGGTTTGGATTGGTCAGTTAAGACACTCATACAGATCTGACTACAGAGAGCCCCACTGACCAGAGCATCAATACTAATACATACCATTTTGCAGCGGGAGTGTTAACCTCCTTTTTCATATGGTGTTGGATATTATAAACCATACAAATATGTATTTTTTTAAATAATGATTTACTGCAACAACAAATTAAAATAAAATGAATGAGGACGATAAAATGTCATAGGCCAAACGTGTATATTTATAAAAAATATTAAATGATCTCGTAAGAAGAAAAAAAAACATCATTATTTCTTCGGATAACAAATTACATTGCAAGGCCGATTTTAGTTGGATGTATTCATTTAGATAAACTCTAGAGAACCCTGAACCATGCTATGAATATGATCATTTTTACATATTATATGGAGAGACAATATATTGTGCTGGATATCATAAAAGTATCAAAAAGTATATTAGTTAGCATGAATAGTTTGGAACAGATTCATTTTTAGTTTTTTTGTTATCAGATGCTTCGAAATTAAAAGATAATTACGATAAAAGCAGTAGCCAGGATCACCATGTTGAAATATTTCCTTTTTTCTTTATGTATGTACAGCATGAACAGCTACTTGGGTCAAACCGGAGATCCACCAAGTATGCGTATTGATTTTAAATGTATTTTTTCTTGTTCATTGAAAGTAGTACCCAGATTGTTGCTTGAGAAGTTGCTGTAAGCGAAGCTGACGACTGAGTGTGACCTCAACCATGAAGCCCATTCAGGGCTTTGACTGTGAAATGTCGGATTCAAATGTTTTTCCTTGCTCGTATCATCCTAGGAGCCCCCCCGGCCCACTCAGGCCCAGCCCGGCCCCTGTAACTTTGAGGTCAGACAGTTCCTGGACTGTGCTACCGGCCAGTATGACCTGAGTCTATGCGAGGGCTTCAGCGAGGCTCTCAAACAGTGCAAGTTCTCCCACGGTGAGTGTGCTGAAGGATGGATGGAGCCACATGAAACACTGCTCCAAACACCCCAAGGCATCTGCTTTTTTAATATGAAATGCTTCATGTGCGCTTCATGTGAAACACTTACTGCTTTGGTTCTCCTGGCACCTGATCATACAGTTTTACAGTAGTATGATTTCTCCGTAGGAGCTACAGAAACTCGTTGGACATAAAAATATGTAATTTGATTAAAAATCATGTGTATCTCTTTTTTTTCTGCAGGTGTGACGTCGCTGGTGTGAAGGATGGTGATCAGCTGTCAAGTTGGACATATCTCAATAATGAAACTTACTGTAGAAATTGCCACATTCTAGAACGTAGATGTGAACGTACCTCAGGCAGAGAGCATGTTGGTTTTTTTGATCGATGACCGTGTAATGTATACATACATTACTATAATATACAAAATGTTTTTGGTATGTACAGGCAAGAACCTTTAATAAATAGCTGCTATGACCTTGCACATAATGTCAGTGTATTTTCCTTATTCCTGTCATGTCGTGTTTTTAGCCTGTATATATACATATACAGTATACAGGCTTGAGGGGGCAACGGTTTACATGTAACGAGATTACCTAATCGGGATACAAAAAAAGTAACTGCTTCGATTACAATCAGATAGCAGGATTACAATGTTACAATCCATAACTGATTTAATGGTTTCTCACAGAAATCCCCTAGATTATGAACAATTGTGTTATTGCACTAGACATAACTTCAATCCCACAACATCAGATATTATTAAACTTCATAAAGCGCTTCCTCAAGAATGTGTGTTTATGTCGAAACATGTTATGGCTCTCCAAACTATATAGCCACAACTGCCCTCATTAAAGGGATATTAGTCCTGGACGAAACATGCAATAATCCCTTTATAAGGAAGTGTCTCACTGAAAAATTATTTCCTGGTAGACAAAACAAATGAGATCCTACATAAATTCGACAATCAATGCATTAATAAACTAAGAACTGTGTATCTAACATTCGCTTTGGGCTACCACCCAAAAAAACGAAACACTTCAACAATATGTATCCCTAAGGAATTGCTTATAGTGCGTATCGTGGATGAATGTGGGTATGATGTTCCAATTCCAATAAAGTTTGTAAAAAATAAAAAAGGGTCCGCCTGACTGAACCTTGGCACATTGACCTCAGTTGCGGTACATCCGGTTCTGCTTTCAAAATAAATCTGTACGACATGTTTTCTTAGCATCAGGCCACGTTGTCATCGGTTTTTAATCCACTGCATATTCTTTGTTATTCTGACGAGTTTACATTTTCTGCAAACAAAATCTCAAAATTAAAATAATTTCAATTTGACATTCTTAGAGCATTGTTTTATTCAGTTATGAGTGTATACCTACCACACACACACACACACACAACTTATTTTGTGTGTTATCAGGGTTTCTGTGAACCATAAATAGAACATATACATATTAAACCCATTTGAGCATTTTTTTTAAATTTAACTTTCAAATATTAAGCACACACATCAAGATATAATATTAAGACGTATAAATATGACCCTCCACTAGACAATAAGAACAACATACTAGCTGAAGAAATATTACATTAGTTTGAACGTTTTGAACTCACTGACATTATTTTTAAATCTACAACCGGAAGCAGTAGACTCGGCTGCTCTCCTGTCGCTGCTCTCTGGTCTCGGTACAGTTTCGGGCAGACTTGACTCCAGCAGACTTCAGAATGCCTTTCGTCGACATTCAGAGTAACCTGCCGGCCAGCTCCTTCTCGGAGGACTTCCTGAAGAAGCTGTGCTCCTGCACCGCTGCTGCTCTGGGGAAGCCCGAGGAGGTGAGTACCTTCCCGGCCAGGAGCTGCAGGAGCCCCGCGGGGTGAAGCTGGGCTGCGTGAGTCCTGCTGTGGTCATACAGTCTGGGCACATGTGCCTCATGCTTTCAACAGGATTAACGTTCCTAGCAGTTTTACATGCATGTACCACTAACTCTAACCTACAGCTGTTTTAATTAGTGGAATAGAGGCTTTTCCAGCACATCAACACTTTCTCACCAGTTCCTCTGAACTGTAATGGCTGGAAGGGTCCATTCACATAAAGTCACAGTAGGCTTGGCTATAACATTTATTGCATACTTGTTACATTACCCAGTGCTCCTCAAAGTGTGGACCGCGGCCGCCCCCTAGTGGTCCGTGAGTATATTGGTAACATTTCACATTTGAAATACATTTACATTTTCCGCACTCTCGCGGGAATATCTCCGCAATGGAGCGAGCTTAAGTGTCACTTAAGTTTGAGAAACCGGCTCGAGATACATTTTTTGATATATTCCATGGAATGCTCTTAACATCCCGATAGCAATGAACATCTGAAGTGCTTTGACAACAAATCCATAAAAAAAAATGTCATCTGTGGAAGCCGTAGTACTGTAAAAAGCACGACCAATCATTTTAGCCGGCCCGGCTAAAGTAACTGGATGGATGTCAGCCTTCCATCGGGGCACAAACTGATCTCGTGCCCTCATTGTTCATGTGCGCGTTCGTGTGTGTTGGAGGAGGGGCTCTGTATGGAAGTAGCAGATTTCTTCTGGCTGTGTATTTTCTTAATTCTAGCGCACTCCAGCTGGTTTCTCCAACATTACCTACCCTTCCTTTAAGTAAAAGTAGAAGTACCAGAGTGTAGGAATACTCTGTTACAAGTAAAAGTCCTGCATTCAAAATGTTCCTCAAGTAAAAGTACAAAAGTATTAGCATCAAAATACCAAAAGTAAAAGTAGTCACTGTGCAGATTGGTTCAGTTCAGAATAATATATATGATATGTTTTATAATGACTGATCATGAAAGTGTTCTCAAAGCTGGTGAAGGTGCAGCTAGTCTGAAGTACTTTGTAGACTGCAGGGTAGCTGGTGGAGGTGCAGCTAGTCTGAAGTACTTTGTAGACTGCAGGGTAGCTGGTGGAGGTGCAGCTAGTCTGAAGTACTTTGTAGACTGCAGGGTAGCTGGTGAAGGTGCAGCTAGTCTGAAGTACTTTGTAGACTGCAGGGTAGCTGGTGGAGGTGCAGCTAGTCTGAAGTACTTTGTAGACTGCAGGGTAGCTGGTGAAGGTGCAGCTAGTCTGAAATACTTTGTAGACTGCAGGGTAGCTGGTGAAGGTGCAGCCAGTCTGAAGTACTTTGTAGACTGCAGGGTAGCTGGTGAAGGTGCAGCTAGTCTGAAGTACTTTGTAGACTGCAGGGTAGCGGTGGAACTAAAGTCTGATTCGACACTTGGTTATATTTCACATCATTCATCCACATCTGTGAAGTAACTAAAGGTACTAAATACATGTAGTGGAGTAAAAGTACACCATTTACCTCAATTCTAGTGGAGTAGAAGTACAAAGTAGCATAACATGGAAATACTCAAGTAAAGTACAAGTATCTCAAAATTGTATTTAAGTACAGTATTTGAGTCTACTAACCCCCTAATCCCACCAGGAGCGTCTGCAGTGTTTTTAGCGATCGCGGCCACTCTAGTCAATGGGTGCTATTCCACCAGACCCGCTGCGCCGCGGCTCGAAGCGTCCCAGAAGCTCCTCGCCGCAAGGAATTTCTAAAATATAGGATGAATCCTATTTTTGACGCGGCGCAGTGCAGGAAGTGATGAAAATCGCCTTGTTGTCTGCTTTGCTGGTTGAGGGGGTGCACCCAAAACCGGCTCCTTCTCCCCCCCCCACCACCGTCTTTCAAGTAGGAGAATACATGCCAGCGTTCTCCTCCGGTTTACAGGCACTGTAAATTATATATATATATATATATAGAATAATTATGACGATGAATGCATATTTTTTTACCACTAAAATACAGCAACACATCTTTGATTCATGTCGTTTATAACTGGAATATTACAATTATTATTAACTGTGTCTGTAGTCTACAACACAACAACATAGGAAATAACAACAATAAACCCGATTTAAACAGACACAAACATAAACCATTTAACTACGTAGCCTACTACTTGTAGAAGTACAAATGTCCAGGAAATATTCCAAAATTAACAACAACTGTGAGGCTGCACACACGACGCTCCGCTTCGCAACGTTTTGAAACGCGCCTGGTGGGTTATGACGCAGGAAGAGGCCGCAGCGCGCCGCAGCGCAGGCGCTTCTGGTTGGATCAGGGGGTTAGTCCCACCTCGGCCAGTATGTAGGAAAGGGCAGTGCCTGTTGTTATGCGACTAATCGCTTCAGCCGTAATGTAATGCACACATACTGTACACATGTATCTATCTATACACTCACTTTATGTAACATGTAACATATAACACACAGCCTCACATGCAGCAAATGTGTCAACATGAAATGACACATGTATGTGTGGATACAAGTCACTTTAATTAAAGTTGTACGCAACTTGTTATGGAAACTTCTGTGTAGCAATGCAGTGGGAGTCACCGACTCAGGAAGGAGACAGGGTGGAGCAGGAGCTTCGATGTCAAACACTGGAGGTTTATTTGGAGTTACAGCCGGAGGATTCACATCACAAGTCACACAGTCACTGTCTGACTGCACGGGTGGTTGCCACGTCAATTCTGGAGCGCCTCTCTCTCGTTAGCCCATTGAACTGGTTTCACAGAGTAATCAACATGTCTTGATAAGATAGTTTAAACAGTTGGGCACACTGAGTCACTTGCGTCCGTCACTTATGGCCTCGAAGATGTCATACCCTGGAGTCCACAAACAACAAAGAAGGAAGTGTCCCAGTGCACCCACAACAACAGACCATCTGTGACCGTGTTGACCGGTCACAAAATGGGAACAATAATATTATTGGCTGAAGCAGCCTGTGTCCTTAAAGGACAGGAACAATAGACGTCAAGGTTGGTCCTGTATGTCACATCTAGGAGTCTGAGATAATTATTTCCCTAACACAACTGAAATAAGATATTTGTCATAGAAACATCATTAGGTATTGTGTCTATTATGAGAATATAATGGTTGAATGTGTATACAAATTACTAACATAACATAACTGTTAGGGAAGCACGATAATTATCGGCCCATATTAGGAATTATGACGTCATCCCGATAAACCGATAACAGTATTAATAGCACCGATAATATACAATATATTTTTTGGGTATCCTGCGGTGTGGGTGGATTGGGATGAGGGGCGCTTGTTTTTCACTCGGCTCCTCCCGTTTTGCCAGTACTGTGGTGTTAGTGGTTTAGGAAGAGGGGAGTTCTTCACAAATCCAGCGCTCCCTAATACTTCGAACCTGATCAGTCACCTGAAACATCGCCATCGCTACGATGGTGTGTTAAAAGCGTACGAAGACAATAATACAATACAGTGTGTGTGTGTGTGTGTGTGTGTGTGTGTGTGTGTGTGTGTGTGCGTGTGCGTGTGTCTGCGCGCACGCGTTGGAGCTAAGTGCAACTCAAGGCATATGCTCGAACCGGAGCTGCCTGGACGCTGCAATCATGTTGCTGAGTGTGCTGACTTCTCGTACAATGTCCCGCTGTCTGCTTCCTGCATCAAGTCAAGTGCTCGGCGCAGTTGTGTGGATAGAGCGCTCCTCTGTTTTCATTTAAACGGCTCCTTATATCCGTTAGCGCAGCTAGCTAGCACCAGATGCTAACAACAACAATGCACTAAGGTCTCTCTCTTGCTCGCTCGGACCACACGTACACACACCCTCCCGGTCCTCCGATGCCAGTCGGTGCCTGCCGGTGAGCGTGGAAGTGTGGTCTGCCACAAGCGGGCGGCAGGAGCGGGGCTGTCAGCATCAGCTTGTAGATGGTATTTTAAACTCGATGCGCTCTGAAGCTACGGGGCGGCCGAGGAAAAAAAATACACATGCGTTAATCGCGTTAAAATAATTAGTGGTGTAATTGTTTATTATCGGTTATCGGTATCGGTATCGGTCTTGAGAAGCAGGAAGTTATCGGTATCGGTATCGGTTTCAAAAAACCAATATCGTGCATCCCTAATAACTGTTCTTTTCTTAAAAAATGCACTTCTCATAGCCGTGGGAAGTAGGGGTGCTGCAGAATGGCCGGTCGTCATCATTTAAGTTGCGCTGACAGGCGACAGAGGTCCACCATGTCCCCGCAGCGAGGCTACCCCCCCCCCGTTGACAATTTACCGCACCCCCTAAGTAAAATGACTTCTCGCGGCTATGCTTCTTCTCATTCTCATTCTCGTGCTTCTTCTCGTGCAAGGCCTTACTGAAGGACACTTTAGCATGCTCACTTTGTCTGTGTGGGTGTGGCCTTTAACTGAAGTTCAGTGTATCTGCACTCACTTCCCTCATGCTGACCCATGTTTACGTGCTCCACCCTAACTGATGCTGGTCCTGTGTTTCAGAGGATGCACCTGGTGGTGCAGCCCGGGCTGCCCATGCTGGTAGCCGGCTCCTGCTCTCCGTGTGTCATTCTGTCAGTGTCTGCCATCGGTGTGACCGACACCGCTGACAAGAACAAGGAGCACAGCGCCAAGATCTTCGAGTTCCTGACCAGAGAGCTCAGTCTGACTGCAGACAGGTGAGCTTTATGGATCCCTCGTGTGTTGATTCGGCCAGGAGCAGAGAGTGGTGTCCAAGACAATCATTAAAGTCCATCAATAAGCTTTACCGTGCATTCTCCTTTGCTGGAAAGAGTTTCTTACGATAAGTGTGCTTTTTAACTGACAAACATATTTTATCATCTCCTGTCTGATGACTGACTTGAAATGGACTAATCTGCAGAATGAGTACTTTTACTTTTGGTCTTTTACGTATATTGTTATGCTAATACTTTTGTACTTTTACTTGAGTAACATTTTGAATGCAGGACTTTTACTTGTAACAGAGTATTATTACACTCTGATCTTTTACTTAAGTACACGATCCGAGTTATTTTCCCACCTCTAGATTTTGCAATATTGCAGATAATACACTTTTATGATACCGACATCATCGCTGGTTCAGCAGGATAATCTCAATGTTAACACCAATTATATGATTCTTTAAGCGTTAATGTAATCGGTGGAAGTAAAATGCTATCGTTGGATTAGAAGCAAACTACACCCTGGTCACAGGGCTGTGCAACACCAACGCTAAGCTAAAAATGGCTAATAAAGTTTTTTAGTCTCAACTAATCACTTGTCAGCAGCTGCTATTTTGATGACACATAGAAGCTTGGGACATTCAGCGTAATTTAATACCATAGAACAAAACGTTAATATCTCTTCAGCTTGTGTTAACAGATCTTATTTCAGGCATCTAAGACACGTTCAAAAGGACGTGGACTTTGAGACGAGGGAATAATCGGAATGAAAACATTTTCAGATTTGGGACACATTCCTGCATCACTCTGTTGGGCAGTTTAAACTCCACACTAGCTTCTTCTAGTTTGGAAACTCTACTCAGCACTGCCAATATGCTTTCCAGTTGCTCTACACTGCATATTATTTGCATGTCAAGTGATTCATGTTTCAAATGGATTTAAATTTGCCCGGTAGAGTATGTGCCTTGTCCTGGTCTTTGCTGCCGTTATTATTCATTGTTGATAATCTGATTGTACTATTTTTTTGTCAGTCAAAATCACTCCTGCAGATTGGACTGTCTTGTGCATGTGCAAATGTGCATCGAGGACACTACAGATTCACTTTTACCCCTTTCCCACCAAACCGGTTCCAGGGCCAGTTCGGAGCTAGTGCCCGATTTTAAACCAGTTTCTTGGCTCCGGTTCGTATTTGGAATATTTTTGCAATAAGTAGTCAAGATAAAGATAAAATTACACATCTAATACCAGGGGAAATGATCACCTTATGATGCCAAACGGAGTCAATTCAGACTGAAACACATTCCCTGATAGTGATGGGGGATATGCATCAGTTACTTTGTTACATTCAGATAGTGAGTTACTGCTTTCCAGCAGCCGTTCCCGCCAGTAAACAGTAGGGGTGTTGAAAATAATCATTTATACGATGCATTGCGATGCGGACGTGGACGATTCGGTCTCGATGCAGTGACGGAAGATAATCGGTTATAGAGTAGTAACGTTGCTTCCTGATTTTCCGGCCGCGGCTTTACTATAACGTTTTTTCTGTCACTTTAATATCAAATCGGTCGGTGACGCAGAGATCAGGGAACAGACGTGACAGCGGCACAGCAACACCGAACACGGAGCAGTCTGCTTTATCCACCAACACCAGAACACCAGTCCAGAACCCACAGCAGAAGGACCCGCTCCGAATCACTCCGTGTCGCTGCGGCTCAGAGACACAGACAGGGATTTATGTTTTTTAAAAATAATCACGTTACAATCATGTCAGGTTTTTGGTGGATTTAATCAAGTCTTAGATTGCAGAGTATGAATGTCCTCTAGCAATTTTCAGACGATATATACGTGTGTAAAGTTTGTGAAAGCAGGAGTAAAAAAGCTTCCGCGATCACCGTCTCCTCCGTTCCTCCAAGCCCCGCCCCCTCCCTGAAAATAATGAGTGACAGGCTGATAGTGACCCGATAGAAACTTTATTATTCACTTAATCACTGAGATATAATGAAGCTAATTTAATCTCATACATTCATGGGATTTATGCAACAGTAAAACAGAGAATGTAAGTGTGCACCCACATGCATGTTGTTATATGCTGTTGTAAATACTCCTGTTGTCTGCTGTGTTCAGACTCAAGTCCTGTGTGTGATGCCACATTCAGGACCTTCAGTGTCCTTTCTTAACAGAAGGCCGTGGCTAGAAGCTGCAGCTAGACTGCAGGAGCATTAGCTTTTTGTTTTTGAGGATGGAACAACTTCACACACGGAGGCTAGACCTATACAATTAATTTATTTTGGTTTATAAATTAATGTCAAGACATTTATGTTTTTGATTTCTGAAGCACTTTCTAAATAATAAAAAGAGAGTTCATATGTATTTACTGCATGTATGCATTGATGAAAAATAAGCCATGGGCAGTAATATAGAAAATTGAGGATGCAACGCATTGGTATGAATCGTGATGCACCGGGATATCGAACCGAATCGAATCGTTGACAGGATAATCAGAATCGAATCGTGAGACCAGTGAAGATGCACAGCCCTAGTAAACAGCAGAATAAACGACGCTGGATGAGCAGCGGATCACTGTAGGTCGGTAAATGACGCTGAACCACATGGGTAAACAAGGAATTTAAAGGGGACCTATCATGCAAAATTCACTTTTTTATGTCTTATATACATAAATATGTGTCCCCGGTGTGTCAGGGAACTCACGCAGCGTCAGAAAATAAAACCCTCTCTCCTTTCCTCCGTACCCAAATCTCTAAAAATGAGGGTACAACGGAGCTGGTCCAGATTTGCGTCCGATATGACGTCATATCGGCAATGCAGACCCACAACACTATCAGAAACGTTGCTATCAGAAACAATGCCCGACTGTTTTGGACGTAATATGGTCGGTGTTTACATTTGCATCGCTAACACTCAGAGCTAACCTGTACTGGAGAGCATGTGTGTGAAGAAGCAGGAAATAAAAAGGAACTCACCTTGTGGTATAACTGCCAAGAGAGAAAGCCTTTGCGCTCCATACTGTTTTAGAAATAATCCTTGATAATGGCGTTTCATCACGGCAGTATCTGCCGGTAGAATCTCCCGCAAGAGCAGAAATAGAGTGATATGCAGTGATGCAAATTAGTCGCTTTTTGGCGCCTCCCGGTTTTTTAACGCTGATTTGGGTGACTTGTGTAATTCGTGGAGAACCGAAGAGTTTTCGTTTTGGGGAGGGGGTCGTGGGGGAGGGAGTCCGTGCGTCAGACTGACGGACAACTTCTCACTTGAAAAAAAGAAGAGATCGCAAAACAATTAAACAAGCGAGTACCTGTTTTTCCTGGCCAAGGACAGGTTCCTTTAACACAACACAAGCATAACGTGGTTATGTCTCGTCTGAAAGGAGTGTAGACAAGAGTGCTGACAGAGAGCACCAGAACGCCGCTCCAGCTCTTCAAATATTGCCGTACTACCCATAAGGAGCCGTACACATGCCGCAGTGTTTGCGTGGCTGTGTCTTTAGTTGTAAGCACAGTGGCGATCTGTTATTAGCATCTGGTTAGCTAGCTATGCTAACGAATTTAAAGAGCTTTTCTACAACCAGGTGGAAGAGAGCTCTCTCCTGATAGGCTCAAATAACCTCAGCTCAGTGAGGTTAAGGCACACCTTGATATGATCATTATAGTTATTAATGAGACATTAGAGACTAAATGAAAAACAGGTATAAAATACTAAATGACAGTAACAAATTTAATTAAATTGTTAAAAAACAACAAGAATAGTGTTTAAAAGGAGAGTGATTTGTAAAATATCCAAAAAGAAAAATCTGCTTCCAGTTCTGTTTCATATGGGTGTTGAAAGATGTATCCATAGATCTCCTCATGTTGCTCTCAAAGTGCACCAGATTGATGCTTTTAACTTCAATATTTAAAAATAAATCTTCCCGGGGAATCATGCCCCTGGACCCCCCTAGAGGAGGTTAGGTCCCCCCCACTTAAATCATGTTCAAATGGATAGGATACTAAATACATTTGCACACATCTTGTGTCCATATCTTTCTGTTTTGGAGGTCATGCCACAACCGTGCACGTGCATGCATGCCCGAGTCATGGTAAGATATCTGGATTAAGAGGTTGCTTTTTCTTTGCACAGCATGAAAGAAAGGCCAAATGAATGGGCTGTGATTTTAGTTTTTTTAAGCAGAGGTTGAGTTCAATAATTTGTACGACCCTCGGAGGATGTTGTAAAAATTGAAAGGAAAAGGGTTAATAAAAACCCTTGATTTATAACTTAACATCTCTGTCTCCTATTGATCAGAGTATATTATAAAGAATACCCAGTTAATTGAAGCATTATAGCACAGGGTCAGATGGTATATTACGCTGTTTTTTTTCTGCCTCGAATAGTTCTCTCTTTTTTCACCATACCCGTGTTTGCATCACTGGATATGAGGCATGGCTAGAATGGGTGATCGGTTTGGTATTTCGAGCAAAACTCTTCATAGACATGTTTTTTATATATTTGTATATATCTGAGACCTATGCTATTGCCTAAAAATAGCATGACAGGTGACCTTTAATAAACTAATAAGCAACAACGTTGGAGAAGTCGTTCTTTAATCTGAGTATCGACCAGACACAATCTGCCATTGTTGTTGTGAGTGTCGTTGCTGAGAAAATCAGCAACGTAAACGGTGATGTCATGACCTGGCACCAGTCAGGCACCAGGCAGTGGAAACACAAATGGTTCCTAAACTGGGAACTAGTTCCGAACTAAAACAGCTAGAACTGGAACCAGTTTGGTGGGAAAGGGGGTATCAGTTCTCCAAAGTAAACTCTGCTATCAGATTCTCACGGATAATAATTTAACCGATTTTTTTTAAGATTGAGAGCAGCACTACTTAAACCTTATTATTTTTATATTTGAATGATTGTACTGCATTATGATTGAGCTCATTTCCAATTCACAGGATTACCATTCAGTTCCACGCGCTGCAGCCTCACCAGGTGGGGAAGAAGGGGACCGTCATGAGCTTCTTGTAAAAGACGTTGCTGTGGTGGAGACGTTACACATTGTGATTCCTGAAAGAAGTAAAGTCAACATAAATCAGTTCGAAACAAACACCAAGTAAAAGACAGTCATTAAGGTCAGGTACTGTATTCATGTGATACCCAGGCGAGCTGTCTCGTTCATGTTTTAGACATCTGCAGTAAAACATGATGTTGATAACTTCTATTTTTAATAATTCAAAGACCTGTTGCTCTTGTTACTATCCCTGAAATCACTTGTGTCACATATTACTGAATGTCGGTATTGTACTGAGAGTTTGGACTCCCATTGTAATCTAATGTAGACATTAACACAAAGTAAAATGCTATAAACTGATTTTCAGTTTGATGGTTGCCAACACTAAGATCTTCCTAACCTGTTATCCAGTCAATTTAGTTTAGGATTAACCTTTTTTTTACTCTGTTGATGGGATTGAAACAAGTTCACGAGTAATGCATTACCTATAAAAAAGTTTGTATCTCTCCATTACCCAGAGCGGGTTAGTTTGTATAGTGACATTTTATTTGAAACACAATAAACAAACATTCTTAATCTTTGAATTCCTGAGTATTATTTTGTATATGTTTTTTATTTAGTTGAAATAATGACATTATCTTGGTATCTTTAGAGATGCATTAGTGTCTTACCCTTGGGTCCTGATCTCTATTCCTGTATTCCTGTTTTATGTGTTTATTTATGTCTGCAGACTTTCTGTAATCTTTCACAGAGCCATACAATTATTAATCAGTACAATTAAATCCTATTTTTGATCATATTTTATGTGTGAAAAACATGTATAATACAATGTTACTTAACCCTTTAACTTGTCTTTTAAATACAAACAGCCTAGAGATCATTTTGAGTTATGTAAGCTGTCACCTTCCACCCAGTGCTCCACGGTCTCCTGTTTTGTTAACCGTTTCACTTGTGGAGACCAGAGAGTACAGAGAGGTAGCAAGAGGATTCACTCTTAAATACTACTTTCACTGAATTCCTGTTTCACACCCCCCAGCTCTCTTTTCTCTGACATCTACTCCACATGTGTTTGTGGTTTAACAACACATTGAAGGGTTTGTGTAACCTTGAAACGTCCTAGCTCACTCATTAGCCTCCAAACAGCCGTGGGCTTAGCGGGACTCTGACATTGCATTTAGCTGATGCTTTTATCCAAAGCGACTTACAATAAGTGCGTTCGACCAACAAAATACAAACTTGAAGAAAACAGAATCATATAAGTACAGGTTTCATAGAGCAAAAACATTTCAAGTGCTACTCAACTGCCTTTAGATAAGCCAGTCCTTTATTAGTATACAAGTGCTTTGTTAGTAATTCTATCGCTCGAAGTGGAGTCGAAAGACAGGTGTTTTCAGTCTGCGCCGGAAGGTGTGTAAGCTATCTGCTGTCCTGATGTCAATGGGGAGCTCATTCCACCATCTTGGAGCCAGGATAGCAAACCCACGTGTTTTTGCTGATGGGAACTTGGGTCCCCTTCGCAGCGAGGGTGCAGCGAGCCGTTTGGCTGATGCAGAGCGGAGTGCACGTGCTGGGGTGTACGGTTTAAACATGTCCTGGATGTAGGAAGGGCCAGATCCATTTGCAGCATGGTACGCAAGTAGCATTGTCTTGAAGTGGATTCTAGCAGTTACCGGAAACCAGTGAAGGGAGCGGCGTGGTGTGGGAACATTTAGGAAGGTTGAAGACCAGACGAGCAGCTGCATTCTGGATGAGCTCCAGAGGTCGGATGGCACATGCAGGTAGACCAGCCAGGAGGGAGTTGCAGTAGTCTAGGCTTGAGATGATGAGAGCCTGGACCAGAACCTGCGTGGCTTTCTGGGGACGTATCCTCCTGATGTTGTAAAGCGTGTATCTGCAGCAGCGGGTTGTAGCAGCTATGTTTGCAGTGAAGGACAGGTTGTTATCTAGGGTCACAGACATCCACTGAGAGATGTCAGCTAGACAAGCAGAGATGCGTGCGACGACCTGGGTCTCTGAGCGGGGTAAGGACAGAATTAATTGGGTGTCGTCAGCGTAGCAGTGGTATGAAAAACCATGCGGGCTAATGATTGATCAGAGCGAGTTTGTGTACAAGGAGAATAGGAGGGGACCAAGAACAGAGCCCTGAGGGACGCCTGTAGTTAATTGACAAGGGTCGGACTCCGACCCTCTCCAAGTAACCCTGTAGGTGCGGTCTTTGAGGTATGAGGTGAGGAGGGAAAGTGCAGAGCCTGAAACTCCAGTTCTTGGAGAGTGCGAAGGAGGATCTGATGATTCACCGTGTTGAATGCAGCAGACAGGCCCAAAAGGATGATGACAGAGGAGAGGGATGCTGATTTAGCCGTGTGCAGTTCCTCAGAGACAGCAAGGAGGGAAGTTTCTGTGGAGTGACCTGCCTTGAAACCAGACTGGTGCGGATCCAGAAGGTTGTTCTGATGGAGATAACCGGAGAGTTGTTTAAAGACAGCGCGTTCAAGTGTTTTAGACAAGGAGAGAGACAGACCTGTAGTTTATAACATCAGACGGGTTGAGAGTGGGTTTCTTTAGGAGAGGGTTTACTCTTGCCTCCTTGAGACTGTTTGGAAAGGGACCAGAAGTTAGAGAAGTGTTGATGAAACGGGTGAGAAACGGTAGAATATCAGGAGCGATAGTCTGAAGGAGGTTTGAAGGGATAGGGTCCAGAGGACAGGTGGTAGGGCGGGCAGAGGTAATGAGGGTAAGAACCTCACTTGGAGAGAGAGGGGAAAATGAGGTCAGTGTGTGGGTGGAAGGAGGGTCAGGTGATCCAGCGGTGAGTAAAGGTGAGTCAGAAAAAGAAGAGCGAATATCTTCAACCTTTTTTTCAAAGTGGTTAACAAAGTCGCTTGACAGAAGGGAGGAGGGGGAGGGGCTTTGGGAGGGTCCAACAGGGTGGAGAAGATGGAAAATAGTTTTTTGGGATTGGAATAGGAAGATTGGATCTTATCTTGAAAGAAAGTGCTTTTTGCCTGAGAGATCGAAGTAGAGAAAGAGGAGAGGAGAGCCTGATAGGTTACGAGGTCGTCATGGTGTTTGGATTTCCACCGTTTCCGCTCTGCTGCCCGAAGGATGGTTCTATTAGCACGCAGTGCGTCACTTAGCCAGGGAGCAGGAGGGGACTGACGAGCCTGCCGAGATGTGAGAGGACAGAGAGAGTCCAGAGAGGATGAGAGAGTAGAGAGGAGAGTTTCTGCAGCAGAGTTTGGAGGCAGGAGTTGGAACGAGTCAGAGGAAGGGAGGGCGAGGGCACCGATGAGGCAAAGGTAGAGGGGGAGAGGGAACGGAGGTTACGGCGGACAGGTACAGGATGAGAAGAGATTCGTTTGTTATGTTTGGAAAGGGGTAGAGAGAATGAAATGAAGAAGTGATCGGATGTGTGGAGCGGGTTTACAGAGAGGTTAGAAGTAGCGCAGTTCCTTGAGAATATGAGATCAAGGACATTGCCAGCTTTATGAGTTGGTGGGGACGGAGACAGTGAGAAAGCAAAGGTGGTTAACAGAGATGTTAGTTCAGCTATCTTCCCCGTCTGGAGGTTGAGGTCTCCGAGAAGTACAGCGGGAGGGCCAGATTCAGGGATGTGTGAGAGGAGATGATCTAACTCCTCCAAGAAGTCCCCCAAGGCGCCTGGTGGACGGTAGAGAACAACAATGGTTAATTGTATTGGATGGGTTACTGTGACGGCATGAAATTCAAAGGTGGAAGGAGTGAAGTTAGGTAGCTCGAAGAGGGAAAAGCTCCATTTGGGAGAGAGCAGGAGACCAGTGCCACCTCCTCTGCCAGTGGGTCTGGGTGTATGGGAGAAGGAATATGCTGTGGAGAGAGCTGCTGGGGTGGATGTGTTGGATGGAGTAATCCAGGGGCCCTTCTCACATTTTTCATTTCCTCGCTTCTCGGTCTCACCAGAAGTTGATTTGTCTGCGCCATCTTGAGTAGCGTCCCATTGGCCTTATTTTTGCCGGAGGAGCGAGGAGCGAATTTATTTTGTGCACTCTAATCAATATTAATCAACTAATGTTCGTTTATACATTTTAAGAATGGTGTTTATCTTTTTTGAAAATTAGTTCTTATTTTATTTATTTGGGTCTACAACAGATAATACAAATGTTTGTGTCAGTAAATGTGTACTAACAGAGGCGGGGGTGTGTGTGGAAATAACGGGGACATAGCTGGCTGCTGTCAGACGATCAGCTGTGCAGCGTCATCACAAACGGACGTCGCTTCACGTGACGCTCCGGAGGAAAGGACGTCCCATTGCTCTTAAAACTCATTTCCCTGCTTCTCGTGGTTTCCTTGCGTCTCTCCATGCTTCCCTGGTGGGAGGGACTAGTCACAGGGAAACGACGCAAGTGAGGGACGCAAGGAATCCATTTAACCGAAGTGAGAAGGACCCCAGGTCTCAGTGAGAGCAAGGAAATCTAGAGACGGCAGGGAGGGAAGCGTAGCCAGAGATGAAGTCAGCCTTAGGAACAGCTGAGTTCCACAGGCCGCCTGTAACTAGATGTTGGATCGCAGTGGAGCACGTGGGATAGACGAGAGCAGGGCGGTTATATCGATTAGTAGATGCACGGGGCCAGTGATAATTGCGAGAAGACACATGAACAGGAATGGAGAAAATACACATGATTATAGCATGAGGGGCTAGAAAGCTAAAGAAAATAAAACACCAGCGATACTTAGCTCTAGTGATGGCAGTTTGACACTGAAGCTTCGAACGGAGCTTCAACCCTGGACTTCCTATTCCATAGAAGCAGTGCTTCGAAGCTTGCTTCAAATCACGTGACATGTGACGTCCGAAGCAGCAACTGCTTCAAATCACGTGACATATGACGTCCGAAGCAGCAACTGCTTCATTTCCTGAATGAATCACTTGACTGGTTCGCGGTCCATTCACGCGATTCAATGCACTGCCTCGATTCTGACAGGTGACAGGTTGAAACAGTTTCGAATTTGAGCGCTTTAACACTTTATGACCGCTCTAAACAATGCGCTGTTGCTGTTGAGTTGTTGTTGGTATTGCATTTGAATTGTATCATTATAGAGCAAACCAGGAAGAAAGATAGGTCGTTCTGGCTCGGGAAACACTTCGAAATGTGGAGAAATTATGAACAAAAAGACAATTATCAGTAATATAAAAACAGTTCAATAATTCAAGGAATAGATAGCCGAGTGGGTAGAGCCGGCGGCCCGAATGCGGCGATGTCCTCTGCGCAGCTGGTTCAAAGCCTGGAATGGATGTATTTTAATCATTGCTTTTCAACTTTAATAACTGATAAAAGGCCCTCTCCTCCCAACAAAATGTCCAACACTCTCTTGTCTCTTCTCAATAACCCAATACACACAATTATCAATCTTTAATTGCAAATAGAACATGATATTCAGTCTTAGTGTGTGTGTGTGTGCATTGAATATTTTTCAAGGCAAAGATACGTTAAACCCAATGCAGCCTTGCACTTCGCCAGGAGAGGTCGCTGTAACTGAAGCTTCGAGAAATGAACCTATTTCCGACACAATTGTCCAAGTGGTTCGATGCTTCATTCAAAGCTTCATTTTGCCATCACTACTTAGCTCAATCAAAGTAGGATTTGCCTCCCTCGTGACTCCCGCAGGACTCTAATGTCTTTGTCAATCTTCGTCTGTCTGACGCTGACGCTCCAGGAAAGTGCTACCTAAAATGGACACCTGATTGCTGAGTTCTCACAGCTGTGGGGCCACGTCCTTTAATTAGTTAACTCTCTGCAGCTGGTGTCCCTCAAAAGGAAATCGAGACTGGCTCCCTCCTGAGTTGTTATTGTCTTTTCAGTGGCCCAATGGTTTTACAATTACATTAAACCCTAAGTTATAAACTTATGAGTTTAACCCTTAATACAGTTACACCTACTCAATAAAGCTCTTAGTATTCTACACATGTTTACATTAAAGTTAACCCTAGCAGTCAGTTTTAAGGTTTCAGTCAAATGACTTGTCCCAAGTTTCTGCCTGACAGACACTGTAGCGGTTTGGAGATTTTAAATCACAATTTCAGTCAGATCAACTACAGAGCATTTATACAGAGTCCACACACTGAAACAGAGAAGTCTAAAGACAGAATGTTACTCTGTTATCCTGACCTGTATGCTCTGTCTGCTTGTTCCGTCAAAACCAACTAAACGCTAAATTAATGTGATCTTTGTCATCTTTGCTCATAAACGTAACGGTTTTAAAGCTGTGGTCTCTACACATGAGTATCATTAGTATGTTAAAGGATAATGCAAACTCTCAGCTTGTGTCCGTCATTGTTTTCACGCTTTATACAAGGTTTATTAGAACGTAAAACAATCCTTTAAAGTACTAATACCACACTACAAACACAAGGTTCCAAGAAAAGTTCTGCAATCGAAAAAGTTATTTCACTAAAAATAATATCAGGAGTATAACCAGGAAAATGTATCTTAAGTATGTAAAATCATAGATGAGAAACTGGAACAATTACTATGTTTTGAATTAATTATGATTTAAAAATTGTTATAATTGACTGGCTAATAATGTATGTGATAGTAGACATATACTTTGTTTGGTGTACTTATTATGATTCATGTCATTTTATAATTGTTTCTTCTCTTTCTGAAATATAGTGGAGTACAAGGTTAGGATAGTGCTCGCATCATCCTGTTCTCTGGTGACAACAACGCACAGGCAGACCATTCCCTCTAAGCCAGCATGACGTTGATATTTTTGATCTTAATATATTTTGCCTATAACCCCAAAACATTGCTATTGTGTTAGCACTTGCAGTTATAGTGGGTGTTATGGAAACTTCTGTGTAGCAATGCAGTGGGAGTCACCGACTCAGGAAGGAGACAGGGTGGAGCAGGAGCTTCGATGTCAAACACTGGAGGTTTATTTGGAGTTACGGCCGGAGAATTCACATCACAAGTCTCACAGTCACGGTCTGACTGCACGGGTGGTTGCCACGTCAATTCTGGAGCGCCTCTCTCTTGCTAGCCCATTTCTGAGTCTGAGATCATTATTTCCCTAACAGTGGGAACTGGGAAGCACTCCAGTACAATTTTGAGATAATTGTACTTTACTTGAGTATTCCCATATTGTTGCTATACTTTGTAATTCTCCACTACAGTTCAGAGGTAAATGGTGTACTTTTACTCCACTACATTTCTTTAACACCTTTAGTTACTTTTCCGATGTGGATGAATGATGTGAAATATGATCAAGTCACGTGTTGAATCAGACTTTAGTTCCACCTGGAGTAAATCCACCAGCTACCCTGCAGTATACAAAGTCATTCCAACTAGCTGCACCTTTACCAGCTTTGAGAACACTTGAATGATCACTCATTATAAAACACATCATATATTATTCTGAAATGGACCAATCTGCATAGTGAGTACTTTTAGTTTTGCTAAGTATACTCTGATGCTAATACTTTTGCTACTTTTACTTGAGCAACATTTTGAATGCAGGAATTTTACTGTAACAGTCTAGAGTATTCCTACACTCTGGTTTTTCTCCCACATATGCAGGTTAATTGAACTAGATTCCCACAGTCTGTATTGTACTGAATGAAAAAAGGAATCCGGCAACATGAAGAAAGAGCCTGAAAGAGGAAGCAGTGTAAGCGGGGGTTTGGGGGCTGGTCAGAGGCTGGTAGAGAGGAGCATAGATATATATAAACACTAGATGGCTCATGGGAGATTTTCCAGCGTAGCTGACCGGCCGCCACCTTGCCACAGTCAACAGTTACTCTGATTCGCGTTATGGTAGCTGTTGTCAGGTGAGTGATCTGCACAAAAATACTCTTAACTCGCTGAAATCTTGACTGATTTACAAACGGTTTGGTTTATTATAAACATGATTAGCATGGCTATGATACAGGATGATTGGACATGTTGAAATTGCAGCTTTTCTTTGTGTATGTGGTTGTATTTATTAGCTGGCTAATAACAAGAGGCTGTGAGTGAGACCGAGTATTACAAAGTTCACCCAGCAACTTTACACCAGTGGGAGAGGCAACACTGCTCTTTCTTTTCAACATAACTTAAGTTACACATGGTTTCTTCCAAGTGGTTTGGCTTGTTAAAAAGATCTTGCATTATGATACAGGAATTTGCTGGCTTTGTGTTTACAGAAGTACCTGACTATGCCGGACTTTTGTGCAGCCTACAGATGCTCCAATCGCAAACAAGAACCCGTGGGATCACCACATATGTTTATGTTTGCTCAGTCTAATAAACCCATAACATGGTTGTGAAAGAATACCAAAGCTGAGGCTGGACGATGATTGATTGTTGGTGTGCCATGTGTCACCGTGTGTCTTATTGGTTTTGTGTTATACTGTATTTTATTGTGTGCAGCTGGTCCTTATCTCCAAGACACATTTAAAACAAATAACCTTGAACTTTGAAGCCCCATCTCTCCCCACCTGCTCCTGCTTCCGACATCCCCTCCACACCACACCAAGTTGTTCTTCTTAATAATAATAATACATTTATGTTGGGGGGGCCACCTTTCATAACACCCAAGGACACATAGGATAGTTTATGTTTAAATTGTTCCCTATATGCATAGGGGCAATATAGGGAACAATTTAAACAGTGGATTTTGTGATATATCAGCCGGGGTGAGACAAGACAAACCACAAATGGACTACAGAAGGACACAAAATGACACATGGTACAGTTGATATAATTCTTGGTCTTTTTTCAATAACATATTTCAAAGGTTCTGGATTTGTTTACAAATCTAGAAACTAAATACAAAACTAGGATGATATGAAGATCTCATGTCAAAAATAATTGTGATAAATGAGACAGAACTGGCCTGTCTGTGAGCACATTTTATGTTGGTTTGGTTCTTCTGATAAAGGTGTGAATATCTAAATAATATACCAACATATGCTATTGTCATTAGTTGTGTCCCTGTTCTTCAAGCTAAGGCATTGCTAAATTAACAACTCTTGGCTTACAGAGTGGTAACATGAGACCGATTTATATATAAAATATAAATGTATTTTAATTTTATAATTTATTTTAAATATTAACAATATAATAAAATAAATGGAAATATATACACCTGCAAATATTTAATATAAATACTTTGTGTGTGTGTGTATAGCTATTGCTTTATCTGATTAATGTTATTTTCATATGAAAGTCCCTGATTATAAGTATGCAGTATCATAACTACATCTTTGATTTAGTTTATAAATAACCAAACCGTTTGAAAATTGAGCAAGCTATGGTTATTTAAATAGTAAACCATAATGTTATGAATGAGAGAACTGCCTGTGGCAAGATGGCGGCCAAGTGGCAACGTCGGTCTCCATTGGCCAGCAGCGCGGGTGAGTCATCTAGTGTTTATATATATATCTATGGAGAGGAGGGCCCTCCGTCGCTGCAGTGACGTGAACCATCTTGGTGAAGGATCTTTGGTTCCTCAGGCAGCGCACTGAGCAGGGAGAGTTTGTTCTGCAGCAGCCATGGCGGTGGAGCTTTACTTGGATCTTCTTTCTCAGCCCTGCCGCTCAGTTCTGATCTTCGCGAAGAAGAACAACATCCCGCATGAAGTGAGGAACATCTCGCTGATGGACGGTGAGTGGAGCCGTCTGTGGAGGACTGTCAGCAGGGGGTTGCTGACAGTCCTCCAGCCTGTCTGCACTCGGGAGGGTCTGCAGCATGCACAGCTGCTGAGGGTGGAGGGAAGAAGGGTCCACAGTCCAACTGAAACTGTACAATTATTGCATATAACTTTTTATAGAAGCTGCTCTTTTTCACAGGGTTTTATTCTCACAGCAGCACTGGTGGCACTCTCTTTTAGTTTTGTTTGTAAGACAGAGATCTGTGATTTATTACATTGGTGGCGTTCCAGTTCACTTTTTCCTCAAGAAAACCATATTTAATTGTACAGGCATGAGTTTAACAGGCTGTAAGATATGTTTGTGTTAGAATTTGTTTAGAGCAGTGTTGTTAAATAGTAATCAAATCAGAAGTTAAAGCTACCACACTGTAAAATCATGTTACATGAACATTTCAGCATCGAAAATGTTATGAGGAAAATTATTAATAATAAAGTATTACAAATAAAACAATTAAATGCAGAACAATCCTCTGTGTTGAGAGACTGGAACACCTTTCTTAGAAGAACCTAAAGTATTTCACTTCAATCTGGGGAGGCTGCGTTCTGTCTTTACGGCTCCCAAACTGGGGAACATGATCTTCGAACAGCAAACCACCTTGGAATATTGAAAAGTAAATACAATAGCTGTCACGGACGAGTGAAGGAAGCAGGACCCAAATGCAGATAACTCTTGAGAAACCCTTTATTTCAAGGATAAATGACAGACAGAACAGAACACTCTCCGGTGAACTCCGTCACCAACAAACAATGACCCAACACTGAACACCGAAAGAGACCAGACTAAATACAAGAAGGGGTAATCATGACAACGAGAAACAGCCGGGCAGGGGAGGAGAAACACAAGGACAACAGGTGAACACAATCGGGTAATCAGGGAGGGAAACAGACAGAAAGCAGACAGGCAGGAAACGGGGGTGAACACTTAACACAACAGGAAACCCAAAGACAAGAAAAACACCAACACAGACAAAACTACAAACGTGACATAACATGTGAATTGTGACAGTTGCTATATTTGTATTTGAGTGGTATCACTGTTCATGTCTACGGTTTTGTGATATAACCCTTTCTGTTGTGAATGATTGCGATTCATGTCATTTTACAAACTCTTCTCCTTTCTGAAATATAGTGGAATAGAAGTTTCAAGTCGCATGAAAACAAAGAGCCTCAGATGAAGTTAAACGTACCTGAAGTACAGTACTTCACATTCCACCACGGCTTTAGAACCAAAACAATACACTTGTTTTGTATGTGTACCAAAATGATACTTATTTGTATCCCTTTCAATCTCCTGGGGGTCATTAGATGATTAAGAGGATGAGAAAGAAAACATGAATTTGTGTGTGTGTGTGTGTGTGTGTGTGTGTGTGTGTGTGTGTGTGTGTTTCAGGTGAGCAGTATGGAGATCACTTTGGGAAGATAAGCCTGATAAGAAAAGTCCCTGCTCTGCGAGATGGAGACTTCACCCTGACTGAAAGGTGCATGTTTGAATGTTCTCTAGAGCTCATTATCCCATTCCTTCAGTGTGTGTTCCCCTTGTGCACCCCGTGTAGTCACCAGCTGTGTGTTTCTGTGCAGCCCAGCCATCCTGCTCTATCTGGCGCAGAAGTTTCAGACCCCAGAGCACTGGTACCCAGCGGACCTCCAGCAGCGCGCTCGCATCGATGAGTATCTGTCCTGGCAGCACTGTGCCCTCCGTCTGCATGGATCCAAGGTGTTCTGGCTCAAGGTAGGTTCACTGACACCCTGAGGTGGAAGAAGTACTCGGATCTTGTACTTGAGTAAAAGTACCAGAGTGTAGGAATACTCTGTTACAGTAAAAGTCCTGCATTCAAAATGTTACTCAAGTAAAAGTAGAAAAGTATTAGCATCAAAATATAGTTCAATTACCAAAAGTTAAAGTAGTCATTGTGCAGATTGGTCCATTTCACAATGATATGATATGTGATGATGTTCTTATTGATGCATTAAAGTGTTATCAAAGCTAAAGGTGGAACACATTTGTATTATTTGATTTAACGCTGGGTAGTTTGTGAATTTTGTCCAGGTGTACCTAAAGTCTTATTTAAGTGTTGATTATATTTCACATCATTCATCCAAATCTGCAAAGTAACTAATGGTATAATATAAATGTAGTGGAGTGGAAATACAAACTAGCAGAAAATGGAATACTCCCGTAAAGCACAACTTGTACTTAAAGAGCCTGTGACAGCATCCCAACAACTGTTGTGCAATGAAATATTGGGCTACTAGTCATCTTGAACCGTCAGTTTAAAAAAGAAAAAGCGATACCGTTCCGTTAAATATCAATAATTTCGAACATCGCGGGGAAATTCCTTCGACTCATTTTGAAGTTTTGGGGGAAGCCGGAAGTGACGTCAATGCGGGAACGCTTCGAGAGCCAAACACGGACAAAGTGTGTTGTCATGCGTAGCTGGTGAATTACTGAGATTAGGCACGTTAATAACGTTTTAATGAAGTTGACGACAGTATATTCATATTTGTCAGTGCTTTCATGTCAATTCAGTGACATAAACATAAATGATCGTGGTGAAGATGATGATTACATTAGGATTAAAAATCGGGAGTGAGAGCTGCTGAATTTCCTCCCGTCGGATGTGATATAAAACAAATCGATTATTTTTGTGGTTGTAAACTCAAGTGGATGAAACTACATTTATTAGTGCTTTCACTAATCCCGAATCCCGATGGGCCGGTACCGAAGTGGGCCGGTCGGATAAATCACCAGCACATCCCCCATAGGCGGCGCGTGAGGCTCAGGTTTGAGAAGGCTAAATAACTTCTTTTACATGACGCTGCCCGCCTCCGGCGTCTATAGAAAAGAGATCAACTCAGTGTGCGGAGTTTAAATCTCTCAAGTCATATTACAGGATAAAGGAAATACAGTTTAAACTGCCGTATGCAGAGAAGACGCCGACGCGTCGCACTTATCATTCATATCACATCATCAATCAGATCATCGATCATATAATATATCATATATCTCCTGATCTGAGTCAGCTTCTCCAGCCTCATCTGGCCGTGCAACACTCACAGTGTCACATACTGTATGCAGAAGTATTATTTAACACATTATGTTGACGAAACACTCGAGACAAATGTAATTAAAGTCAGATCCACTCGTGTCTTAGACGTGAACGCGCTCTCAGCTGGAGAGAGAAACCCTGGCTTGATTTACGGAGTTGATAACCAGCGTCGTAGGACCGCTTAGCGAGATCTTGTTTGTTAGTTTGTTGTTGTTAGTTTGTTTGCTACTCAAACATATCCAGGGTCTGTTGAACTGGCTTCGTAGTACAGGGCACAGGTGGCTAGCAGCGCTAATGTCAAAGACACAGACATTATACATTGTATTTGTATTTTACCAGGATGCAGTGACACACATATTTACATATTTACATTTACTATCTACAGCACCCGCCGCCCCTGACATCCCCACTCCCCCCGTTGACAATTTACTAGCGGTACCGAAGTGGGCCGGTCGAGAGTCCCGGGATGATTTGTAGTCCCATTCCACCACTGGCTACATGACCGTATGATCGCCCATATTGACGCACCTCATTCCTAAACTTCTAACAGATACAACATAAACCGATCCTTCAGCCTCATACGAGCTCTCAGACACGTTCAGCATTAACCTGTCATCGCTGTCTGAGCTTGCTGCTGTGTGCGCCGTCGTGCGTTTACATGCAGATGCTGGGATCCTGGACGGTGCAGCTGGAGCGCTGTGCCCGCAATGACGTCACCCATCATTTGGCGGGACTTGAAGAATCTGCGAGAAGATCCAGAAAATGGTCAACATTGAAGGATTAATGGTTATCAAAGTACAAATATCCAAAATCAGTTCAGTAACGGTTTTCAAGGGGATAATATGTACTCAAATGGATGGGTTTGGATGATGGAGGAAAACCAGGTCACAGGCTCTTTAAGTACAGAGCTTGAGTAACTCTACATTGTTCCTTCACACCTCTGCTGACCCCTCTTCTTGTTCCAAAGCTGGAGACTGAGACTGAGGTCAGCTGGAAGCAAAGCTCTTGTCCAGAGTGAATCTGAGCTTTCCATTATTCTGAGTGTGCAGTTTGATATGTCCAGGTTTTTCTCACCCTTCACTGACACTGATCACAATGAGCAATATAAGCCTGTTTTCACTTTTCTATACAGTTTCAGTGTGACATCACACATGCTCTGCTTTCCTTAAGATGATTCCCTCAACATAAGAGATCCATTCCATCGTACACATTCCTGCTGGATTCATTCGTAATGTGCTTGATTTATTTCTAAACTTTAACTTCTGAACGCTTCGACGGAAAGCCATGTTTCTTTGGGAAAACATGGTTTTAAATTGTGTCTGATTGTTATAAACCTCTGTGCATGTGATTTTCATACCCCTACAGACTTACTTGGATACTGTAACGCAAATCATAAAGAAGTAAAACAGAACATTTACTCAAAATAATACTGCCGCGGGAGCACCAGATAGCAAATCTTAATCAGGGAAAGTATCCAAAGTCCAAGCAAGAAAGCTGTTTTTGTTCCAAAGAGATCCAACAGTAAAATGTTTTTTTCCAACGGCCTCCCCGTGTGTTTCCTTGGTAAAAACATGTGCCCGAACGGCCCGTCCACACAGCGGCGTGCGCTGATGCTTGCCGGCGGGCGTGTCTGAAACTCGACCAACAACCAATCACATGAATCTCCCGCCCCTGACACACAAGCAGCAGTTTGATTGGCTAGAGCTTGTACTGGCATATGATTCGATTGGCTGACGCTTCTGCCGAGGCGTCAAAAGTTGAACATTGCTCAACTTTTGCAGCGAGCCACGCCAGCTACGCTCCACGTCGCTTCCCACAATGCATTTCGGCTAAAAGTGACGTCACCCCATTCAAAGTGAATGGGGAAGCGTCAACGCACGCCGCTGTGTGGACGGCCGTGAGTGGTGGGCCAATCCCACCTCCACCTGTCTCTAATATATATCTAATTACCCGGTGCCCAAAGCTGCCTCCGAAATAAAAGCACAACTTAAACTAACTTCAATAATTACACAAAATAAAGGTTAATTTACAATAAACAAAACCGGCAAGAAAATAAATGACTAATTATTAATTAAATAATATAAATCAATGAACAGCTCCAACAAATTGTAATATATTCTTACCAGTCTCCTTTAATGTAGAAGCACTTTCAGTCTAAATGCAGTTGATGTTAAAGATGTACCTCAGATTGTCATGACACCCATGTGACCTCACCAGAGACTGTTGCGCTCCTGAAACAGAACATTACGTATAAAATCCTTTTAGTGGTCTAAATAGATACAATGTGTGTTGCAAATGACTGGAAAATGCATAATTGCATGTCACAAAGGAAGTAGTATGTACTGTGTCAGCAGTTTCCCTCATGCTGTCTCAGGAAGTCACACGGTTAAATGCTGTATGACAGGGGGGTCAAACATACGGCCCACGGGGTGACTGCCAAATGCAGACATTCACTGCAATTTGTATGTTTACATTTGATACATCAACAAGGCAGGGGATAACGTAACATACTTGGTTTGGAGTTCTCACTTTAGTTTGTATGGTGGAGGTCAGGATTACGACACAGATGTGGAAATGAATGTAAAATAATTTCTACATCTTGACGAGATGTTTTGATCATAAAGTAAAATACTATATTGTTCAGTTCCAGATACGGGTGACTAAATGTTTTTGTAGACACACTGTAATCATAAGTTGTAATGCACATAAAGCCACATAAACTGAGGAATAAAAAGGTTGAAATTGCTCTTATTTTTCTTAAGAAATGTCAGGTTGTTGATATTGTTTTGTATAAAGATAATTCATTAAATGAGAAGATTTTCAGAAGGTACTTTTTTGCACTTAAACAAAGCGAACAATCTGGAGTTGGTCATTATTTATAGGTTATTATGGTTTACTTTCCGGCCCCCTTGAGATCAAACTTGGCTGTTTGTGGCCCCTAAAATGAGTCTGACACCCCTGCTGTATACTCACAGTTTCATGGTGGGGAAACATTCACATGATCTGCTCAGTCATTTCCTCTGCTTCGTCTTCTCCTGAAAAGTACAAAAAAAGACTGACGAACTCGTTGACCGAGTTGAGTAATGTCTTACTTCATCTGTACTTCCTGTTGTAGCTTATGATTCCCGAGGTTCTGCACGTGGAGGTCCCGAAGGAGAAGATGGAGGCAGCCGTGGAGCAGCTGAGCGACTCGCTGAATCTGCTGGAGGAGAAGTTCCTGCAGGACAGACCCTTCATCGCCGGGGGTCGCATCTCACTCGCCGACCTGGTCGCCATTGTGGAGGTCATGCAGGTGAGGAAGGGTTTTGTATGGGAGTCAAAAAGGTCTGTATTCATAAAGACGGAGTCATCCAAGAGTTTTTACCTCTCCCGTTGACATTACTGCTAACCTGTTTCTCAACAATAGCTCAATGTTTTTATGGGTTTTTTTTCTACTTTCAATTTTTTTTTCTAGATTTGAGAAAGCAGTGCAAGAGTGTTAAGGTTACTGTGAGCCTCTCCGCTCACACAGGGTTCAAATATGGACGGAAAGAGCAGGTTGGTTTGTCACAGGCGTTTATTAGCTCCACACAAAGTATACACGGGTCTCCAACGTTGCCCGTGTGGGAACCTTCACAGGTCCTTTGGCGACCTTCCAGGATCCCGCCTACTGCAACACAGACCAGAACCAGGTTACGACATGCTTTTATTCCGGCACTGATTACCTGATTCCGATCAGCTGTCTGGCCTCTCCGAGCCACTTCCTTCACTCCAGCAGCCGGCCCCCTAACCACACCCCGCTGCCACAGTTACCTAGGGTATTTTCAGGTCCAATATCAACTCTCAATACATGTAACATATGTTAAGCCTCGAGTCTAGGCGATGCTGCAATGACATAAGGATTGCCATTGTTCCAAAAGGTGTGTGCAACTGAATGCAGTTATTGTTCCGTTCTGCTTCAGGAAAAAACTAAAAAGTCAGAAGGGCCTGAGGAGGGAAGCTGCGTGTGTGCATGATCGTCCTTGTGTTCCCCTGAGGCTTACACGGTCACTGTGAGAGACAAGCCTGTGAACGGCCTTTACAAGCTGTGGTGGATAGTAATCAAGTACATTTTCTCAAGTTCAGTACTTAAGTACAATTTTGATGTACTTGTAGTTAACCTGAGTATCTCAGTGTATGCTACTTTTATACAGTACTTCTATGTTGTACATTTAACTCCACATCATTATTTGACAGTTTTTACTTACTAGTTACTTTTTAGATTTAGGTTATAAGCTGACACATTCATTGTTAAAATAGCTATTATATAATTATAAGTTGAGATATCCAGCAGCAGTATATCAAATAATTACCGGCACACTAACATCAATAATCATAACACGTAAATGTTCTGAAATGGGCCATTACGCATAAGGAGTACTTTTCATTTTGGTACTTGAAGTGTATTTTATTATTGATACCTTTTGTGCTTTTACTTAATTAAGATTTTGAATGCAGGACCTTTACTTGTTCCACCTCTGTGTAAAAACTCTCAGAAAGTGAGCCGGGCATTGAAGCACATTTTCATACTGGTGAAACGTTGGTGCTACAACTTCCGCGCCAGTCTCTAATGTCATTAAGCCCACAACAAATACTTTATCCCACTGACATTAGGACCTAACGGTTGTAAAATGCTGTAAAAGCAGAATCTAGAGTTATCTGTCCTCACTATTCATTGACTTGAGCCCAGACCGGACCTGACAAAGCGACTGGAGGCGAGGCTAAAGGAAAACCTAAGGGTGTAGGCTCTGATGGTCCACAGCCATTTTGGACTTCATGCCCTGAGCAACTTTCATAGGAATGACAGAGCCTTGCTTCCAACTCTGTATCCAGTTCTCTTCACACACATGGCTCTTAATATGCTCCTGATAGCTAGCATTTATTATTATACATTTGTACACGTGCTGATAACCGATAGCTTTTGTGAAGTTACGTGCTCCAGGCAAAACGTCCTCAAACAAAAAAACTCAGCTGATGTTGAAGACCTGGAATTAAAGGAGTTATTTTATTGCGGGGTTATGCTAATTATCTGAAGTATTATGTTATACTATAAGAGGGAAATATGTCTTATTTCCCCCTAACACAACCCTGTTGAATGATGACTATACACAACTACAAGAAACTAAGGTTAGATTAAGGACTTTTTTTCTTTTACAACATATTCTTGATTTTTAACATCTTCTAAGATGAGGACTGGTAATGAATGTGTATTGGTGACTCGAGTGTACATTTCCAAACCATTAGCCTCAAATAAAGAAACCAATGGCTGCCTGAAGGGTCGGAAACAGTTGAAATATAGTATCTAAAACACTACATCACATTTAATAATTGTTAGGCAATTCAGACAACATGATCTGCTCTGTAGTAAACGGGCACGCATTAACGGTTGAAACAGGTTTGTAGTAGGGATGGGAATTTGAAAGCAAATGTATTCGAATATTCGACCCCCCAAAAAACGGTTAACCGAAATGTACACATCCTATAAAAAAAATTCTGAATTTTTTTGGGATTATTTTTTTTTACCCAATATTTTTTCAATATTTTTTTTTAAATACATGTTCAAATAAGTGTAGAAGCCACGTCGAATTTGTCAAATGTATTGAACTGGTGATCACAGTTTGACAGCTATAAACCTACAGCTTTCAGACCCTCTCAGCTGGAATGCAGGTTGCGGTATAGCAAGGTATCATGTAAGTTTAATTTGGCATAGTTTGACCTCTACACCGCACTCACAAACCTGGTCGAAATATTTCCACACATTACTCCTTTTTGACGCCATGTCTGTGTAGAACTCTTCTTAGAGTGTAAATAATTACCGGACTATGACTGGTAAAATATGTTGAATACCGGCAAAACTAAATCTCTTCTGTCAAAATGTCTATGTACTTTGCCGCCATACACGGTTGCCAAGCAGCGCTTATTGTTGTTTAGGCTTGCCACTCATGTGTCGCGAGTGTTGACAGGGGGCGGAGGAGCACGCTCGTGAACTGTTAGCGACGGAACCTCACAATGGCTGCGGAGCTCATTTGCGCCACATTTGGGCCTAAGATGAGGTTTGAGTCTGCGTGACCTGCGTGTAGGGAGGGGCAGCAGCCATATCATTGTCTAGAACTAGCTAGATCTGATGGATTTGGACATAAACGCGAGTATAGTATAACCGGACACGAGAGAGAGAGATCAGCACCTGCAGCTCTGCCCGCTGTGAGGGACCGGTGAGCGGAGCAAAACACACCTTTAGACGTCACCTAACACATTTAGCTATGGCACTGTCGTATACATAGAATTATTGAATTTGATAATATGTAATCAACTTAGACACTCCTCCCAAAAAAAAATAAAAAAATTCATAACTCATATTCGAATACATTAATAATTATTCGAATACCTGAATCATTTCGAATATCCGATTAATCGTTCCCATCCCTAGTTTGTAGGTGTTCCACACTAACAGGCCTCCTCTGTGCTCCTCTCCCTCAGCCTGTGGCCTGTGGCCTGGATGTGTTTGGAGGCAGACCCAAGCTGAACGCCTGGCGGGACAGAGTGCAGGCCGCCATTGGAAAGGAGCTGTTTGATGAAGTCCACCAGAACATCCTGGGATCCCAAGAGAGAGTGAAAGAGATGGATGGCAGCAAGTTGGAGTCCTCCAAGGCCAAGATCCTCAATCTTTTCATGTGAAGAGGACAACGCTGCTTCAGTTACTGATAGTCTCCATACACACTAGATACACAGGAACAATTCACAATGCATGCATAAAGAATCTTGTGTTAAGCCTGTTGAGGCAAATGTGTCATTGTGCTTTCTGGCTGTATAAATAAAGCTGGATTTGAATTATAAGACTGATTCCTATTATTTTAAAGTAAAAGAACGTCAGTGTTTGTCGGTATGGAAGCATGTGATGTGCATCGCTGGGCCATGAAGGCAGTCACACACTGTGACAATGCGTTTCACTGTGTGCAGTGATGTGGATAATGCAGCGTACAGGTTTCAGGGCACTCTTTAAGTAAAGTTCAGAAAGTAGTACTCATTGTATTTGAAGTCGGCTGCATAGGCGGGGTCAGAGGTTCATTCAATGTCATCCTATTCACAATTGTATCTCAGCTTGTACTTATAAAGCCATGTAGAATCTGCAACTGCTTCAAATCCACAGACTGTTTCTTACGATGGAAGTGCCTGTATTGGGGATGTTTTGCCGTCACTATTGTAAAGCAGGAGGAAGTGGAGGCACGTGGATTATCTACATAAAAAGTCACACACAGGGACACACAAACACAGTTCTCCATCAGAGTGATGGAATGTGTACACAGTAAGTTGTGATCTCAAATGGAGCAGTGATTTGGTACGGAGGGAGAAGCTTCTCTACTCTCTCTACGTAGTGTGGGGGTCAGATACAATTGTTGCCCTCCATTCAGAGGGTCAATGGTTCAATCCCAGCCCCTGCAGTTAACATGTCTAAAACTGCATTCACACTTTCACGTGGTAAAGAAGCTCTGCATGGATGTTGCTTTTGTTTTCCTATGGCGAGAGCAGAGTTTCCCAGCTAGGCGGAAGCGTATGAAGGTAGATATGGTGCAAAATGCGAGCGTGTAAAACCTGATGTGAGCACTTGCAGAAAAAAAAATCTGAGCTTGTGTGCATACATTTGCACTTGTATAAAATATCCACGTAACTGTGAATCAAATGTACACTTGTAAAACATATCCACGTAACTGTGAACCAAATTTGAAGTCACAGAAGAAAAAAAAAGTTTTCTAGCTTGTAGAAAAAAAAGAACTTAGTGATTAGTGATTTAAATATATTTTCCATTACAACTGCAACTTGGTTATTACAACCTCTCAAATCAGTCGAAGCCAGCGCCAGCCAATCAAATCCCGTTTCTGAAAATCTGACAGCTCAAGCCGTAGCCAATCAAACCGCGTCTAAGCTGGGAGAGATATCCCGCCGTTCATTTCTATATTTTCAAAAAAAGTTGGAGGAGAAACTAACTATCGCCGTAGCTATTACCCGGTTTTGTATGACCAGACCCTCTTCACCTACCGGGATACAAACCGGAGGATCCAGGCATGGAGGGAGGTGGCAGAGACAGTGGGGGAAACTGGTAGGTTTTCGCCTGTTTGGGGAGTTTATATATATATTGCTCCCATAAAATCCCCGGGGTTTTTTGCTTTGTATGTCGGGGGCGGGAGATTCATGTGAAAGGGTTGTTGGTTGTTGCTTGAATAAAATCCCCAAGCTCTAGACACGCTCAGCTCCAAGCTATTTTTGAAGCTGTAGTGTGGATGCTCCGTCACAGCCAGTCAGGTCGAAGTGGATGACTGCGGGGCTAACGGTTTGTGTCGCTACCAGTACGCTAACATGGCGCGTCTATCAACGGTAAGTTTTGCCCATTACTTGCCCAGTATTACTTTGAATATTATTATTGTGATTGAGGATTAAATCCGCTTTGAAGACCACCGTTTTATATCGTGCAGTTTAACGGCAAAATAACTTCAGTTAGCCAGCTAATGCTAGCTTTGTTGAGTTTATGCTAGCTAAACAAGTAGTGGTTGTAGTCTACAGCAGTAATTATTAATATATTATAGCCTACTGCTGTGGCACTAACGGTTGATAACCATTTATGAAAATAAAACCAATTGAACTGTACTGAAATAATGACACGTTTTATAATTGTCTTGGGCTTCTGCTGTGTTTTTAAAGCCTTTGTAAATTCCATGCTATTTTCTATTTAGAACGAAGACTTCAGAATCTTAAAATCCCTTAATGTTTGTATGCAATTGTGCTAAATTCAACACTGGAATGAAGCAAATATTAATATGTTTGCATGACATTAGTTATTTATATTTTGCCATCACTTAATTATACGTTTAATACATTTAAGTCAAGCTAAGGTACATGCAGTCATCCGGTTCAACGTGACTGTGGCTGTGACGGCCCCTACACACGGCGGCGTGCGTTGCCTCTTCAACGCTTCTGCCCATTCACTTTGAATGGGGTGACGTCACGATTCGCCAAACTGCATTGTGGGAGCAAAGCGTAGCTTTTCTCGAGGTGCTTGCTGCAAAAGTAGAGCAATGTTCTACTTTTTCCGCCTCGACGGAGGCGTCAGCCAATCAAATCCCTCGTATGTAAATCTGACAGTACAAGCAGTAGCCAATCAAACCGGGTGTATGTTGGGAGAGCCAGACCGCAGTTCTTTATGTCCGGGGCGGGACATTCATGTGGTTGGTTGTTGGTCGGGCTGCTCGCGTTGATTCCCCAAGCTCAAGACACGCCCACCGCCAAGCGGCAACGCACGCCGCCGTGTGTAGGGGCCGTGACTGTAGAGGCTTCTCAATACTCAAATTTCCCCTCCTCGACTCCTCGGTCCTCCGGTAGTGACCCGGAAATGAATTTCAGCGCGCCATTTTGAAGGACGTCTCATTTCTCTAAATGCACACCGAGGATCGAGCGTCGAGGAGGCTCTCTGGAGGAGCTATAACCGAGGATACACTGATGGTTCCTCCACGGCTGCTCCGCGGATGCATTTCCGGGAACGGTGGAAGCGTGACGCACGGCCGGACTTATCTCAGCCAATGACAGCTCTGCATCCCCTGGATATCATTTTAGAACCTGCTCTCATCGCAACGCGATGTTTACAGTGAGAACAGCTGTGAGGTCCGTGCAGAAAGCAGAGCAGTGTGTATAATATATATCACTCAGTATAACAGGCCTACTCTCTTTATTTGCTTTAGTTTAGTAGATATCTACAAACAAAGAGTCGATATTTTTCGAAAACCATGTAGTGCTTCACATAATAAAATACACAACGGCTGTAGCCTGATTATGCTTTAGGAGCTGTAGGTGTGTGTGTGGTACAGTGTGTAGGTGTGTGTGTGGTAGGTTACAGTGTGTAGCTGTGTGTGTGGTAGGTTACAGTGTGTAGGTGCGTGTTGTACAGTGCGTAGATGCGGCGGACAGACGGGTCTCAGTTGGTTTGATGTCCTTACTTTTAATACTTGCAAATACAACTTTTGGCCCGTAATTTCAATTCCCCATTTCAGCGACTAGAGAGAGGGGGGGGGGATATATCCAGTCTCTGATTGTGTTACGTTATTATGAGAGTGCTCTCATACTTTAAATTGCATATATTTATATAAATATATTTGTGTGTGTGTGTCCACATCTGTAGCCTGGTATTGTGTCATTATGCCGCACTCTCAATGAATTCAAAGTAAATATGTGGGGGAACAATGTTCAGCTGATCCAGCAGAGATTATAAAATATGACAAAACACTCGACCGATGATGCAGCTGTTGCCACGTAATAATGAACGGACGTCGCTTTAATATGACCGCTCAGAGGAGAGGAGTTCTCATTTCTTTAAACGTCTGCTGCTTCCCCTCCTCTCTCCTCGGTTCCCCTCCTCGGTCCTCCGCTCGCATCTCCTGTGGGCGGGTCTAAGTATCGAGGAGGGGAGTCGAGGAGGGGAAATTTGAGTATTGAGAAGCCTCTACTGTGACTGACCCGAGCCTCCTCGTTCTGATAGCTCCGCCCCTTTGCTCCAACCGCCCCCCCTCCCTCCCCCCACATCTACAGGTGAAAATGACTTTTGCGACACATTTATCGCAAGAAGTGTAGCAAAAGTCAAGACCGCAGATTCGTCGATTTATACTGCCACAGAGCAGATTCGTCAAGTTGTAATGACTGATTTGAGAGGTTGTAATAACCAAGTCGCAGTTGTAATGGAAAATATATTTTAAAAATATGTATTTTTCTGCAAGTTAATTTTCTTTCTACAAGCTACAAAACTTTTTTTTTCTTCTGTGACTTCAAATTTGGTTCACAGTTACGTGGATATTTTATACAAGTGTAAATTTATGCACACAAGCTCAGATTTTTTTTCTGCAAGTGCTCACATCAGGTTTTACATGCTCTCGCATTTTGCACCATATCTACCTACCTTCATAGAAGCGCTAGCCTTGGTGTTGCATACCGCTCAAATATGGCGCCTCTATTCAGAGGCGGGGCTTTAAGCACTGGATATGTCCATCGCGCGCATGCACAGGTCGAGTACCAATACCAACAAAGTCACCTGTGACCCCTGTGACACCGGCTATATCTTCCAGTGTCGTCAGAGGATCTGTTCCTTTCATCTTCTCGCTGTGCAAGAGTACCGTGGCTACATTCTTGTAGCCTACAGCGTTCGGTTTGAAAGTTTGATCTGAGGGATTTCTCTGCAGACAGCTGGCTGCATGCAGCTTAGCGACTGATCCAGTCGGAGCCGCGGGTTGTTGACTCGTTCTCCAGGAGCTGTGGGCGGCTGCGCAGAGCTTCGACGGACAGGTTTGTGTCAACTTTGTTGGTGATGGCTGTGTTCCCGCACCCTGTCCCAGCTAAGTTGTCCTGATTGCTTTCTTGTTTATTGTTTGGCTTAGACTTTCTGGTGACGACAGTGTTCCCGCTTCCTTTCCCATAAAGTTGCCCTTATTGTGCTATTTTGTAGTGTTTTGCATAGCTGATTGTGGACAGCGTTGTGCCTGAGCTATCATTAGCATTTTGAGTTTCCAGCTTTAGCTGAGTTTCTCGTTTAATTTAGTTCAGTAGCGTGGCTCAGCCTAACTATATCGTTGTTATTTACTGCTCCTAGTACTAGACTCCTAGCACTAGGATGGGTTTACTGCAGAGAACAATTGTCACTGTGTGCTGTGTGCTCTGCATGTGTGACCATTAAGAAGGTCTCATCCCTCCCAATATTATTATTATTATATTATTGCTAGTGTGCAGCCGCTTTGGCTGACACTTTTAAGCACTGGCGATAGTTACGTCCGTAACTACGTTTCTATGCCGTGCTGTTTTCTTCTTTAGAAGCTAATTATCTGGTCTTAACATTTGTGTTATTTGACTTGGACTTGCTGGTTGCTAGCAGTAGCCGCTTGGCAGTGGCGGCTGGTGGAAAATATTTTTGGTGGGGCTATGGAAATAGGGACCAAACCATACTAAGGCGGTCTGGGGGGGATCCTCCGCTGGAAGACATTTTTGAGAAATGACCCCTTAAATTATCGTGTGTGTGTGTGTGTGTGTGTCATACTTGCCAACCCTCCCGATTTTTGCGGGAGACTCCCGATTTCATTGCCCTCTCCCCGGTTTCCTCCCGGGGTCATATTTCTCCCGATTTCTGACAAAATCAGATTTACTCACGACTGTTTCCACTCGGACCTTAATACAGCTACACCATTGTTTGGTTTCCATGGTAGCGCGTCTCTTTAGCAGCGCGCGCAACCCAAAGTTTGAGAGGGTGAGGAAGATGAAAACTGAACAAGAATCGACAACTCCACCCTCTGCTCACTCCTTTCCTGTAAAACACAGGTCCAGCCCACATATGCTACATGGTGCTACAGGCATTGCCCTTACAACTACAATAAGCATGTCAATGTTAATCTACAGCTCCGGCGATCCACTAGCACCGAAACGCAGCCATCCTCGACAACTACTGTAGCATCACTTTGGATACGAGTCCAAACAACTCACAGACACACAGGCCAGGGCGCTGACAAGGCGCCCTTTGAGCATCAGATCTGACTACGCTGATTGGCTGAAATTATGTTTCGGCGGCATAGTTTACAGATAGCAACAGTCTGCTTGTTGCTGCTCTGGCTGAGGGCTCCTTTCTACCGCCCGGACGAGAGAGGGTAATGATACACGCTGCGGCCAGGCATGTGACTTATCAGTAACTTTAGATATCGTAAAACAATTTGAAACGAGATTTAATTGTAGATTATACATTGTACTGATACCAATTATATAATATTTACCTTGTTCATTAAAAAAATATATATTTTTAAATATATTTTTTTATTTATTTTGAATTTTTAATGACAATCAAACATGTGGGAAGAGGGTGGATTGGATAACATCTTGCATGTTCTGTTGAGCTTCATTATTTAACTCCCGCTCCCACTGCTGGTAACGTGGGTGTAAGAAATGTATGTGTGCATCCCCCCTTTGTGTTCTGTGATTAGTAGCAGTGCTCAGGCCAGGGCCGGCCCTCGGCATAGGCAGTATAGGCGAATGCTAAGGGCGCATCAACCCATAGGGGGCGCCGAAAATTGAAAAAAAAATAGAAATTAAAAAAAAAGAATTTTTTTTATTTCACAACACAATTTCTCGATTTTGGATCAACAAAGTACATATTATTATCTTATACTAACAAAACTACGCCTATATTGCGTACACCCTCTCCCAGGATCCGGCGAGGGTGGGGCTGGGTCGCATGCCATCCATTGAGCCTGCCATCGCCTCACCGATTCTGGATCCTGATGAGGCTCCAAGGCCTGATGCCAGGTGCTCTCGGCCTCAGTGCAAGGTCACAGACAAACTGCTCTGTAAGGCCTACGACGCAGCGGCACACATGGGTCGTATCGGGAACTCCCTCTCCCATCTGATGCTGGCTGTCTCTACCTCTCTGCAGAAGGCTCCGGCTGAGTCCTCTTTGCTGGGACCCAACGGAAGTTTATTGTAAAATGCGGCCATATCGGCTAGGAAGGTCGTATCAACGTGCTCCCGTCTCTAGCACACCCGCAGCCCGAGCTACGAGTGAAAAAACTAAACTTACATGAAACTTCAGTTGGGTTGCTTTAAAGTCAAGCTTCAGTTTAACATTCACCCTGTGATAGAAACATGTGATGGAGCATTACTAACCTGACTTAGATGGTTTGTTTCACCAAACCATCTAGGAAAGCTCCATTGGAAGCCATTTGGAAAGGGCAGGCACTTTCAAAAATTGTAAGGGTTTAGCCAGCATGTTGATGTTTTTGTTATTGTTCCTGTTCTCATTGTTGTTTCTCTCATTTCAGTCTCAGCTTTCCTGCCCTTGATTGAACTCCACCTGCTTCCCTTCCCTAATTAGCCTCACCTGTGCCCCATTATCATCTCTCCTCTGTCTATTTAGTCTGCATCCACAGTCCCTTCAGTGCCAGTTCGTCTTAGTTATTCCTAGCGTTCCAGCAGTGTTTTGCTTAGTATCTGATTCCACGTGTACCTGACCCAGCTTCGTGTCCTGACCCGGTTCCTGTCTACTCCTCGTCTGTTTTGTTAGCCTTCTTGACTGATCTCCCGTGTACCGAACCATGGATATAAAGACCTTTTGCATCCTAATCCTCTGACTCCGAGTCGTGCTATTGAGTCCTCCACTTGTGTTCATTCAGTCGTTACAGTACGAACTGGCCAGAACCATGGACTCAGCCGACTCTGAGAATTTGCGGTCTGCTATTCGATCCCAGGGGGCTCGTCTTAACCTACAAGATGAACAACTTACCGCTGTCTGCCAGGGAGTAAGATAATTGTCGGATCGGCAGGAGGGTTTCCAGTCATCCATCGGCAGCCAGGTTTGCCAGCTGGCAGATCAGATCCAGCAGCTGGTGGCACATCTCAATCCACAACGCTCTGCTACTCCGCTTCCAGCGTTGGATCCGGCTACAGCTCCCGGTCCTGTTCCTGCCACCGTGCCGACACCGCTGCCTTCGGTTCCTCACCTCTCCAGACCAGAGCGTTTTTCCGGAGACTCGGATAACTGTCGTGCGTTCCTGGTCCAGTGTGGGTTGCACTTCGAGCTGCATCCCTCTTCGATGCTTTTCGCCATGGACTGTCTGGCCCCATCAAGGACCAGTTGGCTCCTCTAGAGCTTCCTTCTGACCTGGATAGTTTCATTGCTATGGCAAAAAAATTGACACTCGCCTCGTAGAGAGAGAAAGGGAGAAGTCGAGAGCTGTGTTTTCTCCGCCAGGCCAGAGAGGGCAGTCTCAGGCCAGTCCTTTTTTCCCCAAGCAGCGTTTCCAGACGACCGACTCTCCAGCGCCGCCTACTGCCCAGGAGGAACCCTTGCAGTTGGGAAGAGCAAAGCTGACTCCTGAGGAGCGCCAGCGCCGCCTACGGGAGGTGAGGTGCATTTACTGCTCACAGAGGGGTCACTTTGTAGCCAGATGCCCAGTAAAAGACCAGGCTCATCAGTAAGTAGGAGGGTCCTGGTGAGTCGAACTGTTTCTTTTTGTCCCTCTCGTACTCTCACCTCTGCTCAGCTAATTACTCCTACTCAGACTTTGTCGCATGCTGCTCTAATTGACTCCGGAGCAGATGAGAGTTTCATTGATTGGAGATTAGCCAAGAGACTTGGACTTAATTTTGTTCCCCTGTTGAGGCCTCTTGTAGCAAAGGCTCTGGATGGACGTTTATTGTGCCGAGTCACTCACCGTACTCGGCCCCTTCAACTAATCATCGCTAACGGCCACACTGAATCCCTGAGTTTTCATCTTTTTAACTCTCCTTCACACCCTCTTATTTTGGGCTACCCATGGCTGGTAAAACACAATCCCCACATGGACTGGTCCACTGGGAGAGTTTTGGGTTGGCATAAGGATTGTTTGGCCACATGTTTCCCTTCTGCTCCTGCTCCAGAGAGACCTCTGCCCTCCACCCATGTGACTGTTGCCCTAACTACTGCTGTCTCTACCCCTCTCCAAGCTGCAGCAGACTCTGATTTTCCGGATCTTAGCAGGGTGCCCACCTGTTACCGGGACCTGAAGGAAGTTTTCAATAAGACTCGTGCTTCCACCCTGCCTCCCCATCGACCCTATGACTGCTCCATTGACTTGTTCCCTGGGACCTCTCCCTCTAAGGGACATCTCTACTCCTTGTCTGGCCCCGAAAGGGAAACAATGAAGAAATACATTGACTCCTCCCTTGCTGCCGGGATAATTCGGCCTTCTTCCTCTCCGGCTGGAGCAGGCTTCTTCTTCGTCGACAAAAAGGATAAGACTCTTCGTCCATGTGTCGACTACAGAGGGCTAAATGACATTACCATAAAGAACAGGTACCCCCTTCCTCTTATCTCTTCAGCATTTGAACTATTACAGGATGCAAAGATTTTTACTAAACTTGATCTTCGAAATGCTTATCATTTGGTAAGGATAAGGGAGGGGGATGAATGGAAGACTGCTTTCAACACCCCTTGTAGCCATTACGAATACCTCGTAATGCCATTTGGGTTAACCAATGCTCCAGCTGTTTTCCAGGCTCTGGTTAATGATGTTCTCCGTGACATGCTCAACCAGTTTGTTTTTGTCTACCTCGACGACATTCTCATCTTTTCTCCGGATGAGACGACCCACATCCAACATGTCCGCCAGGTGTTGCAGCGTCTCTTGGATAATCTACTCTTTGTGAAGGCAGAGAAGTGCGAGTTCCACGTCTCCACCGTCGCTTTCCTGGGATTTGTCATTTCGGAGAACAGCATTCAGATGGACCCAGCAAAGGTTAGTGCAGTCACTGAGTGGCCTACACCTTCCAATCCGAAACTCATGCAACGATTTTTGGGCTTTGCAAATTTCTACAGACGTTTCATCAGAAACTATAGTTCTGTGGCTGCCCCACTGCATGCTTTAACCTCCCCCAAGGTGAAGTTCCAATGGTCCCCCCTAGCAGAACAGGCTTTTCAGAGGCTTAAGAGGAGCTTCACTTCAGCCCCTATTCTCACGCTTCCTTATCCACTTGGTCGAAGTGGACGCTTCAGATGTGGGCGTTGGGGCAGTCATCTCTCAAAGGTCAAAGAAGGACAACAAGCTCCACCCCTGTGCTTTCCTGTCTCGGAAACTCTCCCCAGCCGAGAGAAACTATGATGTGGGTAACAGGGAGCTGTTGGCAATTAAGGTGGCTTTGGAGGAGTGGCGCCACTGGCTGGAGTGAACTGAGCACCCTTTCCTAGTCTGGACCGATCATAAGAACCTTCAGTACATCAGATCTGCAAGACGCCTCAACTCCAGACAAGCCAAGTGGGCCCTATTCTTTACCCGATTCAACTTCACTCTGTCATACCGTCCCGGTTCTAAGAACGCTAAAGCTGATGCTCTATCCCGCCTGTTTGATTCCGATCCAGCTCCTCTCACTCCCTCACTAATCATTCCCCCCTCTTGTGTAGTGGGGGCAGTCACATGGGACATTGAGGAGAGGGTCAGGCAGGCGAGTACTAATGTTTTGGTTCCCGACGGTTGCCCACAGAACCGGTTGTTTGTTCCTGACCCTCTTCTCTCACAGGTCATCCACTGGGCACATACTTCCCTCCTCTCCTGCCATCCTGGTGTTCGCCGCACCATGTTCTTCATTAAGCAGCGGTTCTGGTGGCCCTCCATGGAGAGGTCGGTCAAGGAGTACGTGGCAGCCTGTTCAGTTTGTGCCCGGAACAAGACTTCCCGTCAGCCCCCTTCTGGTCTTCTGCGCCCGCTCCCAGTGCCACATCGCTCCTGGTCTGACATCTCGTTGGATTTTGTCACAGGGTTGCCGCCGTCTCAAGGTAACACCACTATTTTGACAATTGTGGATAGATTTTCGAAGATGGTCCACTTTGTCCCGCTGCCTAAGCTGCCATCTGCCAGAGAGACAGCAGAGGCAGTGTTGTTCCATGTTTTCCGTCTCCATGGTTTCCCTAGGGATGTTGTGTCAGACCGGGGCCCACAGTTTACCTCACAGTTTTGGAAGGCTTTCTGCTCACTCATCGGTGCCACAGTCAGCCTCTCTTCTGGACATCATCCACAGTCTAACGGCCAGACGGAGCGGCTGAATCAGGAGCTTGAGACCTGTCTACGCTGCCTGGTGTCTCAGAACCCTGCCACGTGGAGCACGCATCTGATTTGGGTGGAGTACGCACACAACACTTTGCCTAGTTCTGCTACTGGTCTCTCACCTTTTCAGTGTGCCCATGGATACCAACCACCATTGTTCCCCGACCTGGAGAAGGAGGTCAGTGTTCCATCTGCACATGCCCTCATCCGCCGATGTCATCGCACTTGGAGCCGGGCCCGCCAGGTGCTACTACGGAGTTCAGCCCGTTATAAAAGGATGGCCGATCGCCGACGTATCTCTGCTCCTGCCTACCAACCTGGACAAAGTGTGTGGCTCTCTACTCGAGACCTGCCCCTTCAAGTGGAGTCTCGCAAACTGGCTCCTCGTTTTGTGGGTCCCATCCCGGTATCCAAGGTCATAAATCCTGTGGCAGTACGGCTTCGACTACCTCGATCCTTGAGGGCCTATCCTACATTCCATGTGTCACGCATTAAACCAGTTAAAGTGAGTCCACTGGTCCCCACAGTGGACTCACTGATGGTGGACCTGTATATACTGTGAAACGCCTCTTGGCAGTTCGACCTAGAGGCCGGGGACGTCAGTACCTGGTTGACTGGGAGGGCTACGGTCCTGAGGAGAGGTCATGGGTCTCCACCAGTAATGTCAGTAAGGACCTCATCCAAGACTTTCAACGTCAACATCCTGAACAACCTGGGACGTCAGGTGCCGTCCCTAGAGGGGGGGGTACTGTAAGGGTTTAGCCAGCATGCTGATGTTTTTGTTATTGTTCCTGTTTTCATTGTTGTTTCTCTCATTTCAGTCTCAGCTTTCCTGCCCTTGATTGAACTCCACCTGCTTCCCTTCCCTAATTAGCCTCACCTGTGCCCCATTATCATCTCTCCCTCTGTCTATTTAGTCTGCATCCACAGTCCCTTCAGTGCCAGTTCGTCTTTGTTATTCCTAGCGTTCCTGCAGTGTTTTGCTTAGTATCTGATTCCACGTGTACCTGACCCAGCTTCGTGTCCTGACCCGGTCCCTGTCTACTCCTCGTCTGTTTTGTTAGCCTTATTGACTGATCTCCCGTGTACCGAACCATGGATATAAAGACCTTTTGCATCCTAATCCTCTGTCTCCGAGTCGTGCTATTGAGTCCTCCACTTGTGTTCATTCAGTCGTTACAAAAATACTTGGCAGGTGATTGGATCAATCTGTCTATCACCTTCTATCATGGGCCACTTCTGATTGGTTAACAATGGCTGGTACATGTGGAGCACAGCACTTCTGATTGGTGTGGATGACTGACACACAAGAAAAATAATTTTTTTTTATTTAAAAACACAGGCTTTGCGATTTCGATTTAAAATCGATTAATCGTTCAGCCCTACCTTTGCCCTAATGTCTAGGGAATTGGGACGAGTTATGTCCTTATTGGTGCAGACTCGTCACCAGGTTTGGCTTGCTCAGTCACCACCATCAGAGACATGTCCTCCGTAGTGTGCCAGTCGAGCCAGGGGAGCTGTTTGGGGCAGCTGTCCTGGAGGTACTGGAGCGTGCTGCCCAAGCTAGGCGGTTCCCGATTTCCCACGTCATAATTCCTCTCAGCAGAAGATAGCTTACGGCAGAGATCGGCACACGGAGGAAGTTTGTTGTCCCCCGCTGACCTCTGGGACAGTATAGCTCCAACGCCGTCGTTGGAGGCGTCTAGTTCCACCACAAACTGTCGGTTGGGATCAGGTACAGTCAGGATAGGAGCTGTGGTGAACCCCCTCTTCAGTTCCAGGAAAGATTTCTCTGCCTGTGGATTCCACACAAACTGAACACACATTTTACACAACATATATGGAGTCCACTATGGGCCAAAACTAACACTTAGGTTTCTGTAGGGTCCATGGCAGACGGATGCAGTGGGAAAACATACATCAAGTACCTCAAGTGTCAGATGTATCTCTGCATTTCAAAAAAGGATGGAGTACTACAAATGAGGGCTCAATACGGAACGGAAGGACATTCATCTAGCTTTCCTGCTAGGAAAAGCACGAGTTGCTCCAGTAAAGACAGTGACAATCCCGAGAACGGAATTAACAGCTGCTGTGCTTGCAGTGCGAGTTGACAAGATGCTGAAAGCTGAGCTGCAGCTAGAGTTGAAAGGTTCAACCTTCTGGACGGATAGTACAACTGTACTGAAGTACATTAGGAATGAAACAAAGCGTTTTCACACCTTCGTGGCCAATAGGATTTCTGCTATAAGAGATGCCACTGATATCTCACAATGGAGGTACGTTGGTACGAAGCAAAATCCAGCAGATGAGGCATCTCGTGGCATGAAAGCTGAGCATCTTCTTACTGGCAGCAGATGGATTCGTGGCCCAGAGTTTCTTTTTGAGAATGAGAGAGAGTGGCCTGTGAATATCGTGGAAAGTACTTCTGTCAGCGATGAAGACACGGAGGTCAAAGGTGAGGCGACGGTGAACGCCATCATCGTCAAGGATGGACAGACTACAACAAACCATATGATAACCTACTTCTCATCATGGACAAGGCTGAAAACATCCGTTGCATGGCTGCAGGTTAAAAGGACGTTGCAGATGTTGAGTAAAAAACGAAAGGATATACAGGCATCTGCGTTAAGCAATGGACTTGATATGACTCACCATAAGAACACAGTTGAAAAGGAGATGCAAAGATTCAGAGCCACACTGGGCGGTCAAACCTTGTCCATGGATGATATTGACGCAGCAGAGAGAGCCATCATTCAATTCTGTCAAATGGAAAGGTTTAATGACGAAATCACTTCGTTGCAAGGAATAAAGTCTGGAGTGAGCAAACAGAGTCACATTTATAAACTTGATCCAGTGATAGACAATGGCCTTTTAAGAGTGGGAGGAAGGCTCAGCAAATCAGCAATGCCTAATGACGTGAAACACCCAGTCATTCTCTCTAAAGATCAACACATCTCCACTCTCATCTTACGCCACATTCACGAGCAGCTTGGACATTGTGGAAGAAATCATCTGCTTTCTAGACTTCGGCAGAAGTATTGGATCACCAACAGCAATGTTTCTGCCAGGAAGAGTATTTCTTCCTGCACTGTCTGTAGGCGTGATCGCGGAAAGCTGGGCGAACAAAAGATGGCAGATTTGCCAAAAGACAGACTTCAGCCTCACCTTCCACCATTCGCGAATGTGGGTGTAGACTATGTTGGCCCATTTGAGGTGAAAGTAGGCCGCAGCCTCTGCAAACGGTACGGGGTTATCTTCACTTGCATGGCCAGCCGTGCAGTGCATCTGGAAATTGCCTACTCATTTGACACCAGCTCTTGCATAAATGCCATACGGAGATTCATTTCTAGAAGAGGCCAAGTTTCATGCATCAGATCAGATAACGGAACCAACTTTGTGGGAGCAGAACGTGAACTGAGAGAAGCTCTGTGTGCTCTGGATCAGAAGAAAATTCAAAGTTCACTCCTTCAGTCAGGAGTTAAGTGGAGCTTTAATACTCCTGCTGCATCACATCATGGAGGAGTATGGGAGAGGATCATTCGTATGGTCAGAAAGGTGCTTAACTATGTTCTTCACCAGCTAAATGTGGATGATGAGAGACTACACACTCTTCTGTGTGAGATTGAAGCCATTCTCAATGACCGTCCCATTACAAAGTTCTCGGATGATCCTAATGATCTTGAACCATTGACTCCCAATCATTTGCTCTTTCTTAAAGGAAAACCTGCTCTACCTCCTGGACTGTTTGAGAAAGGCGACCTGTACACCAAACGACGTTGGAGGCAAGTTCAGTTCCTGGCAGATCTCTTTTGGCGCAGAAGGATCCGGGAGTACTTGCCACTGTTACAGGAACGTCAACGGTGGACAAAGGAGAAGAGGAGTTTCGTCACAGGAGACATCGTCATCATTGCAGACTCTACTGCTCCCCGTGGATCTTGGTTGCTAGGGAAAATACTCCAGACCTTTCCTGACGCACATGGACTGGTGCGGTCTGTTAAAGTGCAGACAAAATGCAGTATACTGGAACGACCAGTCACCAAGATCTGTATTCTGCAGGAAGCTGAATGAATAACTGACATAGATCCCTATGTTCGGATTACTTTTTTTTGGACCCTTTTTGACTGACAGTATGGACTGAGACACTCTTGTGCCCTTTATTAATAATTGACTCCACTAGTGTTTTGGTGTAATTGTCTCTTTATTATACAGTCACAATTAGGGGCCGGTGTGTTGGAGCCAATTTGTGTGTGTGTGTGTGTGTGTGTGTGTGTATGAACGCGTCATCTAATCTAATCTGCGCACCTGGGAGCACGGGAGGTAATCAAGCTATATGTGGGCACAGGTGATCAGTGGGGATGAGAGGTTAGAGAGGAAGCCACACGTTTTTCAACCGTGTTGACCGTGTCTGAGCGTGTGCGTGCTTGTTGTATGTTAACCAAGATTTTAGATAGGCCTAAAAGAACATTTTAACATTGTATATACAAATAAAGCATTACAAATGACGTCATGGTGGACCTCGTCCTTCACCACAACACGCGTTGGGAACTCTGGCCGCTAATCTCCATGAGTGGCTTTTTTTGATGAGCGATCGCCGCTACACTATGCTTCGCATAACTAACACCCAATGTCCTCTACAAAGGACACACAATAAAACAAAAATAAAAATATATTTCTTTAGTTTGTGTTAGTCATTATGTTTATACCACCCTAAAGACTTGTGTGATAAAAAAGAGGACATTTTAAACCTTCTTTCTGGGTCTCAGGAGGTTCCTCGTACTACTTGTGTACTTTAAAGCGGCACAGCATCGTTTACAGTTTGCGAGCGATTTTTCAAGTTGACCGTCTTTCTTGAAAAATCCGAAGTGTTGCCAAACATTTGATTTGTAGGTATTTTTCGGTGCGCTGTGTTTCTCTTTCTCCTCGACTTCCATGTGTGTTGATAACTGAGACTCTCGGCCTCCTTAGTGGCGAAGCAAATATCAAAGGTCGTCTCTGCTGAGCGTTGACAAGATGAGGGGATATTATGTGAATGAATCGTTTTTTTACCGATGCAAAGACGCTACAATTGATGCATCGCAAGTTCAACCCAAAATGCAGCTGATGTACACTCTTCAGTGGCAGCTCCAGGGTATGGCTGGGGTAGGCTACAGCCATACCAATAAATGGCTTAGCCCCACCTTAGCCCCACCATGAAAAATGATGTTAAAGTAAGCAAAAATAAAGTCTGCCAACTCGCGCGGAGTAAATTGCACAGACAGCAGTTAGTAAAATTGATTTCAGCAGTCGCTTGTCTGGAAATACCTAAGACTAGAAACGGTTTGAAAACTTTTGTCACGTAGTGATCGTCTTCTCAATAGAACATCTTTGATAAAGTCTTCTGGCCAATCAGAATCAAGATAACGGCGTGGTGTTGTTGCAAGAAGTCCCGACGGAGAATATGTTTGCTGTAGTACATCTATACATCGATACAACATTGTAATGAAATAAGACCCCACGGTTTGATGATTGACAGGTGTGTGGGCCGTCTTTCATTTTGACACACAGAACAATGGGGGCTATCTACCCTTATCCACAATGTAAAGTCATTCACAGCCTCTTCCCTCTTCTCTCTGTGAGGAGCAGCAGGTTCAGCTTTCAGAACAAAGTAACACAAAACTAAAATTGCATAATTTTTTTTAAATGTCGTGTAGTAATAGATGTATTTATTTCTCTTCTCAAGAGAGGACCAGAATGTGTATTTTATGTCAGTATTTCAAACAATCTCCTGGGGGAGAATCCCCCCCAGACCCCCCTGCAGGGGTTAGGTTTTCAGCATATCAACTCTTTCACCTGTGGGGAAATTGCAGGATTGGCTCCAGGTCGCCCTTTTTATTTACTACAAGACAAATGTGCCTTTTTATTTCATACAGTTCAATTTGGATTGAGACAGCGAAATAATCTAAACCTCACACGTGGCGTTTCACTGTCAAGGGGGGGTGATATAGCGTGTATGTAATTACATTGAAAATACTGACTTGAGCCCCAGCACTGTATGGGTTAGCCCTACCATAGATTACCCAACACAAATACTCTGGAGCCGTCACTGCCTCTTTCAACCGGTGCACTCGTATTTTGAACGTCTATGCCGGTGCACCAATGCGAATCAGTGAATCTTAACATCCCTACTGCACACAGGTGTTTGATACGTCTTCACCATGGACACCATCGATCTCTGGGCTCACACACAAGTGTTATGATTAGGTGGTCAGCACAGAAACAAACACTGACAAACAGACTGTCTCAGCCTAATCTTTTCTGTCTGATGGAGACTTATACTGACTTTAACATGTTCCACATATTTTATACATTATTGGTGACGTATGGTTTTAGTTCAAAAGTTTGCAGTTCAAATATTCTGCTGCTTTCCAAAGCGTTTTTACTTTCTTTTCTCATCTTAATACACATTCATTCACTACTACTTATATTTAATACCTAACTCCTTCAGCCTACTTTCAGCTGCAGAAACCATTCAACGATTACATTATTCAGCTATTTCAGGACATTGAGGCTATACATGTTGTTGTTTATACCTTTTTTAAACCTTTTCTTTGAAATATTAAGCTTCTTCACTATTTTTCCTTCTCTTCCAGTTTCTTGCCAGCCAGTGGCTCACTGGCTGTTAGATTTAGAAACACTCACCCCCTGCACTGCAGTCCTTTTAGCAGCTAGATAACCCTGATAGTCTGGGCATGGTGTCGACATGGCCGTACCCACCAACGAGGTCACCAGGGTTTGGATCTAGTATATGACAATATATAGGATATACGTATATGTTTATAGAGATGTAGATATATATTTATGTATAGATATATTGTCCTTCTGTCCTAGTACCCTGCACTGGGGATGCACAGAGATATGGGTTGGTTCGAATGGTCAGTTTTGCTTTCCTCAGGGATTGAAATGACCTGGAAGTACCTGAGTGTCAGCTGTGATAAGAAGGAGATAATCCTGTCCCACAACACCTTGGGATCTTAGCATTTAACTCGCGCAAAAATGGTGACTGACAAACACAGATCACGTAAGTCACTTCTGATACAACAAAAAGGAGATGTGTTTCTAGGGAAATGTGTCTTATTTTCCTCTGAAGGGGCAGCAAGAAGAACTTCACTCTCTGGTGTCAGCTGTCTACCACTTTTAAGTCTTAATAATAGTGTTTGAATATTGTCAGAATTATATTCTAATTAGTCTAGAATATTGTCAGACGTATGTCATAATGGTGTTAGAATATTGTCAAACTTATGTAATATTGGTTTCAGAACATTGTTCGAATTGTATTATGAATAAGTTAGCATATTGTCAGACTTATAACGAAGTTAGAACAATACCAGAATGTTGTTATAATCATGTTTGTGTATTGTCAGACTTATATTATAATTTAGTTAGAATATTGTCAGACATTTAGCAGCTATCCCCATGTTGAAGGCCGTGTGTCCAGACCTTGTCTCTGAATGATTGAAATGCTCTGAATGTCATATATTGCATATTTAAGGAGGGGGTTTATTCTAATAATATATGGACCAATGAATGACAGCTATCATGAACACATGTGCAAACATTTCATATCAGATGCTCCTTAAATAAACCTTAGCAAATAGGAGCCACCTCTTTATCTTACCCTCAAAGTGTGTGTGTGCGTGTGCGTGTGTACGTGTGCATGCTGCCTAACATTACCTGGGCTGAGTATACAACCACCTATACCACCAGTACTACTAATAATAACAATTACATTATAAATGAATATGTATGACTTATTTTTATTGTTTAGAATAGATACAGCCTTTTACCGTCTTTGGATGAAAAACAAATGATAATACAAACAACAGCAATATCTTGACAGTGACATGACATTACTCTAAAGAACCAACATCCGCTCCGCTGCCTCCTGCAGTGATGACTAACAGTTTGGCTTCACCTGGCAAACAAAGGGGAAGCTCATGCTGCAGCCGTGGTTGGACCAGCCTCTGGACTCTGAAGAACAGTAATCAGCATCATCAGCAACAAAGTCAAGTAGAAACAGGCCCGATGGTCCCCTGTCTTGATTTATTTATTTTTCTATCATGACCAGTAAATTACAGTGTGTGTTTTCTATCGTCACCTTGAGCGTTGAGTTGCAGGCACTGGTAATGGTCAGTGGAGCTCACTGTTTCCCAGTGATGGTAGTTAAACTCTGAGCCATCCTCCCACCTCCAGTCACCCTGGAGCAAACAGATACAGTCCCTTCAGTGTGTGTTCAGTGTCTACACGCTGACTTTAACGCACCAAAAAACAACTGCATTGATTTCCACTAGGATAGTTTAACCTTACTACAAACAATGTAATGCCAACAGAATTATTTCAAATATGATCAATCTAATTATAGTAAATTCATCAAAAACGTCATACTAAACCCAATTCCTCAATGGTGTATCAAATAACTTTGAATTAAATAAAAGTTGAATAAAACATTCTATTTTTTTTGTATCGACTTGTACTTCTATTTTTAAAAAGTAATACAGCATGAAAGAAAAAAAGCCTTTCAGTCAGATGCCGTTTTTGGGGTGTAACATTCTCTAAAATTAAGACCTTTGTAGTGTTTGAACAAACCTCGAAGAAGTAACCTCCAATCCAGGCAAAAGTGTGCCCCCCCGTGTTGACCACACGCTGCAGGAAATTGTACTCCCAGATGTTGTGTGCGGATGCCAGACTCCCACCGTAACCAGCACAGAAGCTCTGCAGGAGGAGACCATTTTGTATTCATTTATTTTCCAATCATATTTTACTGTTACATTTTCTATTTAAGAACTTCACACTTATAATTTCATTTTTATTACCTCTGCATTTCTCCAGATGTCAACATTGTTGGATAAGTAATAGCAGTTACCACGGAAACTAAGCCAGCCATCCAGACAGAAAGAGAAACGAGCTGAAACAATGAAAACAAAAAGATGAGTTATTAGTATTACTAGGGATGTAACGATATAATGAATATCGCGGTAGATAAATGTCTCAATACCGTCGTGAGACTGACAAAATCTACCGTGAGTTTTTTTAAAAGAAAACATTTTTTATTTATTTTTTTAACCTTTATTTAACCAGACGGTCCCATTGAGATCATCGATCTCTTTTTCAAGGGAGACCATCATGGCAGCAAGTAGGTTACAACACGAACATAAAACAACAGAACACAAAAGGACATCGTATTTACAGAGCTACATGTACACACCTAGAGACATTGACAAGTACCAACAGTATATTTATATCTCGCCCTGTCAATAAGCCTCACCTTCTTGGCAAAAACTGTATTGTTTTTGAAGTGGTGGAGAGAAAATGCACAGTTTGACCCACTGCTGTCACCCATGGCCAAAGCATATCTCTCTGTCCCAGCAACATCAGTACCAAGCAAGAGAGTTTGTTTCACAGCAGGGGTATATTGTAAACGCCCAAACATCCCAGCTTCTACCTGAAATGTGGACATGCTCATATTCCTCAAAGATAACCTTGATGACGCTGAGTGAGTGAGTTAGAGTTGAGTTACTTGAAAAACTAAAGTGAAACTTTATTTATTCTATTGCAGGGTCTGATTATTATATTGTTGACACTTTAAAATACTATCCTACTAAAATGCTGTACAAATCAGATTTATTATTTAATAAAGAAAATAAAAATTCACATTTTTTTTCAATATCGTGATAAATATCGTACCGTGGACTTTTTATTGCGATATTATCGTACCGTGAGTTTTTGGTATCGTTACATAGTGATTACCAAAAGAAACATTTATATTTTTTCAACACATTTTCCCGTGTGATTCTTTCAGGGGATTGATTAGGAATCTCAGGAAAAAGAAGACCGCTCCAGCAGCAGACATGTGTTCCTGTACGGTTGGTCGGCATATTATCTTACCTTGAGGTAGAACAGCCGTGTCAGCATTCATCCCTGTCAAACCCAGCAACATAAAGTCTGTCAGGTTAACTGATTTAGGTGCTCTTTGTGTCACATTATAATCATATTTTAAACAAAGCTAGATAGAAAGTTAAACTCACTTAAATGTGTGTATCATTTTTACATCAGTTTATTGCACAGTTTGTAAGGATTCCTGAACATGGCAGCATTAGCTGAAACATCAATGATGTTACAGTTGATAAAGCGCAGCAGACTGCTTATCAGACATATTAGTTATTCAAAATGCTGACTGACTTAGGTAATTATGTACATTATAATTGTGATGTTCAGTTCACAGACTTAACAACATTTGATGTGATGATATACGATGTTTCATGTTACAGAAAGATGATCTGTATTCTGACTGATGAAGATGTTAAAGGTCCCCTAATATACAAGTCTTCCCAACATGTGTTACAGGTCTCAGATATATACAGAACATGTCTCTGAAGTTTTTGGGCTGAAACACCAAACGGATCATTGAACCCCTCTGTTTCAGCCCTGTTTCAAAAGTGCTGATTCTGGGTCTGTAGCTTTAAATGCGAATGAGCTGCTGCTGGCCACGCCCCTCTGAGAGATGATTGGTTTAAACACACACACAATGGTGCTCTCGGAGGAGATTCAGGTGATAAGGTGAGGGGGGGTTACCTTGGTTGGTTATTAGTTAATGGTTGTACAGCCCAAACAAACATTGTGACATCACAAAGTGGCCAACATCTGATCATCTGACAGGTTGTTATAGAAATGGATCAGGACAAAAAGAGAGGGGATCTTTGTTCCTGAAACGTCCAGAGTCTCTTTACACAGAGGGGACACATGTTTATGTATAAAAGACATGAACAAGTGGATTTTGCATAATAGTTGACCTTTTAAGTAAAGAAAAAGTGTAAAAAACCTGATTTTAGTGAATAATTGTGTTCCTCCTTTACTGCAGCAGCATCAGCGGTAACGACTGAGGACAATAAAAGAAGAGGTCATGTAGATCAGTGTTTTCAACAATCGTATAATTTGGACAAGTATGTTAGTGCATCAGTCTCACCTGTCGCAGCCCTGGTTGACAGAGTGACACAGAGGATAACAGAGAGGATCAGAAGAATGTTCATGCTGAAAACGTATGGTTACGTCTGGAGGAAGGTGGATGCCAACAGGTCTGACAGGGTGAAGAATGGAAAACGTAAGAAAAAGAAATAAACGCAAAACAATCAACACTGAACAGAATGACTTACAGAGAGACGCAGCAGTCAGGTGAATGTGAAGGTTCCTCAGGTACCAGACAGGAGGCTCTGGTATCTTTATATATACACTGTCTGTCAGTTAGTCAATAAAGTTAACAATAAAATGTGGACTTTACCTCTTGCGTTAGTTCTGTTGCAGGAAGACAAAACATGTTATCTCTCACTTCCCAGCTAAGAGAGTGAATAATAAAATCCATCGGGTCAACAAAGTGGTGACATTTCCCAGCTTACTTTTCCTGGAAAGCCCCCTCTGTTTATCGCCTTAACTAGAATAAAGCAATCTTACAGTTTTTGGAATTACAATGGATCTGCAGAAGAATTGACAAAAGGATACTTCCACAGATGTGTCCATTCAGTAATGTGCTTTGGTTTCTACTTTAGAAGGCAAAAAAGAGACTTACGACAATATTTATCTCTGTGCTAGACAGTGATGTTGTTTATATGATTGTCTTTTCTGCAGGCCTACGCTCTTTGGATATAGGTCTACGGCGGGGCACTGAGGTTCCTTTTCAATCTTACAAGGAAATTATTGGTGCACTTCCGCCTTTTTTGTAGATATAAATCTGTCGGAAATAAGTACGAGAACTCATTGGCCTGCTCCGAGGACTTGTTTTGACTAACTGTCCCTAAAGTCCACACTGAGCTGGGGAAAAGGGCTTAAGTGAAGTGCTTCTTATTGAGTGAGAATCAGACATCTCTGCTGTTTATGAAGATGATTCTGATTGTGACCATAAACGGTATGTTCTCTGTTCTTATTTTGTAATGTGTGTTCTGTACCGGTGCTGCTGCCTATCTTAGAACGTGCTTTAATCTCAATGAGACTTGAGACAATGAGACCGTCGGAGGTCCAGCCGGTTCCTGTTCCGTCGGGGGTCCAGCCGGTTCCTGTTCCGTCGGAGGTCCAGCCGGTTCCTGTTCCGTCGGGGGTCCAGCCGGTTCCTGTTCCGTCGGTGGTCCCGCCGGCTATGGATCCTGCAGTCCTCCAGAGCTGTCCCGACACCGTCGTCCTGCCCGTCCTCCGGAGCTGTCCCACCGCAGTCGCGGCCTTCCTGCCTGTCCTTGTGCCCGGCCCCCTGAGTTTGTCAGCCGCGGCCTTCACCCCTGTCTCCGTCCGCCCGAGTCCTGCTCCTCTGCCTCTGCCTTGCCCCCGGGCCGTCCACCGAGACACCCTGTTCTGCCTCTGCCTTGCCCCCCGCCCAATACCCCCTCCTCGACCTCTGCCATGGTCCTCCACCCACACTTTTGGCCCTAGTCATGCGTCCCTCCTCCAGACCCCCTCCACCCACCACACTGAATTGATGTGACTTTGTTATGGGACGTCTGGAATCCGTCCCTTGAGGTGGGGATTCTGTCGACTTATGTTGCCATTTTCCGGTTTTATGTTGAAATTCTGTTCTCCCTTTGTCTGGTCTTCCTTCCAGTGTTTTCCCTCCTGTGTCTGATTTTCTCAACGTGTTCACCTGTTGCCCTTGTGTTTCTGCCTCCCCTCCCCAGATGTGTCTTGTCCTGTGATTACCCTTCTGTGTATTTAGTTTTGTCTTCCCCTTTGCTATATGTTCGGCGGCAGACCTTTATATACCTTGACTATCGCCTGTTTGAAGAGGGTAACATTATGGAATGAAAATATCTTGTTTGAACAAGACTGACTGAATGGTTACTGAGGTTACTTAGGTGAGGCTGACTCAGCCAAGGAAACAATCAGCAAAGAATGAATTGATGACTCCTTCTGGAAAGTAATATAAAGTTTATATGCCATCTTCAGGGTGTAGTTTGAATGAGTAATGAGGCTGACTTACACAAGGAAACAGTCAGGATATAACTTTACAGACAATAATTGAGACTTCCTTCTGGACAATAAGAAACAGTTCCCACACCACCTCCCAATTAATGTTCACTGTAGGTGAAATGAAGATGACTCAGTTAAAGAAATAGTAAGAAGAAAGTTTCCCTGAACTTCATCAGAAGAATAAAGGAGTGCTTTCTGGGAAATGACGCTCAACCCAAAATAAAAATGTTTTATCTGTGAACAATTAAAAATACCTGCAATGGAAATAGTTTTACCTGCTTAGAGGAACTGGAAATGAGTCAAAACATCGATATATAATCACTCTTTTACAAAGTATCAATAAACTTCACAGCATGCTTGTCGTCCTTTACATCCCAGACGATTATGTGTCCCTGATTTTCTGAACCTTTCCGTCTGAATCGGGGACTGTATGTAATACATCATGTATAAATAACACAACACAATACAGTCATCAATACATAATGATGTATTCAAAAACAACAAGGCATGAACACAGGCCAGGCTCCAGGATGAAATGACTGAGGGGGCTGTTAAAAAATCAGAGGGGGCGACTTTTTTTTCACAACTGTCACGGCCTGGCTCTTGGCCAAAAACGTGAAACGGACGCGATGTAAGGAAATATATTTATTATTACCATTAAACTAAACAGAGCTACCACAATGGGATGTGTTAATCAGTAAGATCAGTGTGCGGGTGTGTGAAAATGGTGCGGTCGTGCAAAGTGTTGAATGCCAAACTAAGGTGAAGGGAAACAAAATCATAAGTCAGGTAGCTGCTCTCCAAAACAAATCCTCCAACAGAGAGAGCAAGCAAGTCTCTGGCTCGGGCCTTTCACTCCTACCGACAGCCAGGTGCCCTCAATCAGTGCTGAACGTTAAAGGGACATACACACACACATCAGTTATCAGTTATCAGCAGTGTCTTCTCTTTCTTCCTTTCCTTCTCACTCTATGTCTCTTTGCTTCTTTATTCCGGATGTACCCCTCTCATTCTGTTCTTTTCCTCTGATCTTTAATTACAGATAGTACATTATTAGATGGCTGCACTTTGGTTAATAGACTAACTTTGATTTCCTCAATTCATAAATTGACAGGCTCTGTAATTATACCATAACCTTTTCTCCTCTATCCCTTAACTCGTCTTCCTATACAGATTGACATACTTAATTACTATTTACTCTAGTCATGTCAGGATTAAAGAAAAAATAATCATTAATCATCATTAAATGGTTGATTTTTTTATTTTCAGGATTGAATGTTCAAACCAAGACCTACAACCTGGCATTTCATAATAAAGTGACTAATATATAAACCAAATGTAATATTGGATAAAATACTACACCAAATGGACAGACACAGATTCAAAGCAAAGCCCCCTGGTTTGTCTCTAGAGTCTAACTGCCATGAGAAAAATCGGTACCACTTTACAATAAGACTACCCTTATAAAGGGTTTACGAATAGTTTGTAATTCATTTATTAATTAAGTTGTGAAAACTTTATAAATCATTAATAAGCTTTTATAAGATTTGAGATAAACAGGGCAACTGTGACCGGTTGCTTGCCAAATAGTGAGCCCACATTTATCTGTACTGCTAAGCCTTATTAGAAATGTTAGTAACTCATTAATCATGGGAATGTGTTTCACACTTTACAATAAGGCAAGGCAAGTTTATTTATATAGCACTTTTCAACGCAAGGCAATTCAAAGTGCTATACAAAAAATGAAAGACATTAAGCATTACAAAATAAAAGCTAATAAAATAGGTGATAAGGCTCCCTTTTGGCAGTTATAAATGTTAGTAACTCATACATAAATGGTCATAAAGAGATGTCAAGAAACATCAAGATGTGAGGGTCTGAGGACAGAGGGTGTCGTATTGCCATACTGATATTCTGTACAAACTGTGAAGTCCACTGAGACAAATGTAACATTTGTGATATTGGGCTATATAAATAAACATTGATTGATTGATTGATTGATTGAAGGGAGGAATAAACTCACTGAACAACAGATACCAAGGATGCTGGCTGATGAAGAAGACGAAGTAAGCTAGCCAATATAAGGCTTAGTCATCTTGCCAAATAGTAAGCCTGTGTTGGTATGAAAACTATGTTATAAATGGTTCTTAATGATTAATAAAGTGTTTACAACTTAATTAATAACCTAATTATTTATGAATTCTTTATAAGGGTAGTCTTATTGTAAAGTGGTACCGAAAAATCCAATCAATGTTCCATAATCCGTCACTACATGTCACTCATTGTACCAATACGGTTTATATCATATACAACATATTATTATTATTATTATTATAGTAAAAATCGAATCTAAACTAATGTAATATGCAATCCCACACTTGACGATTGAGAACATAAATTCGTAATTTACCTCGTTTAAAGCTTTGTTGTTGCACTATGTCAATATGTATAATATATTTCGCGGGCAGGTAGCCTACATTGTAGAAGACAAGTAGAAGAAGAAGAAGTAGAGGTAGAAGAAAAAGTAGTAGAAGAAATACGCTAACGCTACAAACAGGCACAACTCTGTTACTCTGTTTTTACCATAGACTTGTTTTTACTGACATCATGTAACATTTTATTTCACCTTGCTTTATGTTTTTTAATGCACATTAAAAAACGGGAGCATTTTCCGGAGTTTCAACCGGGTACCGGCCACCGAAGACTTTGCCCGGAAAACGGAGACGTTTTGGTCTATGGACTGTGTTTACAGCTAAGCACACACGCTAACTACAAGCTCACTTGGGGTTAAAGATGGTGGTTATCTACTGAAAGTCAAAACAAGTCCCTGTTAAGGCCCTGACACCAAAGAACACGTCCCGACGGACCCGACTGTTGTGTCGCCTCACGTCTCCTGCGTCTTGGCCATGTGTCGCACTGGAACACACCGCAAAGACTTCAGCCGACGGCCAAGTAGCACGTACGCACTGAGCATGCGTGAGTGGCAATGACTCTCCTTAGCAGCAGGCAGCCGTAGTGTGTATTCGTCATTCAAAAGAGGCAACCGGAAGACAGACAGCGTAATACAAATTTCAGCTCTCTGAAGCAGAAAGAAACTATTAAAAAATGCTTCAAATTTTGTTTACATTTTAGAAGTGCTGTGTGCAATTGTATTTATTTGTAAAGGAAGCATCCTGATTATGGCTGGAGGAGGCAGTTTAGTTCAGCTGCTCCATGATGATCAGAGACAGTGTGTGAGAGGGGCAGATGCACCCCCACAGTCTGCATTGCTGCCTCTGAGGAGGAAGGTGCTGTCTGCACTGCTGTGCTAAACAGCACTTTAGTAAAACAGTCAATCCAAAGAGATTTCTGGGACTTTCTTTTGTTACAGAACACAATTCAGTCTTTAGTTAAACCCTCGCTCCAGAATCTGTTGTACGTTTTGTTATGGAAATCTGAGACCCAATACTGTGGAGAGTACAAGTCAGAGTGATCAAACAAATAAATGGTGAAACAGACAGAGTTGTCTTTCTGGTTATTTATTTGAAGCTTCAAATACAAAAACGCAATACAAAGTCACAGGTCTCACAGAGTATAGGATAATCTGCAGGAGTGTACGCAGTACAATATAATAGCAAAGCTTATGTACAGGAAAGGGCGGGAAGCTCAGAAATCTGTCTTCACACAGTCTCATATTGTTATTAGACACCTGTCCTTGAGCTGTAGATAGAATAACGGTTCCCAGAGTAGGGAAGTTCTTGTGTGACTTTGTGTGAGTCTCAACCTAGTCTGCCAAATCAGCTATGTGGCCTTAAAGCGCTTGGGAATAAAAACCCACATTAGAGTATGAGAAGAAAACAGCACATCTCAGGAAATGATATAGGTGTTTTACAATGATTTGAGAAGCATTTGGTTTAAGCATATAAGGATATAATAAAAATGTCCACTATTTCCAAGTCAAAAGTGTTGAGTTAATTTAACTGTTTGACAGAAAAGTAAATCTGTGTAAGTGTAGTACCTGCCTATCTTTAGTGTCTGTATATGTATATCTGACCATCTGTATTTTTGAAATTGTCGTTTTTAACACCGTAGTTTTACAAATTAAAGAATAATTAATTACCAGTGTTTTCCAATTTTACTCGGCAGTTCGTTTCGTTAGCTAACGTTAGCTAAAGCTAGCGCTACTAGTTAGCTACGTTTGTTGCTTTTCTCCGGGTTGCAGCGACAGGTCTTTGCATGAAACGTGCTCGTTCTAGCGTTTCCCGGCCAATGTTTTCCAAAGGAGAGTCTGGATTCGTGCCATGAGTTAAGCTGACGTTACATTGTTGTCCATCTCACGGTGAAATGTAAATGATGGGTAGTGTATCGCCGTTTTAGAGATGGCGCTGCTGAAAAGACTGCAACATAACACATATTAAAACCTGTGTGGCTTATATGATAAGTCTAATTAGTACAAGCAGCATAACGTTTCACCATGTGACTAAAGATTGTATTTAGGGAAATCAGTTTGACATATTGAACTAATAACAAATAACCTCTGCCTGGCAGAGAGCTCTCTGCTCCATAGCTTCTCTTGGACGTAACATCACATTCCATCCCTCACATACTTTTGTATATATAATAAGTTAACTTATATTTTGTTTTTCTTGTTATGCTGCTGCAACACAAACATTTCCCAAATTGGGATCAATACAGTAATATCTTATCTTAATTAATTAAGAAATATAACTATTATAATTAGTGTAGCAGCTGACACCTATTTTCAATATGGATTAATCTACCTTTATTTCTTTAGTTCAATTTTGATCTATAAAAATGTCAAAATAGTGAAAATGTTCACGAGACAGTGCAAGGTTATATATTTAGATGTTTTGTTTTAGCATATGTACTGTATGTCTTAATGCTCTTATTTGTGACGATGTGACTTCCATGAAACTAATATTTTATATCTTCCCAACAGACGAGCTGACAGGAAGTACTCTAACAACAACAACATTGCAAAGGCGAGTAAATGTAAATTAAAAACGATTCACAATTTCTTAATTTCTTCTTCTTTCTTGCAGTGAGGTGAAGCTGACCTTGCACTTGGTGCCAGTAAGGATGCTCCTCACGCAGGCTGAATGTGTCTCTTCCTTACTGACACAGAAGCCCTTGATTTGCAATGCTTCACTAATTGTCATTTCCCTGGCTCCTTAGGGACACTTTACCTCCAGCACAGCGGAAGACCCTACCAGACCATCTGGAGATGCCCCCAACACTCCTGATTGGGAGAGCCACACACCTGACTCATGGACCTGCATCTGGGTTGCAGTGGTGAATGCCCTGACGCCCTCACATTCATTCATAGTCCCCCACTGTACAGACAAAACACCATCAAGGGCCTGTTGTTGCCCTAGCACCCTGGCACTAAGGGCAGCAGTCACACGCTTTGACCTCAGGACAGCTCCAAAGTTGCTGCCAGTCAACCTTCCTTTCCTGAACAAATGCCAGGTTTGGGTTGGTTCGCTGACCAGTGGTAGCCACCTGAATTGCCCTCTGTTGCTCCTCAGACAATGCCATGCTTGCCACAATTGCCTCAGGTCCCTCATGCCCAACAGATTTGAGAATTTCAGGAACAGTAAGTGTTTCCAAGCTGTAGTGTTCCTCTTCTGGCTCGGGGGAGAGAAGCCAAGACATTCCTGAGAACCTGCCCCCGAGTCTGTCCCTCAGCCAGTCACGATCTGCGGAGGTGGGCTCTCTCGTCAGCGGGTTGAATCAGTTATTGGTTGGAGGAAATAGCTCCTCCACTGAATGCGTACGTTTAGCTGCCTTTGGCTTCTTCCACTGACAGGGTGTCACGTCAGTGCAGCTGAAACTGTGGATGGCAAAGATGGCTAATGCAGCCGCACGACTGCATTTCTGTTCTCCACGTGGGCATTCACATTTTGTGGAGAGAATTCCCTCTTCTCCTGTGGATACCTGTGGTGGTGGGATTGTTTTATTATTTAAAATATATTTACATTTGTAATGCCTTCCCAATTATCCCTTTAATTGTTTATAGCCTACTGTATGTTTATTTCATGGATATTTCTGTGTTTTCTGGTGTGTAATATTTGTAATCTTGGGGCCTCTTCTCTTTAACATCTACATGCTACCACTGGCTCAGATAATGAAGAACAACAAAATAAGTTACCATAGCTATGCAGATGACACACAAATGTACGTAACCATTTCACCAGGAGACTATGCTCCAATTCAAACACTGAGTAAGTGCATTGAACAAATCAATGACTGGATGTGTCAGAACTTTCTCCAATTAAACAAAGATAAAACTGAGGTAATGGTTTTTGGAGCCAAGTCAGAACGTATACAAGTGAGCGCTGAGCTTCAGTCTGCAATGTTCAAACCAACAGATAAAGCCAGAAATCTAGGTGTAGTCATGGACTCTGACCTGAGTTTCAACAGTCACATTAAAACAGTTACTAAATCAGCCTACTATCACCTAAAGAACATATCTAGGATTAAAAGACTAATGTCACAGCAGGATTTGGAAAAACTTGTCCATGCTTTTATCTTCAGTAGACTCGACTACTGCAATGGTGTCTTCACAGGTCTCACTAAAACATCTATTAGAAAGCTGCAGCTGATTCAGAACGCCGCTGCTCGAGTCCTCACTAACACTAAGAAAGTGGATCACATCACTCCTGTTCTGAAGTCTTTACACTGGCTTCCTGTGTGTCAAAGAATAGATTTCAGAATACTGCTGCTGGTTCATAAAGCACTGAATGGTTTAAATGTTCGAAAATGTACAGTGCCATGTCTTCTACTTGCGTTAGTCTCAAAGATTGAGGGAAGAAGGGAAGGGATCACTGCCCTCCACCTGCCAGCACCCAGCCAGAGGCAGTAGGGCCTGGCTCATTTCTGCGGCTAAAATAAAAAGCTTTGTACAAAGTGTTCAAAGTGCAGTTTCAGTGCAAGTCAGTTGAAACGATCTTAAGTTGGCGTGACGTTGAAGTCGTGCGACCCTGCTGCTGTACTGGCTTGTAGTTTGTTTATAGCATAACGTTAGCATTTCACTTTTGGCGACTATATTTATGATTCAAAAATTATAAAAGTAGAGTAGACATGTGGAGATTATCCGGCTGAACAAAACGTGAGCCCTCTCTTAAATGTGTGTCAACCACAGACCTTATTTCGAGCTATTTTCCAAAATCCTATGGAGTTTTTCACGAAGAAACCAGAAGTTTACTTCCGGGTTTTAGGACGCGTCACTGCGGTTCTCTATGGACTAAGTGTGTATTTAACTAATATTTAAGTATGAAACTGTATTTTTTTATTCATTTATTTGATGTAATTGTGTATTACTCTATATGTCTACCCCTGGTGTCAACTCTTTTGTAAACAAAAATATGATATTCATGATACAAATATACACAAGTAAAATGATAAAATAAAAAATAACGATAAAACCAGCGCCATATAGACTGAGAGTTACGACATCTCCGTTCACTCCAATGGACCACTTTTTTAAAGCAATGGCGGATCATGGAGCCTCTCAATCATTCCCCGGAAGTTAGCGCCAAGGCTAGCAGAGCTGTGGAGTTGCAGCATAATAGACCGTTCGTGACGGACTTTTAAAGGTAAGAAGAAGTTTAAAGATTTATATTGCGGATATTATCAGTACATCTGATTCAAATGAACATGTGTATTAAAGGATGTCAGTGGATTATCCCTAAATTAGTAGATTTAGGGAACGTTTACAGATAACAGATTAAGCTAGCATACCGAAGCAAGTTAGCAACACACGTTGAACAGCCTTTCAATTGTACATTCCGTTCTCTTAATGTCATTTCGTCCAACATGTTGAATTAGAGAAGAGGGGCTTCTAAATGGGATTGTATGCGGGGGTGGAGGGAGTTAAATATTAGATAAATATAACTTTGGTGCGTGTAAGAGTGAGTGTTTTTAGAAGAGCCATATTGTGTCCTTGTGATTATGTTGATTATTACCCGTCTGTATAATGTTGCAGCTCAGCTGATTTTGGATTGATGGCAAAGGGAGAGGGACTTAAGTGAGAGTGAAAACACAAGGTAAGTTTAATACTACTGTTTTATATAAGTAAGCATACTAAACATGTATTCTATCACTGTATTATATAAGTAATCTTGTTAGCAACCTACTGTATGGCAGGTGGAGGGACAGTGATGTTGAGTAGAGAGTAGAGAGCATGAGTAGAGAGCCACCAAGGTTTTTCAAGTCCCTCTCTTACTCCATTTTGCCAACCCAAACTTCCAGATACATGACGGGACACCTTGCTTGTTTTTGTTGTTTGCGCTCCTCTGGCGAGAGACAGCAAGCGCATTTCGTGGCATCTGCAGGCAGTGGCAAGTCCTTCCGGCATATGCCACAGAGGCCGCTACTCTGTGGTAGCTGTGGCAAGTCCTTCCGGCATATGCCACAGGTGCCACAACTTGCCGAGGCATCTGCCGCTGCTCAACGGGAGTTGCCACAAGATGCCAGAGTAAGAGAAGGTTTACTGTAGCTGCTACTCACCTTCCGTGGAAAATGCAGCTATTTAAACCCGTATTTATCGTGTAAAATGTCGCTGTTTAGGCATGACTTTATCGAACTGATCTGTACACAGGACTGATGTGCGATCTCTATTTTTCAAAAAGATTTTCATCATTTCTATTCAATTTTACTTGAAGCATGGTTTGCTAAAATAAACAAACGTGCTATATTTATGATGAAAGATTGGCGAGTGAGGGTTGCAACGCCCTCGGCAATTGTCGCTTCTTGAGGGGAGTTTCCACTGCTTGCTACGATAAACCAGGTATATGACTAGAAAAGACAAATAATTAAGAAATAAATATCTGTATGGACACAGCAACTTGTACACTGGTGTTATTAGACTTGGCTACAGACTTAGGGCAGCTGTAACTGATTGCAGTTGCCACTGCTAGTGAGATGCTAAGGTTAGTATGAAGGAGGTCCTTGATATATTTCCATTTGGCAAAGGACTTATATTTGCCCCATGCCTTCAGCAGCAGCAGGCCATTCACTTTGATTTGATCCAGTTATGAAATGTCATCATTTTGACAATAAAGAAATGCTACATAAACGTTATCTTGCATGTTTTATCGAACCATCTCCGTTTCTAACTTTCAATATTTAAAAAGAGATCTCTCTCTCATCTGCGTGCGGGGGCGGGGCCTCACAGACATGCTGCTGCGCTGTGCACACAGTTCTGCCGGTAATGAATATTAGGATACATTTTGTGAGGAAACTTTTCCACCAATAATTCCAATAAGTATTCCAAAATGTATTCACTTCAGGTTTACGAAAGTAACTGTATTCGGATTAGTTGTTTTTCAAATGTAACGTGAGCTGAATACAGTTAGGCTACTTGGTATTTGTATTCTGATTACGTAACGCCGTTACATGTATTCCGTTACAACCCACCCTGTGTACAGATCATCAGTCCTGTGTACAGATCAGTTCGATAAAGTCATGCCAAAACAGCGACATTTTACACGATAAATACGGGTTTAAATAGCAGCATTTGCCACGGAAGGCGAGTGGCAGCTACCGTAAACGTTCTCTTACTCTGGCATCTTGTGGCAACTCCCGTTGAGCAGCGGCAGATGCCTCGGCAAGTTGTGGCACCTGTGGCATATGCCGGAAGTACTTGCCACAGCCTGCAGAAATGAGCCAGGCCCTACTGCCTCTGGCTGGGTGCTGGCAGGTGGAGGGCAGTGATCCCTTCCCTTCTTCCCTCAATCTTTGAGACTAACGTAAGTAGAAGACATGGCACTGTACATTTTCGAACATTTAAAATATTATACCACTTAAAAATAAGAAATATTACTTTTGTTACTAAGAGTTCATACTTATTATACCTGTGTCACCTTTCACACTATAGCTGTTGTAGAGGCTAAGCCAACGCTTTAAGCCTCTGAGGATCCGCTTGGTGTGTGTAATTGACGCACACAAGTCTTCTGCCGAATAAAGGTCAGAAATAAAGTTTCCAGTTTGAAACAGAACATTTATTTCCATTTTACTGGTTTCCATTTACTTGCTTCTTTCCATATTCACCACACGATATTACTGTTTACACAATACCTTTGCTTTGCTTGTAATGCCGTGTTTGTGTGTGTGTTCTCCGTGTGTGTTCTCCCTGTGTGTGCTCCTTGTGTGTGTGTTCCGTGTGTGCTCCTTGTGTGTGTGTTCAACAACTGTATGGGCCTTCCGGCGGAACCTCGCCCCAACACACATAGGTTCCTACCTTTATACCCACAGCTAATTGGCTCCTACAGCTGTGATCATGAGCTATGGGCTTTGTAGATACAGGTCCCGGGGTGAATCGTGGTGCATGGGGCCCTTCTCTTTTTGACCACAGGGCGATGCACGAAGATGGTGGGTATAGCCTCTGCTCTCAGCCTAGTCTTGCCCTTTTTTCTCTTGACAAACTGGTCTGCATCAACATGTGCCTGCGGAGTGACTTGAGGTTACTTCACACACAGAACAACTCAGTTTTGTCTGCCCACATACATATTCCATAGTGGTTGAATACACAGTATTAGGAAACACTTTATACTTACTGGACATGTTATACTCATTACATACTGTATATAAAATATGACCAAGAATGTGAGACAACTTTATAGAAATTCTGTTATCTGTTATCTGTTATCTGTTACTGATGCCATTTGTCATACTTTGTTAAACTCACAAATAATAAAGTTCCATAACTTCAGTTGGGAACAAATACCACACCTTATCTCCCCAAGGCAATTTCCCATCCAATAGGTGTGCTGTGTGTGTCTAACCCTTTCTCCTGTCTGTTACTCCCTCTTTCAGCACAAGAACCAGAGGGGGATTCAATGGAGCCTGAATACCTGCACTGAGACACTCACCCTGCACCCTGAGTCTCAACTCTGTGTTTTTCAAGCCTTTCCCTGTTTTTTTGTATTAAACAAAACATTAAGCTTTCCCAATGGTGTGGTTTTCGTTTTATGAAAAAGTGCAAATGCAGTGTTTGTATATAATTACATCACATATTGTGTTGCTGTTGGTCGTGAAATTGCTCCTGCTGACTTGAGCCAGCCATTTTTTCCTCCGCTCTGTGTCAGTGGGGAAGCCGTACATTCATCATCATCATCATCATCATCATCATCATCATCATCATCATCATCATCATCATCATCATCATCATCATCATCATCATCATCATCTCATCATCATCATCATCATCATCATCATCATCATCATCATCATCATCATCATCATCATCATCATCATCATCATCATCATCATCATCATCACACATCCATCATCATCATCATCATCATCATCATCACATCATCATCATGCTGCAGCTGCTCGTCCTTTGATAGTCACCTGTCGGTCTCCTGTCCTTTCTGAAAGCCATAAAGATGACATTAGTCATTTAGATAACTTGTGTCCTCAATTACCATGGGATTACTGAAACTACCATGAATTTAAGAAAATGGTAGAAATGAATCTAATCTGAATTTTAAAGCATTACTTTAGATACCCTCCCTCTAAATGTATCAATAAACATTAGAAAGTGATCCTCCTGACTACCATACAAGTTTAAGAAGATACTATTGGTTTGAAAGAATTCAAAGCTATAAATAAACAGCAACAGGCTCTTTAACGTCTGGCTAACACTGTTAGCCTAACATGTAAAGTTGTTCACACTAATCCTAATATTATTACTTAAAGGGGACCTATCATGCAAAATGCACCTTTGTACGTCTTTTATTCATGAATATGTGTCCCCGGTGTTCCAGGGAACTCACCAAGTGTCAGAAAACACTACCCTCTCTATTTTTCCTCCTTCGCCAAATCTCTAAAAAAGGGGCTGCAACGGATCTGAAAAAAACGGATCCAGATTTCAATACTTTTCTACGTCACAGAGAAGTCCTCGGCTTATTGGTCAATTCTCCACCTATCAGGGGAATGAGCCACGGCCACGTGCATTGCCAAACCTCTCATTCGCTATCGGCAGGCTAAATCAACCCACATCTGTGTTTTTGCCTGCTCTTGCCAGGATGTCTAAGATAGTTCAACCCAGTCTCACGGCATTTCGTGTTCACCGACACGATTTTTAATCTATTGATTCGTGTTCACCATCACGATTTGCCCCTTTTTTTCGTGTTGTACAGCACGATTTTAAAAGCAATGTATTTCTACTAGTATTTCGTGCCTGCAGGCTGCAGCACGTCTTTTTCTCCGGTCGGGTCGTGGAAGACCGGAAGCTGTGTGGTTCATAAAAACATGTTCTTACTCAATATCAAGCCACAATTATTGCTTTTATTTTAAATCGTATAATTTCGGACTTTTGTTGCCGTCTGTGAGGAAAATAAATGGGGCTCAGAGCCTCAGGATACTGAAATGTGTATTTTTAAATATTTTTTTCCTTCTAATTTGTTATTCTTTTCAAAATAACACACTGTTATTTACTCACCAATAACACACAATTATCCTTGCTTTTATTTATTGGTTTAATTCCATAATCTCGGGCTTTTTTGGTGTCCGTCAGGAACTGAATTTCAAAATAAAAATAACCGGAAACAGACGTAGGCCTATAAGGGACATTTCGAACATCATTGCGATTGTCAACATTTCTGAGTTTAGGATGGCCGAAGACACTACACTACCCATAATCCCCAGCTATCGTTTAGGACTACAGTTCCCGTAAGGTTACGCAGAGCGTCAAACAGCTGTGTGAAATGGAACGAAACCACGCCAGATTATCCAAAACTGGAATCGAACGCCCCCCAAGAACTACACATGCTGGCTATTGTGTTTCGCAAAATGTTCTATGGGACGTCTCTACTGAACGTTTTCGTTTTTCCCACAATTAGAAGTTGCCATTATTAAACACATAGGTGTTATCAAATGTAAAACATATAATTAATAAATGGGTGAAAATCACTTGTGTCCTTAATGTGCAGCATTAATATATACCCACATGACAGCTCATTGATACTTTGTAATTCTACTCCACTACAGTTCAGAGGTTAACCTGTATTTTTACTCCACTGCATTTATTTGAGTTACTTTGCAGATTCTGATTAATTATGTGAAATATAAACAACCCTTAAATCAGACTTTAGTTACACCTGAGTAAAATTCAGGTAAGGTGATTGGCAAGTGCCAACAATCAGGAGAGATATTTGATAGTTGGTGCTTGAGAAGACTAAACATGTATCTGCAATTGACATGAATGGAAACAAGTAATAAAGTATATTCATTACTCGTTATTCTCTACTAATAGTTCATTAAAGACTGTATATTATGGCTATTTTGCACATCCCTTTCAAGATTTTCAAAGGTTTATTGACATATCACACACAACTACGGTGTAGTTATGCAATGAATGAAAAACTTGGGTCACAGGTTCCTCAACAGTGCATTACAAGACATCTATCAATATGTGTGTACCACCACCATTAAACTGTCATATTCTGCACATTTCTTATTCTATCTACATACATAAGAGTATAATTAATGTGTATAATATCAGTTAAAATAAGTGCTTCAACATAGTTAACATTGCAGGAAAGCAATATATTAGACGTTAATTACTTTGTCAGGCTTAATATTTAATATTTAATGTTTAAATAAAGGTTAATCCGTTTTTCTGTTTTGCACCTCCTCCTATTAATATCTGTGTACATCCTGCACCAAACTGTTTTATTGTAGAGATCACTTATAGTATCTTCTTGTTTTTTTATATTCTATATTTCTATATTTATACTTTCCCCCTATGAAAGTATGTACTCTTAATATTTTTTTAATCAAATATAACACATCCAAACAATAATTCAATAACGTGCTTTAACCACTAGGAGGTGCACACAAGGTACACACAGCCATAACAACTTTGTATTATTAGTGTGTATGTACAACATCTGAAGATGTATAGTTTTATGCATGCTTTCACATCATTTTACAGCATATTGCTTTACTATTTCAGACTCAGTATTTACATTAAAAGAAAATCAGTAATATCTTTAAAAACTACAGTCCTTTTCTATCAGCTGTGCACCGTTATGGTGTAAATATAACCTATCTATGAATTCGATCAAATGTAAAAGTCAGCCGAATTAGTGTTGATACTGCAAGGAGACGTATTGTGTGAAGAAAAATTGAAGATGTTGTTTAATTGTTGATATATTTATGATCCACGTCAAGTATTCAGTTTCGGCGCCATTTCTTCCAGTTTTTCCAAAGGTCTTCTCATCAGGGCTCTCTAAATAATGAACTACGCAGATCTGTAATATGTAATGCAGCCGAACCGTGTATTACAATGCCGTTATGTGATAACTTTCAAAGAGAAAAGCAAGAGCACTCGGAATTAATTATTTTATACTTTTAAAATGTTTTCCGGATTTCATATAATATAAACACCAACTCCCAGCATGCATTGCGGCTAACACGTCCAATCAGAGAGCTTAAAACCATAGCTGAGGATCTTGGGTAATCGCTCGAAATGCCTACGTCTGTTTCCGGTTATTTTTATTTTGAAATTCAGTTCCTGATGGACGCCAAAAAAGCCCGAGATTATGGAATTAAACCAATAAATAAAAGCAAGGATAATTGTGTGTTATTGGTGAGTAAATAACAGTGTGTTATTTTGAAAAGAATAACAAATTAGAAGGAAAAAAAGATTTAAAAAATACATATTTCAGTATCCTGAGGCTCTGAGCCCCATTTATTTTCCTCACAGACGACAACAACAAAAGTCCGAAATTATACGATTTAAAATAAAAGCAATAACTGTGGCTTGATATTGAGTAAGAACATGTTTTTATGAACCACACAGCTTCCGGTCTTCCACGACCCGACCGGAGAAAAAGACGTGCTGCAGCCTGCAGGCACGAAACATGTTACCAATAGAAATACATTGCTTTTAAAATCGTGCTGTGCAACACGAAAACAAGGGGCAAATCGTGATGGTGAACACGAATCAATAGATTAAAAATCGTGTTGGTGAACACGAAATGCCGTGAGACTGGGTTGGATAGTTAAACGTTGTGCTGTTGTTGGCTGCAAGACTCGGGAGAGGGGACTGCATGCAATGCCATCAGTGGAAAAAGAAATGAATCTGTGGCTAGACTTCATTTACAAGGGACATGTGCCAGAAGACCACGGCAGATTTCTGTTTGTGTGTTCCAAACGTTTTACGACGGACATGTTTAGGAACTTGTCTCAAGTCCAACACGGATATGCCTCCAAAGTAATGCTAAACCCGGGATCAATACCAACCATCCGGGACCAGGCCAGTGAGGACACATCCAATTTTGAAGCTGTAAGTTTTTATTTAGCGGTGTTTTTCCTGATAAAGCTATCTCTAGCTTGTAGCATGTAGCATGTAGCTTCGCCGTATCAATGTCGCCTCAAACCCAAATAGTAATCGGTTAGGTGTTTATATATTTTTGTAGCATTTTATTTTGTACGCTCCGCAGTCTTTGCTTTGTCATTTGAATTATCAGGCATTTGCTAACATGTTCAGACATACTGCCGTAATGGCGATCTGTGTGAAGGCTGTAAAGCCACGCCCTAGGCGATAACACAAGTATTTATTCTCCTATTTATTAGTATTTTGTATCCTCTACAATCATATTGAGTAAGTTATAATAACAAACGTAATCTTCTGTAGGCAAGTGCCGTTTTTTTCCAGCGTTATATGTAAACGCTTTTGTGATTGTAGTCTGTAAGAACGGTCAGATATCATCGATCTGTAAGCTAAGCTACGCTACGCTAATGAGACATGACGTTTTTTCCAGCGTTATATGTAAAAGCTGATGTTTACTTGTTTGCGCACATGAATATAAATGGGGGTGTGTTGGGATACAACACTGTGTATGTATGCGAGGGGGGACACACCACGAGTAAAACTGAGCTAAAGCCCCGTTGGTCTGTTGTTGTTGACAAGGCCTTACCTCTAGCAACAGGCTAATTAGTGGCTAGCACTCATTACAGTCAGTCTACTGAGCTCAGCCCCTCTCCAACACATCACCTGCATTGAGTCAGAAACACAGCATGCACGTTACGGTTCAAAACTAACTCAGATTGGAAAAGGCTAAGCAAAGAGCTTTGCTAAATAGAGAGCTTTGCTAAATAGAGAGTTTTGCTAAATAGAGAGTTTTAGCCCCATCTTTTGGGATTTCAGACTATATTTATCCAAATAGTATTTTCTCATCCTGAATACTAAGTTGAGATGATTTTGTTCTAACTATGTGTTCTTCTTTACAGGCCAGCACCTCACATACTTACTAATTAGTGACAATTTGTACATCCTTTGCTATTATTTACATTTTTTTTTATCATGGCGGAAATGAAAGACTGTACCTGGCAGCCCTGCACTACAATGAAAACGCTGAGCGTGCACAAGCCACTACATCCACTGGAAACCCTCTGTATCAACTGCAGTTCCCAAAGGCCAGGAAGGGAGAATGCAGAGCAAAACCAGTAAAGACTGACCCCACATTCTGTAAGTGTTTAAAATATGTATTATACAACTATTTACAAATATAAAATAAAAAAATGAGAAAGAAGTTTCAGTTTTTTACATGCATATACTAATCTAAACCACATTTTTTGTTGTGCTTTTTTTACCATTGCACAGCCCTACGTGGCCAACTTGATGGACCTCATCTTCGACCAAGTCTTTGTGGACCCTGCACCATTATGAGCGACCTGACAGGGAGGAGGTCATCGCCGGGTATGCTACACGGTTCAATTTGGCTGCTGTCTGAACCCAACATCGACATTTCACGGATCAGGAAACTCCCTGCGTATCCTGAGGACAACGCAGGCCACAATCACCACTCTGATCCTGCGTCCAAGGAAGCCCCAGCACCAGCTCACAAAGCTTCTGTAAAAATATTTAGTGTCATTTATACAAAATACAAGTAGGCTACATTTAGTTTTTTTTTATGGGTTTTTTTAACCGTTGATTTTGACAATAAAGTTCCAAGTTGATATCAAAATGTGTCGTGATTATTCATGTTTGGATGGGTAAAGAATATTCTGATTTCAAAAGCATAAGGTTGTGTGTGTGGACCTTTTTGTCGTACACATGGGTGTGTTATGCCATTGCTGTGTAGTATATAATAGTACAATGACAGAATGAAAGATTGCATAAAGCCATATACACCAGTATTTATTTCCATGAACAATATTAGCATTCGTTTTACAATTTCAGTCAAAACAAACAAACCACTCACTGCTCTATTTGCCTCAACTGTAGTCCACCATGTTCAGCTCTGTAAATATGCAACGCATTCTGCAGGGAGAACACATTCAGGCACACAGGCTCCAATCCAGGATGGTCCACCATACAGGTTACTGCATCCGTCTTGACACATTGTGATAAACATATATTGAATGACATGTGAAAAATGTAAACAGACAACTTAGCAAAGCTGTCAAAAATGTTACCTGTGGTATCTCCATGCAGCACACATTCTCCGTTCAGAAGGCATCGTGGCGCAATTTGCACAAAGAAGTCAATAACTGAGCTTATAAAAACACATTAAACTACACATTGCTGACAACTGAGGTGTTGTTGGAGTTATACTTTTTATCATCCTAAGTTATTCAACTTTCCAACGGTTGTTGCACGATGTTGGAAGAAAAGGACTGTAAACTATTAATAAACGCAATGAGGCCATTGTATATATGCTGAAAATATGAATGTCTCCCTTTAATAAATATATATATATATATATATATATATATATATATCGCTGTTTTTGCGTTACAAACTGTACACATTGCATTCTTGCCAATTAGCCCAAATATGAACGTAATAAGGAGCAAGCATCGTAACAGAGTAAAATAAATAGGGACAACAGCTTTGTCAGCTAACCATTCAGAAACGTCCTGCTGCAACCGAGATTTTTGCACCTCCACCAAAACCTCCGCTGCTTCAGGGTCAGTTTCTGGATCAAATTGATAGTATGCTTGAACACATGCATTGCTCTGAGTCGATGACATGTTTATTCGACACTCGAGCAAGCATGGTAACGTGACTCTCGCCGGCTCATGCCTTCTCTTCTGCAGGGGGGCGTGGTCAGCTGCTGCTCAGAATTTTCAAAGACGGGCTTGGAATAGAGCGAAAATGAGCGAAACGAGGCATGTCTAAAAAATGATCTGTTTGGTATTTTGAAAAATAAAATGTATAAATATACCTTATATAGGTATGGTTTATATCATTTAAATATAGCATGATAGGTCTTCAAAATGGCACGCTGAAATTCATTTCCGGGTCACTACCGGAGGACCGAGGAGTCGAGGGCTGAAGTCGAATAGTCCATTTAGCGTAGGAACCTTCCTAAAGGAGTGAAATGACCCGGAAGTCCCTCAGTGGCAGCCATGATAAGTGCCGTTCCAATTCTCTAGAATGATGAGAGTGAAAGGAAAGGAGGTTTCAAACTTCCTTTATAACCTCCTTTAGCTTAGGAACCACTGGACCTCCCTAACCGACAGGAGAAGCGAAAATGCTGCCCCACAATGCCTTGCAGCCGCAGCATTTGCCTTCACTCAACAGTCGGCCGTTCACGGAAACAACCGATTATGACGGAGAAATGATATCATGAAAGTTACGGTGCTTATTAAGCTTTTTAAAACGAAGGTGGTAAGTTGCCAAAGTGCTTTGTTTTGAACGTTCATCAGTATTATAATCAAAAAGAGAAATATGAACGTTAGTTTTCACTGAAATGATCAAATAAAGTCAACATTTCAGTCTTTACTGAGCTGTGTGGAGTTTGTTCAATTTTTAAAAGATGTTTGAATGGTGATATACACAGTGATAGATGTTAAGGACTAACGTTTATAATAAATACATCTGTATTGATTTTAAGATCTTTAGTTCATACAATCATACGTATTGGGATCATTTGTATTAATGTGAACCGGAGGGAGAGGGTGACGAGCATAAGTTTCACTTTCCTTTTTTATTTCAATTCCAGCTTTGGTCATGAAGAATATGTTTCTCTGTTGTCCACGTTCATAAAGCAAAGCAGCAGCATCAGAGCACGGTGCAGAGTCTCTAGATGAGTTCACAGTAGTCCCTCGTTCTTATTGAACATCCATGTTGTAGTCCACTGGATAGAAAACTGTGGTTTCCATGGTTTCCCCACAGCAGCAGACGCACACAATGACGTCCACTGGCGCATCATAAACACGTCGGATAGTGAAAGTGCAGTCGATTCTCTAAAGTACCACAGTCTCTTCTCCTAAGTCCTTTTGAATTCTCCTATCTACTATCCCTTAACCCCGTGACGTTTCACTCAGAGGTCAAGGAATAGACCATAGGGTTAGAACTTAGGAGCTGATTTTTAAACTATCCGACTGCAGCCCTCGACTCCTCGGTCCTCCGGTAGTGACCCGAAAATGAATTTCAGCGCGCCATTTTGAAGGACGTCTCATTTCTCTAAATGCACACCGAGGACCGAGGATCGAGCGTCGAGGAGGCTCTCTGGAGGAGCTATAACCGAGAATACACTGATGGTTCCTCCACGGCTCCTCCGCGGATGCATTTCCGGGTACGGTGGAGGCGTGACCTTTATATATACAGTCTATGGGCGTGACGCACGGCCGGACTTATCTCAGCCAATGACAGCTCTGCATGCATCCCCTGGATATTATTTTAGAAACTGCTCTCATCGCAACGCGATGTTTACAGTGAGAACAGCTGTGAGGTCCGTGCAGAAAGCAGAGCAGTGTGTAAAATATATATCACTCAGTATAACAGGCCTACTCTCTTTATTTGCTTTAATTTAGTAGATATATACAAAGAGTCGATATTTTTCTAAGAACATTTAGTGCTTCACATAATAAAATACACAACGGCTGTAGCCTGATTATGCTTTAGGAGCTGTAGGTGTGTGTGGTACAGTGTCTGTGCGTGTTGTACAGTGCGCAGATGCGGCGGACAGACGGGTCTCAGTTGGTTTGATGTCCTCTGCTTACTTTTAATACTTGCAAATACAACTTTTGGCCCGTAATTTCAATTCCCCATTTCAGCGACCAGAGAGAGAGGGGGGGGTATATCCAGTCTCTGATTGTGTTACGTTATTATGAGAGTGCTCTCATACTTTAAATTGCAGATATTTATATAAATATATTTGTGTGTGTGTGTCCACATCTGTAGCCTGGTATTGTGTCATTATACTGCACTCTCAATCAGGGCCAGACTGGGACAATAAGTCAGGCCGGGAATGAAACACCCAGTTATACACCCAGCCAGGCCACTACCAGTTTTTTGTGCCATTTTGCTGGATTTATTTGTAAATGTTTATAGCGTTGCTGCCCATAGTGATAGCGCTCTAAATCTACTACCCCCAAATAAACATATGGACATGGGTTACTATTTAAAAAAAATTGCAAATCTATTTAGGAACCTATGTGAACATATTTTAAGCGGGGGTGGACCGCAAATCCTATAGGGGGGTCTGGGGGCATGCTCCCCCAGTAATGTTGGACTTAAATGCATCAATCTGGTTCACTTTGAGGGGGGAAATAAAGAGACTACACCCATATGAAACATAACTGTATACATTTAAATAACCATAAAATCATAATAACATCCCATATCCAATATGAAAAAACATTGAAACTTGTTTATTTATTTGTTTTTGGTTCATTTATAGTTGTGAGTGTGTCTGTGCTCCTGCAACAGCCTCTCTTGTCTCCCCCCTCTCCCCCTGCTCCTCTTTGAGGAAATATGTGTTTACATAAATGGTGACCAAACCGTTTGAGACCCACAGAGTAAAAACTAAACTAAACACTCGGAGAGTCCTTTACCTCACCTGAGCTGTAGTTAACAGTCTCTCAGTCTGACAGGAGAGGACTCTCCTCCACCTTGTTGTTGAAACAGCTCATTATATCCGTTAGCGCAGCTAGCTAGCACCAGATGCTAACAACAACAACAATACACGTAACCGGTGCGCGCGGTTTATCTCACTCGCTCGCGCCACACATAACACACACCCTCCCGAGCTTGAATGACACACAGAGACCAATCGAGTATGATCTGTATGAACGTGGCCATGTCGGCAGGCCACATCATGTAGACAGGCAGTCACCCTCTGTGAAGCAGAGTCAGACCCACATTTGCGCAGCGTTGCGTTCACAATACATACGTATATTAAAAAAAAATCCTCAGGCCAGCAGGCCACTTAACAGGCCAGGCCATCGGGAAACCTCCCGGTCCTCCCGATGGCCAGTCCGGGCTTGCTCTCAATGAATTCAAAGTAAATATGTGGGGGAACAATGTTCAGCTGATCTAACAGAGATGATCAAATATGACAAAACAGTGAACACTCGACAGCTGATGCAGCTGTTGCCACGTAATAATGAATGGACGTCGCTTTAATATGACCGCTCAGAGGAGAGGAGTTCTCATTTCTTTAAACGTCTGCTGCTTCCCCTCCTCTCTCCTCGGTTCCCCTCCTCGGTCCTCCGCTCGCATCTCCTGTGGGCGGGACTAAGTCTCGAGGAGGGGAGTCGAGGAGGGGACATTTAAGAATTGAGAAGCCTCTTAGGGCTCTGGATAAAACGTTTGAAGTCATGACCGGAAGTGTTTCGTATCAGTTGTACTTCCGGGTGAGTGTCATGGCGGCGCCCTGAGAGCACGTACTGAAAGAAACGCAAAGCCCTTCATAACAGACACCACAGTCCGCGTGCAGCAGCAGACTGCAGCCATGCCTGTCAACGATGTGTGGAAATGGTACAAGAGGATGGCTATAGTGTACGCTACCGGGGTCTGGACTATGGTCGGAACATACGCTGTCTACAAATACACAGGCCGCTTAGAGGACATACCAGGTGACACACACGCACACGCACGCTCATTTACTTTAGCAGTCAATAACTCTTGAACGAAACCATAACCTATATGTCTCAGTAATTTCATGTAAACTGAGTTTTTGTGCGTGAATTAATACAAAGTCTGCTTAATTTATGATTTTCTGTTATCGTTCTATACTACACACATGCAGTGGTGTGGTCAGGTATTTAACTTAAGCACAATTGTGGGGTACTTGTACTTTACTTCAGTATTTTTTATGCTACATTGTACTTCACTACAATTTGGGAAATATTGTAGTCAACTACATTTATATGACAAAATTAGTTACTTTTCAGATTCATATTATGAGACGACGCTGAAGTTGGCTTCCGATTCAGAGCATACGATTCGGCAGTTAAGGGGAAAGTTAAGGGACATTTAATTTACAGCGCTGAGCGAACGATCCTCCGTGTTTGAACCTCTCAAATCGCTGCATAGCCGATTGATTTGGACTGGATTATCCCATGGAGGCTAAAGATTCTTTATAACACAGTTTGAGATTTGTGAAACCTTTATTCTCTTTGTGAAAATACAAACAAGGGAGATGTCAGTGCTTTTTTCGCATCCTGACCACATTAGACCAGGTCCTGATCTGAAACCACTAGACCTAGTCTCATCAAATCTGGACTGGATTATCCCATGGAGGCTAAAGATTCTTTCTAACACAGTTTCAGATTTGTGAAACCTAAATTCTATTTGTGAAAATACAGAAAAGGGAGATTTCAGTGCTTTTTTTACATGTAGACCACATTAGACCAGGTCCTGATCTGAAACCACTAGACCTACACTCATCAAATCTGGACAGTTGCAGTTACAGGCAAAACATTTCAACAGGAAATTAAGTATAGTCTATAACTAGCATTGTTCAAGTTGACTTTAAGCAACAAGCTTTGTTTGCCTAATTACAGTATGTCATCTTGAGTACTAGGATTGCTTGGAATGTGAAAGACATTACAAGATTAGAAAATAACACTTTGGTAACGATGGAATGAGAAAGTTGGTTCATTGTAATCCTGTCTTCTCTCTCAGACAAATAATTGCTATAGCTTTAGGACAAAGCGGCAGAAGCTGTTCAGAGTGGATGAAAGACTGAAGGTTAGCCTTTCTCTTTATCTCAGGAACCTGGATTCCTTTAACATCTCTTTCATGTTGTTGTTTGCTATGGAACAGTATTTCAGATATGAACACTTTGTAGCTAAAGAATTATCACCTAAATGAGGAGCATACACTTATTTATTTGTATGTATTCATGTGTTTAACAGGGACAGTGCACATTATTTAGCATTCCTGTAAATGTGCCAGTTAGCCAAGAGGCTGTTTTTCATCTGTTGTCCCGGGACAGATTTTACAAGTGAACCTAAAACACATTTCATTTAAACAAGTAAATACAATGAAATGAAAACATGCAACACACATTACTGGAATACTTAAAGACGGAACAATAAAACAAAACAAAAGAACATGTTGTGACGACCCCTCCCCCTTCGGCCTGGCTGTCCTCTGGCAGCTACTGGGAGTGTCGTCCTGTTTGTGCCCTGCTTGCCCAGCTGGGAGGTTCACTCTCTGATCCTGGCCTGAGCAGCAACCTCAGCCTTCCACCTGTGTTTGTATTTTCACAAAGAGAATAAAGGTTTCACAAATCTCAAACTGTGTTATAAAGAATCTTTAGACTCTCTGGGATCATCCAGTCCAAATCAATCGGCTATGCAGCGATTTGAGAGGTTCAAACACGGAGGATCGTTCGCTCAGTGCTGTAAATTAAATGTCCCTTAACTTTCCCCTTAACTGCCGAATCGGACACTCTGAATCGGAAGCCAACTTCAGCGTCATGCTTATGAGCTAATTCAGAATATGAATAAACAAATAAATAAACTATGATATAATTATAGTCTAAGATATCCAGCAGCAGTATATAAAGGCATCACAAGTTGCTCCACTTTTACCAGCTGTGATCAACAGATTAATGCATCACAAATAATCCAGTCATTTAATATACATGATTCTGAATTGAGCTATTACGCACAATAAGTACTTTTACTTAAATGCATGACTTTAACTTAACAACTGAGTATTTTACACTGCAGTAATTCTACTTTTACTTGACTATAACATCTGAGTACTGCCACCTCTGCTGCACACGTTTGCTTTATTTTCTATTCCAGTGCAAGTGACCTTACCCATACCACTATCTACAGGTTTAACTGTTGGGCTGTAATCAGCAGAGTTACTAGAATACATATTGTTTTATCAAGTGAAGTAGTTCAGTAACCTTGTTGAGGTACGAGTACTTGGTTAATTCCACTGTGTGGCACCATTACTCCTCCTTGCAGAGAAAAAATATATGGTATTTATTTTATACTGCCCTCCCTCAATTTATCTGACGGTTGCATATCAAATTAAGACATGTGCTTTTATAAATGGCTTTTTAACACGTTTATTTTTAGAATATAATAAGATACATATCCTAAGTGTCCACTGTCTGGATATTTGTCTTTGTCTTCAGAGACACCATTAAATGAAAACACCAAGTACATTTTTTAACTTTATTAATTTCTTAAATAGACATTGCAACATTAAATAATATAAGATTACAAATCCTTTTTTAAATCACAAATTGGGAAATATTTTGTTACAAGAGCATTGCACATACATAAAAAACAAACGGTACAAATATACATATTAATAGTAGAATTATATTTATCTATAAAGTATGTATTGAGTAAACAAAAAAATATTCAAATAATACTAAATAAACTATACACATAAAATACATCATAAAAAAGTGCCACTTATATCAGATTAAGTATTTCAGTAAAATGACAGTTGCCACCATTTTGTGTCAACAACAAAGAAATGATGATGGAAATGAGAAGTTGACGTCGATGTGATGTCAGTTCTGAATGACTCTTTACTTTTCCCTTGAGCTTAGTGGAAAAAGAAAAGGCGGTGCCGCTGCCAGAAGATAAAACTCGGCTCTTCTTCTTTACGGAACACTCCAAAGTCGTGGTGGTCTGCCAGAAAGACTTTGTCCCGTACACCACGAGGATCTACAATTTCATCTCGTCCTTCAACAACCCTGGGGGAGACGAATAGCTGCATCAGTGCAAGAAGGCCAAGAGCAAGTTTGAAGAATGCACTACGAGTTGATGCTTGTGTGGACATTGTCTGTATTCCCTTAAGAAGAGTTGCAGCGTTGTGCGGGTGGGAGGGAGCTTCGGATTGTGTTTGTTATATATGTTATTGTGATTCTGTCAACTACATTCAATACTAGCCAACACATCGTCAACCAAGTTGCCACGACTACTAATGAACAAAATCTCTTCCTGATGTAAGAAGAACTATGAAAGCGGAGTGTTTAACAATTTGGGGATATTTTATGTTACCTAATGATAGTCATCATTCTGGGTGAGGACTGAGACAACATGAAGTATACTTCCTGTTTGAAATGTTAAACGTTTGACACTGCATCTGAGTAGAATTGATTCATCTTGAAATGTATTATTTACACTTCGCTTTTCCTACGGTGACATGTCAAAATGTCCTCCATTTAAAAGCCCTATGAAGTGAAACATACGGTGAATTAGATACACTTTTCAATATAATGTTGCTCAGCACCACCAGGAAGTGCAGCTTTAATACATCCAACTGAATTCTATTTTAAGAAGTCGTATTTATTACATGGTTATTATTTACTACATGCTTTGTTGTTACACATTGTAGGACATATCTATTCATACAATACCTGATACACGTGATGTTATATTGTATTATTGTAGGTGTTAATATTAAAAATTCAACATTGTATGGCACTTATTGCATATATGTCCCATAGTGAGGCTATTACACAGATTTAAGACAAATTGAAAATCTCATTCCCTGCGAGTCATTTTCAAATATGTAATGCTATTTGAACCTCTGCAAGACTCGTGTTCACGTCCTTTGAATTGATATTACTTGTCAAATGCAGTTGAGTTGAATACTTCATTTGAAAGTACGGCCTTCAAAAAATAATAAATTAAATGTCAAATAATTAGGACTTAAACTTTAAGGACTGAAAGATGACATTTCCTGCTTTGAAAGATAACATAACCAATGTCATAGTTAACATATGTACCATTACTTTGTATTAACATGTAGACATCATTTGTATGTTGTACCCCCAGGAGGTGGAACACGTTTAAGCAAGTTTATATACCCCAGTTCTTCACATTTAAGGTTTAACTTAGCATAGCATGTGCTCAAAGGTTCTGACAGAGGTGGGAGAAGTACTCGGGTCTTATTTAATTAAAAGTAGAAGTACCAGAGTGTAGGAATACTCTGTTACAGTAAAAGTCCTGCATTCAAAATGTTCCTCAAGTGAAAGTAGAAAAGTATTCTCATCTAAATATAGTGAAAGACAGTAAAAGTAGTCGTTGTGCAGATTGGTCCATTTCAGAATAATATATATGATGTGTTTTATAATGATTGATCATGAAAGTGTTCTCAAAGCTGGTGAAGGTGCAGCTAGTTTGAAGTACTTTGTAGACTGCAGGGTAGCTGGTGGATTTACTCCAGGTGGAACTAAAGTCTGATTCAACACTTGGTTAGATTTAGTTATAGTAAAGTAACTAAGGTATTACGGTGGTTTACACAATCTTTCTAGGGACTACAGATGGAAAATAGCCTTTTGGCTAACTGGTACATTTAGTACACGATTTACCTCTGAATTGTAGTAGAGTAGAAGCACTTTCCATTGTATGCTACCTTCAATGTAGCATACAATGGAAATACTCAAATAAAGTACAAAGTATCTCAAAATTGTACTTAAGTGCAGTAGCCTATTGAGTAAATGTACTTTACTTTCACTTCTGCTTTTAGATAAACGGGATAATGATTTAAATAAAAAATATCTTCCACTGAAATCTTGTAGAGTTTAAGTATAAGCAGTGGCGGCGCCAGAGTATTTGTGTTGGGTAATCTATGGCAGGGCTAACCCATACAGTGCCGGGGCTCAAGTCAGTATTTGCAATGTAATTACATACACGCTCCCCTTGACAGTGAAACGCCACGCGTGAGGTTTAGATTATTTCGCTGTCTCAATCAAAATTGAACTGTATGAAATAAAAAGGCACATTTGTCTTGTAGTAAATACAAAGGGCGACCTGGAGCCAATCCTGCAATTTCTCCACAGGTGAAAGAGTTGACATGCTGACAACCCAACCCCTGCAGGGGGGTCTGGGGGGATACATTCTGGTACTCTCTTGAGAAGAAAAATAAATCTATTACTACACGACATATTTAAAAAAAAATGAATGCCATTTTAGTTTTTTGTTACTTTGTTCTGAAAGCTGAACCTGCTGCTCCTCACAGAGAGAAGAGGGAAGAGGCTGTGTGAGTTACTTTACAGTGTGGATAAGGGTGGATAGCCCCCATTGTTCTGTGTGTCAAAATGAAAGACAGCCCACACACCTATCAATCATCAAACCGTGGGGTCTTATTTCATTATAATGTTGTAACTTGTATCCATGGACCATGGATATATAAAGGGAAGTTCTACCGCAAAATTATTCTCCGTCGGGACTTCCTGCAACAACACCACGCCGTTATCGTGATTCTAATTGGCCAGAAGACATTAGCAAAGATGTTCTATTGAGAAGACGATCATTCACTGCGTGACAAAAGTTTTCAAAACGGTTTCTAGTCTTCCGCATTTCCAGACAAGCGGCTGCTGAAATCAATCTACTAGCTGCTGTCTGTGCAATTTACTCCGCGCGAGTTGGCGAACTTTATTTTTCCTACTTTAACATCATTTTTCATGGTGGGACTAAGCCATTTCTTGGTATGGCTGTAGCCTACCCCAGCCATACCCGGGAGCCACCACTGAGTATAAGAAAGCATACAATTAAGTTACCAAAATAAGGTCGAAGTACATCAGAATGATTACAACTAACCCTGATATGATCATGTTTGGCCATACATCCGTGGTTTGGCCGAGCAGACCTCCGGCAGAGCGCGAGCAGGTGTTCTGTGTCTCTGCCGCTTGAGGGCGACAACATCCGGGCCACGCAGTAGGGCTTGGGAAGTAACAAGAGTCGCCTCACCAACAACCACAACAATGAAGGCGATCATCCAGAGGGTCACCAAGGCCAGCGTGACAGGTGAGCTGCCGTTTTAAAAGGAGTGAATGTGGCATGTTTTGACGCCTTTTATAATACCTCTAAACCGAGCCTGTTAGCGTTCATGTGTTATCGTCGGTGTCCATGCATGTTAGCTAACCTAGCTGGGATAGCATTAGCACCTCCAGCTAAAATGAAGGAGGCTCCAGGGCCAGCCAGGCGTGTCTCTGAACGGAACCCAAACAGAGAATTGCTGCCTAGAAAGAAACCATTGACTACATACATGCATACATACATACATGCATGCATACATACATACATGCATGCATGCATACGTGAACCAGGGAACGTTATCTCACACTGAATGACTGACTGACAGCTGAATGACAGCCCTATCTGCTCCACACACAGTCTGTCACCCGTCAGTCCTGGCTGCTTGTCACATCACATCAATCTATATACATTAATGCACAATTTACTATTCACAAAGTTTTTCCAAATTACAAAATGTTTAATCTATATTTGGCTTTAACTCTTCCAATGCTTCTTTAGTAGGGTCAATTCCATGTTAAATCTTAAAGGACATCGATCTATTTCACTTGATTATTAATACAGTATTTGTTTCAACCCTAAATCTCCTATTATAGCACAACAAAATACATTTGTGGCAAATGGGAACTGCATAAAAACAATAGCATATTCATTGGATGTAAAATTCAGAATATGACGGTAAAAAAAACATTTTTGTTAATCGCTTTAACATCTAGCGAGATTCTATCGTCAAACCATAAGCTACAAATCAGGGACTTTTATTTGTAGAACATATCCTTATTAATTCAGATGAAGTATCTTTGAGGATTTAAATAATGTTTAAATACTTAAAGAAATATCTTAAAGAGCTTGCCTATGGAAGTCAGCCAGCTTTATTACATTTTATTTAAATAGCAACCTTCAAAACAAGAAAGCATTAAGAAAAATGGAATTTGAAAACAGACATTAAAAAGCAAAGAGAATAAAATAAACATGAATAACACGGGTGTCAAAGACATGGATAAAAGTTACAGTGCAGTCTAAGATGTGAATAGTTCAACTAAAAGCAGCGACAAAAAGAAAAGTCTTCAGCTGGATTTGAAAGTAGTCAGAGTTGCAGCGGACCTGCAGGTTTCTGGGAGTTTGTTCCAGATGTTTGGAGCATAATGACTGAACGCTGCTTCTCCATGTTTAGTTCTGACTCTGGGGACAGAAAGCTGACCAGTCCCTGAAGACCTGAGAGATCTGGATGGTTCATAATTTAGCAGGAGGTCAGAAATGTATTTTGGGACTAAACCATTCAGTGCTTTATGAACCAGCAGCAGTATTTAGAAATCTATTCTTTGACACACAGGAAGCCAGTGTAAAGACTTCAGAACAGGAGTGATGTGATCCACTTTCTTAGTGTCAGTGAGGACTCGAGCAGCGGCGTTCTGAATCAGCTGCAGCTTTCTAATAGATGTTTTAGTGAGACCTGTGAAGACACCATTGCAGTGGTCGAGTCTACTGAAGATAAAAGCATGGACACGTGTCTCCAAATCCTGCTGTGACATTAGTCTTTAATCCTAGATATGTTCTTTAGGTGATAGTAGGCTGATTTAGTAACTGTTTTAATGTGACTGTTGAAACTCAGGTCAGAGTCCATGACTACACCTAGATTTCTGGCTTTATCTGTTGGTTTGAACATTGCAGACTGAAGCTCAGCGCTCACTTTTATTCGTTCCTCGTTTATGACCATCTTTGTTTAATTGAAGAAAGTTCTGACCCATCCAGTCATTGATTTGTTCAATGCCTTTACTCAGTGTTTGAATTGGATCATAGTCTCCTGGGCCCAGGAGTTCAACACTTGTAATCGCCATCTGATCAGATCAGATCTGGATTTTGGGGAGTTCAAAACCAAAAAACAGGATGAGGATCACTTTGATATCCGATCAGATCAGGAAATCCAAGCTTTAATCTGGATCAAATCTTCAAAACGGGTAGTTCAAACCGACAACACAGGATTGGGATCAGTACTGTACCATTTATTTTAAAATATGTTTCAATTTAAATAAGATGGCAACGTTTGTTAACTGAAATAATACACCATGTTTAGCCTTCATGGGAAATACATTTAATTTTTTCCACTTTTGCTCACGTTTGTGGCGGCCTATTTTGTCTTCAAGCAAATGTTTATGCTTGTAAAAGTATCACAACAAAGATTGTAAATCACAAATGTAATTTCGATTAAAGTAAAAATATCTTCAACAAAAAAAAGTCCATCTGTCATCACCTTTCAAATAAAAAAATATTTAGACATTATAGATGTCTCTGCAATGTGGTCTCTTGTCTTCCTTGTAGTATCTTTCATGTCCACTAGATGGCGACCGGTAGGAATAAATCACTGATATTCAGGATCTAGTCATCTTGAAAAGTTGTAATCTGGATCAGGCTGATCCTATCCTGAATTGCTTTGAACACCGGGGACAACATTTGGCCGACTTGTCTGATCCTGGATCACAAAAAATGGGATTTCAAAATCTGATCGGATCGAGATCAAAAGTTTTGAACTCCTGGTGAAATGGTTCTGTAAATCTGTGTGTCGTCTGCATAGCTATGGTACCTTTACCATTTAGTCAAGTCACTTATTTTGTTGAGTTCACTTGAGACTCCCTGGCTTGTACCATGTTTCCATTATATTGTTTTTGCAGGGCAATTGTTGTAAAACCTTTTGGTTCTAAATAACGTTAACAAAAATGTCTGCATGTCACTGAATGACCACAGCATCATCTCTCTGTCATTACCCTTTGTGTTCCTACAGTGGGGGACCAGGAGGTCAGCTCAATAGGCCGAGGACTGTGTGTGCTGCTGGGGATCTCAGTGGAGGACACCCAAAAGGATGCTGACTACTTGTGAGTTTTTTTTGGGGGGGCTTACACCACAAACAGAACTCTGGAATCACTTTTTAGAGACTTTCACCAGATCAATAGTGGTTGCACGGATACGTTTGGAATTATAAACAGATAAGTGGTATATCAACATAGACATCTTTTAGTTGACCAATCACAACAGAGTCGTCTAGCTAACCAATCAGAGCAGCCTGGGCTCTGGTTTCAGACAGAGGGTGAAAGAAGGTAGGCAGGATGAGAAAAATAAAGAGCTTTTTGAACATTAAAGCATGGAGACATGTCGCAACAGAAGCACACAATATGTGTCCTCTTTAAGGAACTAAAACATAAAAACACAAGCAACGTTTTAAAAATGATTCTTTCAGATAGTTAACATCTAAGTCAAATTCCTAGTTGATTTTCATGTGTTGGCACTTTAGTCACTCTAAAGTCACAAACTTGGACACAAACGTTGAAACATATTCAGCATTAATAGGATAAAACATGCAAATGTCTAGTGTGACCCCTTCAAAATAAAGCGTATACGTCTCAGATTGACCAGAGCAGGGGTCTGCAACCTTTTTGACCAAAATAAGAAATGTTGTCTGGAGCCGCAAAACATATTCCATAGCTTGATAGCTAATAAAGTTGTATTTATTGTTATTTCAGACAAAAACTACAGTTTTTTTGCATTTATTAGGCTATTTATTACATGATATAAAACTGTTAACCTCTAATAAGAAACAAAGAACTCTTATAAGGAGAATTCAAATTAATACAGGCCTACTTTTAAAATAAATTAAACACAGCACTTGGGGAGTCCTCTGCACATTTGAAGGAAAACAAATATAATTAAAATGGGCCCACTTTGAAATAAAACATATAGCTGCACCCTAAAAAGAGTTAAAGGTGAGAATGGAGAAACCAGCTCGAGTGCGCTAGAATTTGAAAATCCTTCAGACTTCCTCACAGAGCCCCTCCTCCAACACACGAACGCGCACATGACCAATGAGGGCACGAGATAAGTGTGTGCCCAGATGGAAGGCTGACAGGCAGGTAGGCCATCCAGTTACTTTAGCCGGGCCGGCTCAGATGATTGGTCGTGCTTTTTACAGCGCTACGGCTTCCACAGATGACATTTTTATGTATTTATTGTCAAAGCATTTCATATATTCATTGCTATCATTGCATATAACAACAAGTGTTTTCTGAAATAAATGACATACCCATTGAATTATGACTGAAGATCGTCAGCTGTCTTCCTCTCCCGTTTGTTCCTCGATACGTAAAGGCTGCAGCACCTTTGACAACTTCTCTCTACTGTACATATCAGACATGCCGGTAAGCCAGCATCGTCTGCTGTGAAGGCAGATCACTCTGTCCACGCAGAGTTAAATCCTGTGTTCCTCTTTTCTCTGATGTATCCAGAGTTCGCTCATCGAGCCGGGGGTCAGGTTATCCGCCTGCAAGGAAAGGCGCTCGCGCGGACCGGAGCAGGATGTGACGCATATTTTAGTTGACCTAATTCAAACCGTTTTGTTTTTTATTTATGTGTCAGTATCACCTCAAAATACAAGATACGAAACATTTTCAACCGTTCAACAAAATATAAATAGTCCTACAAATACTTTTATTTTATTTCCTTCTTATTTTTGTCTAAGCTCAAGGGGCAGAGCAGAGGGCTCAAAGGGCCGCATGCGGGTTGCCGACCCCTGGACCAGAGGGATGTTGAGTATTACATACAGGTTGGTTTCTCGCTTATTCTCTTGTGTGTTTTCAGAGTACGCAAGATCCTGAACCTGCGGCTGTTTGAAGACGAGAACGGGCGAACGTGGAGCAAAAGCGTCATGGACCGGGACTTTGAGGTGCTGTGTGTGAGCCAGTTCACACTGCAGTGTGTCCTGAAGGGCAACAAGCCAGACTTCCATGCAGCCATGCCTGCAGAGCTGGCCGAGCCCTTCTACAACAGCATCCTGGAGAACATGAGGAGCAGCTACAAGCCCGAGCTCATTAAGGGTGGGTGAAGTGATGACTCAGCCATTTGTACTCCCCAATCCCCATTGTCGCAGTTTTTCCTAACATTTAATGTTAGCCCTTTGTCAGATATTGAGTAGTTGATAGCCATTGTTTATTTCATGACATTATGAGGGATTAGGTATAGTATAGCCCAATAGTCAACCTATTTTTATTTTATAATTGTTTTTATTGATTGAAAAAGATAGTTTTTTTTAAGAGGTTCCAGTCTTGTTATGTCATTTATAAATATGTTTCTATCGGGGAAAAAAATTGTTCAATAGATTTGCAGTGTCAACAGACATCAGTAACATATTTGTCCTATTGTCGCAGCTTTTCGTTATATTTAATGTCAGCCATGGGTCTGATTTTGAGAAGCTGATGGACGTGTTTTTTATATGACATTACGATGATGGATTTTGTTTAAAAAAAAATGTATACAGTGTTTGTCAAAAGTAGGACATTGAATTGCATTTTCCAGCTACTTGTCTTTAAGCTTATTAAAAACAGAATTGTTGCGGGTTACCAAAAATAAGTTAAATAATTAACCTATTGTTGCAGTTTTTTTATTTTTTAAACTCATGTCAGATATTGAGTTTCTTATAGCCATTGTTTATTGACGTTACAAGGTATTATGTGTCAGCAGAGTTGAAAAAGTAAGAATTGTTACGGATGCGGTGAAAAGTGTGGGGGTTCAGAACGAGAGCACGGTGTTCAGGTTGGAGGACAAACCGCTAAAGAAAAAGTCCAGCTGCTCGTTTTGAGCTTATTAAAAACAAAAGTGTTGAGGGTCACCCGTATCCCCACTCACTGACACGTCTGAGTCCGCGCCCTGTCCCCCTCGTTTTTAATTGCCTTTATTCCCCCCTGTTTTGCTGCGAATTATCGGTGCTGTGACGCCTCTCTTGTGACGGTGAACTGGGTCAGCCCACCGGGGAGCAGGTGCGGAGAACACCTCGTCCTAGCAAGGGAGGCATAAGGCTTCCTAATTAGCCCCCCCCCTCCAGAGAGGAAACGTGATGATGCAGCACTTTCTGGCCCACGGCTCCGTGGTGCAAAGGGTGTCATTAATCTCACGGACCCAGTGGAAGAGAAGAGAAGAGAAGAGAAGAGGTTGAACTTCCTGACCTCCGACAGCCGCTTTTGTCCCCAACGTCTCAAGGCTCTACGTTATCCTACATCCTTATGGAACATTTACTGCCAACGCAAAACAAACTCCGCTTCTACCTTTAAATATTAGCATGTTGTGTCATTTGGGATGTTTCAAGAGGACACATTAGGCTCCTCTCCAGTTCATATGTGTATTTAGTGTCTCTACATGGGACATGTCTCCATAATTGAATATTCAAAAAGCTCTTTATTTTTCTCATACTGCCTGTGCTCCAGCACCTCTTTTCACCCTCTGTCTGAAACCAGAGCCCAGTCTGCTCTGATTGGTTAGCTGGCCGGCTCTGTTGTGATTGGTGAACCGCTTAGAGATGTGCCTGAACTGCTCCTTGGCCTATCACATACAATGTGTTGGAGGGCTCGCCAACAGAAGCGCTATGTCACGGATGTAAACAAAGAGGTCCAATGGAGGCGTTTGAGGCAGGGGGGAACTTTGGGAACCCCAAAAGCATGATGGGGCCTCTTTAATAAGCTGACTGTGGCACTGATGCTTGAGTGGATCTTATGGTTTGACTTTTAATTGCAAGAGGAGTAGACTACAAAGCAAGATCCCCAGAGCCAGGGTTTATTTGTTTTATCAACATAATCTGAAACGCTATTCAGAGATAACCGTTACCATAACGTTGGGAATCAAATGTCTTTGTTTATCCAGGCTGTTGTTCTCAGGCTCCCGTAAAAGAGTGCGTTTGTTGCATCATTTGACTCTTCTTCCGCACAAATAAGTCTCCTTCTTTCAGGCTTGTGAAATGTCTCCGTTTCTTTCTGTGTTTCCAGATGGGACGTTTGGGGGATCCATGCAGGTCCACATTCAAAACGACGGACCTGTTACCATAGAACTGAGGTCCCCCACTGGCCCATCGGACCTCAAACAGGTAACTTAGTGAGCATGAAGTAGATTGATTAGAGCAAGTTTTTATTTTCAGCAACATGTTCATTGATTTTGCAACGTGATAAACTTAACACAAAAAGTTAGGAAATGTGTGTTTGGTAGATGATTTCTTTGTTGTAACAATGTTTCTTAGCAATACATCTTATTCTGTTGGAAAGCCTGTTTTCTTACCTTTCAAATGGTGCCTCATTTGTGACGAACATGCATTTGTGGGAGGAGCAGTATAGCTGAGTATGTGGGTTGCTCAAATCTCCTGTCAATCCACTTTTCAGTACTCATATGTTACCACTAGGTGGCGATATTTACTTTGTGTGCAGTACTGCTTACTTCTCATGTTACACTCGGAGCAGTTTTTTGCCATGATATTAATGATTTGGATATGAAATAGAGTGGCGAAGTCCTGCCCATCTACTTCCGACCCATGGGACCTTATTTCGGAAAAATGATGTATTGAAGTCAATGGGGAGAGAAAGATTATCTGTTTGAATTGTGCCACGAATTACACATATGATGTTTGTCAATCTTAAAAAATCATTTCCACGTCGTAAAACTGTTGAAATATAAAACAATGAAAGATACGCAAATAGAAAGACTACAAATCCCAGAATCCCGGTCCCGCATTCTGGCTCTCACAGAACCAACTAACTCCCCTTGTGTGTGTGCAGAGCTCTCAACGTGCCCAGACTTGGAGTGATTTTCTCCTCTTTTAATACTTTTCGCCTCGTTCTGAAAGAAAGAAGTGAAATGTTCCAACGTGACGGCCGTCTTGGTGTGTGGTGCGTGATGGGAGATGTAGTTCATTGAGCGGTTTCACACAAAAAAAAGTGTTACTTCACAGTTTTATTTTTTTGACTTCCAAAATTATCTTTTAAATTGACAAACATCATGTGTGTAATTCGTGGCACAATTCACACGAGATCGAAAGATAATCCTTCTCTCCCATTGACTTCAATACATACTTTTTCCGAAATAAGGTCCCATGGAGCTCCCTCGGGAAGGGGAGGGACTTCGCCTCTCTATATTGAACCAGCAAAGATGTTTGGTTGTGAAATTCTGTTTCATTGTCCACCTCAACAGACTTTTTAAAAAAATACTTAAAATATATTTATACAGGTAATATACACATTTTGAATATCATGGAATGGTTTTTAAAAGGAGAAATACCAAGACGGTGAACGTTTTTGAATATAAACAACAAAAGACATGTATGTAAAGTTATTTGATTATTAAAAAGGTGCATATACCACTCTTCTGCTATCTTAAAAATCATAAAGGATACCAAACACAATAAAGCCCTTAGGTATTTTGACATGATGGTCCTGTAGTAAACACTAATAATAATAATAATAATATATAATATTTTTATAGCGCCTTTCAGGAAACCCAAGGTCGCTTTACAAGTCGGGTAGGGGGGGGAGTAGGGGAAAAAAGGCAGACAGGTTAAGGGGGTGGGGGGGGGGAAGTAGCGGAAAAATAAAGCTATTAAACTAACTATACAGTGGGGAAAGCCTTGGTCAAAAGGTGCGTTTTGAGGGCTTTTTTGAAAATGTCCAGGGTTGGGGCGCTGCGGATTTCGGGGGGGAGAGAGTTCCAGAGGGTGGGGGGATGCCACACTGAAGGCTCTGTCACCAAAAGTCCGCAACCTGGTAACAAGACGGCAAGGAGGAATACAATCAACATTCTAAATACAAATAGCAGAATCTTCCACACCGTCTTTGCCCAAACTCCCAGAGCTTCTAAACCCCACAGACACACTGACAGCGAGCCCCAGGGTGGATCCACTGTCGAACTCTACATGTCTACATTTTGCTTTCTGAATAAATGATGCTAAGCTGAACCTTCAAATATATCCTGGCATCAGAGCCCTCTTTATTATTCAAGTCAAGCAGAGTAATAGATCTTTATCACAGAAGACGTTTTCAGTTTGAAAACATATACGACCTCTTTGTAACAGAAATTGAGTGCCAAGTCAAATGAAATGTTAAAAGGATGAATTAAACTGGAGATTCACTCCAATATATCGGCGCAGGAATGAGCCCCAAGCCGGAAATGTGTTGGCTCTGTTCCTCTGTAGTCAATTCTCAATCTCTGCTTGATGCGCCGGGCTATTTTAGCTGCTACTAGCATAATGCCGCTTCTGACAGTCTGACAGTGGTGCAGCCCTGAGACTGGGGATGGGCGATATTGAAAAATATGTTATCACGATATTTTCAGGCAGTATCACGATAGACGATATATATCACAATATTTTTTCATGTCGGTTGTTATGGTTATTTTTCAAGTTACTTAACAGAACAAGCACCTACAAGGTAACAGAAACTAAAACAAAAAGGAGTCACAGACCAACATAGCATTTCAAGCTGCTTTTATTTCAGAAATGAAACCCTGAATGAACAAGTGAGCAGTGAACATCAATAAACACGAAAAGGAGGGTAAAACATAACTAAGTAAAACATAAAACATCAATGAGGAAAAGTCAGTGCCAAACAATTAAAATGTAAACTTTAGAGTAGACTTGAAGTGTAAGAAAAGACTTTAGCATAACTGAAGGGAAAGACATAAAACGCCACAGCGTCAGTTGTGTCTTTCCACCGTTTGCTAGTCTTTCCATCAGGAGCCCCTTTATGAAATGCCTGCCCTATGGTTGCTCGCTGCAAAGAAAGGGGGCGGGGACTTTGGGAGCGTGTCAAACAACTCGGACTGAACGAAAGCAGAGGTGCGCTGACATTGTGAAATCGATCGGGCTTGATATATGGTGAAATTAAAATCAGTAGGTGAGGCTGGGGGAGCGGGAGGGGACGAGGCTCTCCGTCCGCTGTCATAGCCCCCTGCGCCGCGCACGGAGAGCCTCTTCCCCTCCCGCTATCTCGATTTTTTTTTCAATTTTTTCGAATTTCTTTTTATCACGATAGGACGATATCTCTGAAAAAGCATATCGTGGAGACCTAATATCGTCACGATGATATATATCGTCATATCGCCCGACCTGAGACCCAGAAATGAATTAGCATTTGACCTCTTCTGGTTTCCTTGTCTCGAAGTCAACATTTTTCGAATGGGTTTTTGGTAAGATGCCTGGACTATATAGATATTTAAGTTTTATTCTAGCACATAAGATACATCACTTGAAGTTCCTCAGCTTGAGTCGTCAAAACGGCGATTGTTAACAAGTGCCTACATGAGACTACCACACGTCATCTAGACAACCCTAAGCCACCTTTAGCTTAGCGATGCAGCCATGCAAGCCCTGATGTAGTTTGTTAATAGCCCAACGTTAGATTTTTACTTTTGGAAATTGCATTTAAGCTTTAAAACACATAAAAGTGTTGTAAATATGTGACGAATCATGTAAGAATTATAAACACGTGTTTGCCACAGATCTTATTTTCTGCAATATTCCAAAATCCACTTGAAAAGTCACATTTTTGTCAAGTGAACCAAGGGAGATGCCTACACCAATACCTCATTGCCGCAACAATCTATTGTGCATGGTGTGAATAACACTAGATAACTACATAGGTATTTATAGTCATTGTAATATGTTTATTATTGAAATAGTTGTTTCCCTTTCCTGTAGTGTGTTCTATAGGTTTTTGTGCATGTAAATGGTCTGCAAAGACTAATATCCCTGTGTTCCCTCCAGAGGGACTTTCTCTCCCACACTGCCTGAAACGCCTCCATTGGACTCCTTTGTTTATTTCCGTATAATAATGACATCACCATGTAACACTCGTGCCTGTATTGACCAGCGTACACATCGTACATTATATGCTGAGGGGCAGGACATTTTCGACACATCTTTAAGCGGTTGATCAATCACAACAGAGCCGGCCAGCTAACCAATCAGAGCAGACTGGGCTCTGGTTTCACACAGAGGGTGAAGAGAGGTGCTGCAGCAATAAAGAGCTTTTTGCACATTTAAAGCATGGAGACATGTCCCAGTAGAGACACTACATACTGATATACACCTGAACAACAGCAGGAGAGGACTCTTTAAAGTAGAGACACTACATACTGATATACACCTGAACATCAGCAGGAGAGGACTCTTTAAAGTAGAGACACTACATACTGATATACACCTGAACAACAGCAGGAGAGGACTCTTTAAAGTAGAGACACTACATACTGATATACACCTGAACATCAGCAGGAGAGGACTCTTTAAAGTTGAGACACTACATACTGATATACACCTGAACAACAGCAGGAGAGGACTCTTTAAAGTAGAGACACTACATACTGATATAGACCTGAACATCAGCAGGAGAGGACTCTTTAAAGTTGAGACACTACATACTGATATACACCTGAACATCAGCAGGAGAGCACTCTTTAAAGTAGAGACACTACATACTGATATAGACCTGAACATCAGCAGGAGAGGACTCTTTAAAGTAGAGACACTACACACTGATATACACCTGAACATCAGCAGGAGAGGACTCTTTAAAGTAGAGACACTACATACTGATATACACCTGAACATCAGCAGGAGAGGACTCTTTAAAGTAGAGACACTACATACTGATATACACCTGAACATCAGCAGGAGAGGACTCTTTAAAGTAGAGACACTACATACTGATATAGCACCTGAACATCAGCAGGAGAGGACTCTTTAAAGTTGAGACACTACATACTGATATACACCTGAACATCAGCAGGAGAGGACTCTTTAAAGTAGAGACACTACATACTGATATACACCTGAACATCAGCAGGAGAGGACTCTTTAAAGTAGAGACACTACATACTGATATACACCTGAACATCAGCAGGAGAGCACTCTTTAAAGTAGAGACACTACATACTGATATACACCTGAACATCAGCAGGAGAGGACTCTTTAAAGTAGAGACACTACATACTGATATGCACCTGAACATCAGCAGGAGAGGACTCTTTAAAGTAGAGACACTATATACTGATATGCACCTGAATATCAGCAGGAGAGGACTCTTTAAAGTAGAGACACTACATATTGATATACACCTGAACATCAGCAGGAGAGGGACTCTTTAAAGTAGAGACTCTACATACTGATATACACCTGAACACCAGCAGGAGAGGACTCTTTAAAGTAGAGACACTACATACTGATATACACCTGAACATCAGCAGGAGAGGACTCTTTTAAAGTAGAGACTCTACATACTGATATACACCTGAACATCAGCAAGAGAGAACTCTTTAAAGTAGATACACTACATACTGATATACACCTGAACATCAGCAGGAGACTGGAGAGGACTCTTTAAAGTAGAGACTCTACATACTGATATACACCTGAACATCAGCAGGAGAGGACTCTTTAAAGTAGAGACACTACATACTGATATACACCTGAACATCAGCAGGAGAGGACTCTTTAAAGTAGAGACACGTCCCTTGCGTGGACCGTGGCCAGCGTCCTTCTGCTCTGGCCACAGGCCGGGCGTTGGCTGCCCTCCCCTTTGTGTACTTGGCTCTCTAGCCCAAAGGCAGGGATATTAAGCAGTCCTCAGAATTGTAATCTTGTCTGTTTGGGATGTTTTACTGTGGGGGCTGAGGAGCCAAAGATGAGGGATAAAAGGCCAGCCAATAGGCTAAGCTTGGCACGAGGGGGAAATGAAGCAATGGGCCAACAGACACTGTTCCTTTCTTTCCATGAATCAGGGATTTAGTCCACTCCAGGGTCAAGCGGCCAGCAAACAATGGTGTTATCCAGAGCAATGAAAATCATCCTGTTGGGATGCGCTCTGCGGGTCCATAGCAGAAGGGTCTTTATGGAGGCTGTTGTGTATTTTGTTCAGGACTCTAGGCTGAAGCCGAACTCTGGAATGATCTAATGTGCAATCATGTTTTGCTATTTCTTTATCAAAGCGGGATTCTCGTTTTGCTTGACTGTAGCTTTTCCATTAGAGTTGAAATGTTGATTTATGGCAAAAAGAGGAACTTGTGTTTGTTCAGTGTTATGTCATCAACAGAGTCGCCATGTTAATGGGTTCAAATGGGAATAGAAGAGATTTTTCTTTGTCCTCTTTAAATAATGTAATGTCTTACGCAATGCTTTGGATTTTAAGATGACATTTAGTTCATAAATATTTCCCGGGCAGCCATTAAAGTTTCAGCATCTGTGTTTACAGATGGCGGGTATCATACCTACTTCATCATCGCTGTTGTGCTGTTTCATGGAGCGTGAAGAATACAAAGACAAAAGTTTGATTCGAGCAGTGACTGGAGAGGCACTGGGAAGGCTTTATTTGTTAGCGCAGGCAGTCACAACAAAAGACTCATTGAAGTGATCATTGGATGGCCAATAATAGCTTGTAATGAGGACAGAATAGAAGTGTTTCATCAACAAAGAGAAGTCAGATGTGGAGTGTCGGTCTGTGCGCTGACGTGTGTCTCCTCCCTTGATTCATATTTCTAAATGCATGTCAGAGCCTCTGTGTGAAAAGTGAACACGCTGAAATGTCATGATCTGCAATTCATGATGCACCATGTTCAGGGTGTGTGCCTCCAACCAGTACAGGAGTCTAAGGTTGATTTAAAATGACCATTCAGCCAAAGGGTACATATTCAAAATACAACAATTGCACACTAAATGTTAGCCTTTGCAGACCATCTACATGCACAGAAGACCTATCGACACTCTACAGCAAAGGAAAACCCCAGAAAGCATAAAGGGTTTCAAGGCAGAATCCACACATTTCCATTCATTTCATCATCTATGCTCTATAAATGTCTCCAATACATCTGTCGTCATCGCCCTTGAAGTGGTCGTACATGTTAATGCCACATTGTTCTGTTAGATCAAGTTTTTCTGAAGCAAGCCTTCCTTTGTGTCCTCAGCTTTCAAAGCAGGAGAAGCAGCAGCAGCGGAAAGAGAAGACGCGCTCCAAGGGCCCCTCAGAGTGCAGGGAAAGAGGAGCGGGGCGGTCCCGACCGGACCCCAACGCCAGCAGTGGAGCCGATGGAGATGTGTCATCAGAGAGGGAGCCTTAGGTCAGCAGGGCGAGGAAGACTCTCATTAACACATGCAGTCACACATGCTCACACACACAGGGCGTCTACAGGTCCTTGAACATCACGTTGTGTTCTTGTGGGTAGTTCAATTGACCGTGCAGTAAAAGCGTTTTATTGTCTGAAGCTATTTCATTTGAATATAAAAAATATAAAAAATAAAAATATAAAAAGAACGTGTGAATTTGTGTGAAATTCCACCAAAACAAGCATTTATCTTTAAGAAATCTGTAATACAAAAAGTCCCTTAAATTAACTGAAATTTGCCAAAACCCTGACGAAGACAAAATACACTTTATTGAGAAATCTGAAGTTGTTTTCAAGAGATTTTACACTGTTTTAAAGTACAGTGTTAAAACAAAGTTCTCTCCCGTTTAGGGTTGCAAAGGGAAGAAACACCTCCGGTAGATTTCCAGGAGGTTTTCTTTTAAACTCGGTGGCGTGTTTTGGTTAAAAGTATGCCCATATAACCATTTCATTCAACCGTGACCACATGTGCAGATCATCTGTGAGGATCACATTAAATAGGAATCCACAGTGCGTAGTCCCATAACACGTGCAGCACACTGCTGCCAACACTACTGCACTGTGAGACAAATGACTCTGCTACAAGAAAAGAGTATTATATATTGAGTATACTACTGGAGATGAACATATATATATTTGTTATGGTATTTCAATGTACCATCAGATAGTTCTCTTCGGCAAAGTACGCTGTTTGTAAGTAGTGAACTCTTTTGCTAGTGTTTGCTTGCTAGCTGTTACCATGTGGCATGTAGCTCGATTGAGGCTAATTGAGACGTTTCAATTCAACCATTTCCATTCATTTGCAGTTGTAAAACATTCATTTTATTTGTCTTTCATTTAAAACTGAGCCGTTATCGGTTTGAATTTTGCTAGCTAGCTAACTCACCATGTAGGACATTTCACATTGTTCGTTTGGACAAGATATTGGATTATATGTGCTTATTATATGGGATCTGTATTTGGTATATATTGACATTTGAATCCTTTTATTTCTTATTCATTCTCATTAAAGGTGGGGTAGGTAAGTTTCAGAAACCGGCTCGAGATACACTTTTTGTTATATTCCATGGAATGCTCTTAACATCCCGATAGCAATGAATATCTGAAGTGCTTTGACAACAAATCCATAACAAAATGTCATCTGTAGAAGCCGTAATACTGTAAAAAGATGGCCTACCTATCTGTCAGCCTTCCATCGGGGCACACACTTATCTCGTGCCCTCATTGGTCATGTGCGCGTTCGTGTGTGTTGGAGGAGGGGCTCTGTGAGGAAGTGGCAGATTTTCTCCGGTTGTGTATTTTCAAATTCTAGCGATCTCGAGCCGGTTTCTCAAACTGACCTACCCCACCTTTAAGCTTTGTAAGTTTGTTTCGTAACAGATGAAATGTAATAATATTTATAAAACGGACAGGTCAAATCAAGCAATCTGATTGGTCGATAGCGTTTTTGCGGACCTTTTTAATTACAGATTTGAAAACATCGTTGCTTGCTTTAAAAGTAGCACAATTCATTATGTCAAACCTTGTAAAGTATCTAGATATCCCTGCCCTAATGCCAAAGGAACTGCACACTGAATATGTGTTGCCGTTTGATGTCTATGTCTGGACCGCTGCGTAAAAAGGAGGGTTTCTGCCCCGTTACTTCTCCGCTCTTTTCTTGTCCCAGTTTGAAAAGCAAACTCTCTTTTCAGCCCAACTGTATACAGTTTTTATGGAAGATATTTTTTTTAAACATTGAAGTTAAAAGCATCAATCTAGTGCACCTTGAGAGCAACATTAGGAGATCTCTGGATACATCTCTCAGCACCCATATGAAACAGAACTGTAAACAGATGTTCTTTTTCTTTATGGATATTTTACAAATCACTCCCCTTTTAAACTGTATTCTTGTTTTACTGCCATATAGTATTTCATACCTGTTTTCCCTTTTTTCTCTTTGTTTTATAACTATAATGATCATATGAAGGTGTGCCGCGGAAATAATCTTTTGAATAATTTGTGACCAAACCGTTTGAGACCCAATGAGATAACTATCTAAACACTCAGAGTCCTTTAGCTCACCTGAACCTCTCAGCTTGTTGTGGAACCAACTGCTCCGTATGTCCGTTAGTGCAGCTAGCTAACCAGATGCTAACAACACGGTCCCTGCTGCTGGCACCGGTCCCTCTCTCTCTCTCTCCTTCTCTCTCCCTCTCTCACACACACTAAATGCGCTATGTCCGTGTGCGCGTACACACACACACACACACACACACACACACAAACAGAGGGTTTGAATGACACAAGCACACTTTTATTTCCATGCAACTCTCTGATTGGTCTGGTGTCTTGCCTCTGTTGCATTCACTGAACATGGGAAATTACAGTCCTGCCATCCTCTCAAGTGTCATGATGAGGTTCACGTAAAGCACGGTTAATATATTATATTATTGAGGTAGAATTGTCCGGTGCTACAGAAAACACATTCGGGGCAGGCCAAAATATTATTTTACCAACAATGTGGAATTTATTGGCTACATATTACACAGATTATGCACAGCGGGAGCAGCAATAACCGTCAAATAATAATTCAGACATGGGAGCTCCGCACCCCCTGCCTGCCGCTAGGGGGTGCTGCAGCGCCCTCAGCACCCCCCTTCCCGCGCCCATGCTTGCCTCTGTTGCATTCATCGAACACGGGAAATTACATCACGTAAAGCACGGTTAATGTATTATATTATTGAGGGAGAATTGTCCGGGGCTACAGAAAAAACATTCGGGACTAAAGCCCCGAAGGCCCAGGCGACGCTACTGTCGTGAATGTCCGAACCTTCTGTGAGTCATAAAAACAGCGGTTGCTATCAAAAGACTAAATGAGACTGCAAAACATCACTACGCCGAACATTAGCTACCTTTAGCTTAGCGGTGGTGATGTTTGTTTGTAAAGTTAGATTTTTACTTCCGGCGGCTGCAATTAAACTTCAGAAATAGATAGATCTTATGGTCTTATATTCTGAAACTAAAAGAAAAATGGAACTGCTGTTGTCGATAAAGCTCTTGCTCACGTTACAAACAAACATTGTGTTAGCATTGCTGCCCAGCACCACCGCTAAGCTAAAAGTGACTAATATTAAGCGTAATGACCTTAAGTAGTCTCATTTAGTCCCTTTTTATGACATACTGTACAGGCCTTTAGACCTTCACCAGTGGGGTATTCACTGATAGATTTTATCGAGTAGAACAAAACATAAAAATCGAGCAATGCTAACTTCTGGGTCGTTCTACAAAAATACATCATCCCTGCATCACTATGTTTTGCTGTAGTAATATTAATCCCAAAACGTATAAAAAGTAAAACACCGACCTGGAAGATTTTACTGCACAATCCATCGTCTTTCTTTTTCCTACTTTCAAAGTACATTCTGCTGATAATAAATTCAAAATTCAGAAAGATTGAAGTTAGAAAGTATTTTCACAGTGTGACACTTTTAGTCAGGTAGCGTCACTATACATCTCCTACCACTGTTCCGTTCGTTTCTCATTCTGTGGCTCGCATTGCGGGGTGGCGTGGGGTTGCTCTTATTTGCCTTCAGTGTTTGTTTACTATTGAACAAACAGGAGTTGTTGGAGAAAGGAGACGAGGAGGCAGTGAGTCAGCTCCTTCCGTGTCCCCTCGGCCCTGCTGAGGCTGCACCCCTCCGCACCCCGTGTCAACTCTGTCGTCCCGTCTCAGACTCCTCTACTGCAGGGGGGGGCCCCATACCGTCTAATCTCAAAGTGCATGTTGGGTAATGGATGGAGACTTCAGCACCTCGTTGCATAAGACATGTATGTCTGACAGAGAGCAAGATCGAGGAAGATGGGAGGAATGATAAGACGAAAGCAAAAAAGATTTTGTCAGAGAGAGTAATTTGTTTGTTTTGTTAAATCTCAGCGAGGAAGAGCACACGCAGCAATTCTGTAAATGTGTGTTGCGTTGGAAGAGATGTGTCCTATGAGGGGCTTGTTTGGCTCCGGCGCTGCATATTTTAAAGAGAGAACTGGTGTTCCCAGAGGTTTGCTTTGCACGACTTAAACATGAGCGGGGTGCTCTTTCCTCCTATGAGTCATTTGTGATGGTCTTCCATTATCTTCTCTGGCTTCCTTTCTTCATGGCTACAATGTTCTGACGTTGATATCAACAGCTTACAAGGACCTTTCTGCTGCTCGACAGGATGCAGTAAACAATTCTGGTCTAATGGTTTGAATATCAGCTATTACAGATCTGTCAGAGATATACAGTATTAAAAAAAAACGGACATTTAAGAAACATTTAATACACGGCTTGGTTGAATAATTGATTCTGATTGGTCCATTTGGACATTCAGCGGTCTGTTCTTTTTTGATAGCAGACCTTGAGCATTCATATCAATCCTCAAAAGGAAGTCCAGTCAATTTAGCATGAGCTGTTTCCCCTCCATCATAAAACCCCATGGAATACTTTGGGAATCTTATTTTTATGGAGAGCACAACACTTGGATTCATGATGGCTGAGCTGTCCCCAGTAAAAGACAAGAAAATAGGGCAAGAAAAGGAAAGAGGATAAAAGACAGAGGGCTGGACGTCAGAGAAGTAAGCAGCAGAAGACGACAGACAGGAAGTAAACACTAACGGGAACACAGTATGAGCTCTGGCAGTGTTTAAAGACTGATTCATGGAAAAGAAAATGTGAACAGACCTGGACAGTTACAGAAAACCCCCGTCAGTGCTGCGGTCGCTTTTAGTTTAGTTGCTTTGCTACATTTCTAGCCGTTGCTTCGCAGTGGAACGGACTATTTTGTCTAGCAATATGATACATTTTTTACACAACAAAATCATGTTTTAATTAAAAGTTTAATAAAACTTTATATTTAAGTTGGGGTAGGTAAGTTTGAGAAACCGGCTCGAGATCGCTAGAATTTGAAAATACACAACCGGAGAAAATCTGCCACTTCCTCACAGAGCCCCTCCTCCAACACACACGAACGTGCACATGACCAATGAGGGCACGAGATCAGTGTGTGCCCCGATGGAAGGCTGACAGGCAGGTAGCCGTACTGTAAAAAGTACACCATGGCGGCTAAACGGATTGGTTGTACTTTTTACAGTATTACGGCTTCTACAGATGACATTTTTTTATGGATTTGTTGTCAAAGCACTTCAGATATTCATTGCTATCGGGATGTTAAGAGCATTCCATGGAATATAACAAAAAGTGTATCTCGAGCCGGTTTCTCAAACTTACATACCCCACCTTTAATATGCGCTGCTCAATATGGGCCTATAGGAAAAACTCAACTAATGGCCTATTACTTGTAGAATATGGTCATTTAGAATAAGGCATTAATAAGTGTTTTATAATGATGAAGAGTCAACATACTGCTAATATGCATGTTAATTAGCAACTAGTTGATGGTGAATGTGTGTACCTTAATATAAAGTGTTACCAAAAGGTTTATATCAAATGATTGATTTATTAGTAATAAGATGTGTAATAAGTGGGATTATATGTATGAGCGTCATCATTGCAAAAAGAACCCCTTGTCAGCGTTCCTATGCCACATGGCCGCTTTGCTGCTCATTATCCATTAGTCATTTGTTTGCTTTCACAATTGTGTGCCCTTTTTTAATTTAAATAACCTTTACAGTGTTATGATAAATGCTAATAAATCAAATCGATTTGAATCTGTTTCCTCTCGTGCAGATTTAAAAGCGTGGACATGAAGGGGAGCCCAGTTTCTTCAGGAAGGCCTGACTCCTCAGCGACTCTTCCACCTTAACGGTGACTGTCCTCCTCCTTCTGGAAATCTGCAGGACTCTCTTGGCCTGTCGCAAAGCAGCGTCCCCCTTGCTGGTGTCCTTGGCTCGTCTCCTTCACAATCAGATATGACTGGCGGTGTAAAGCAAAGAAGGAAATTCTAACCTCAAGAAGGCCCTGTTTTTCTTAGATGAATGGAGGGAGATTTAACAAGGGTGCACAGGAAGGGAGCGGACATCAGCAGCACCATGCTGTGTGGTGCTGCAGCATTCTGTGGTCTCTTATTAGAATCGTCCTACTGCCGATGTTTCTATGTTTCTACCTCTGTATGCCTCTGCCCGTCTTTCTCTCAGATCCTCCCTTCCTGTCTCATTCTAAGCCCGCTGTCCCCACTTCATCTCTACTTAGAGACATGGCACTGGCCCTGAAGCATTAGCCGCGTTCACACTGCGGTACTTTTCCCACAAAAGGTTCATTCGAACTTAGTTCACGTTCGCGTTCACACCAAAAAGAGCCGGTACTAAAAGTAGTTCATGCGAACCTTTTTACCCCCTCGAAAGTCCCTGCTAGAGAGCAGGGACTTTCGAGCGGCTCTTTTTTGAGAAAAGAGCTATATGTCTGATTGGCTGGACGGATTGCATTTATTATCCTCGCATTAGCATTATTAGCATTAGCATTAGCCCAGCGCAGAAACGCAGAGAGACTAACTTATGGCAACACAAAATAAAACATGGGAGCGGTGGAGATGAGGAGGTGTCGGCGTTCTGGCGATTTACTCGGAAGGCTTCAGTAGAAGCTGCTGGGACTCCCAGCAGCTTCTACTGAAGCCAGTCCCCAACTCCGGGGCCTTCCGGCCGGGGACTTTGGGCGGCAGTATACGCCGTGAAGTGGGTTGCGGCCTGCCAGTAAACCCAAAGCAGAAGAAGAAGAAGTGACGTCAGCGGCTTCATTTGCCTAATCCTCCCCCAGGGACTTTTTCTGGTGTGAACGCGATCTGTACTTAGTTCATGCGAACTCTTTAGTTCGCATGAACTAAGTTCGCATGAACTAAGTTCACATGAACCTTTGTGGGAAAAGTACCGCAGTGTGAACGCGGCTATTACTCCTCTAAAAGTCCTTGGCTTATAATAATACAAATAATAATAGATGCTATTTATATAGCCCTTTCCTGATGCTCAAAGACGCTTAAAATACAGTACTAACAGTACTTATGGTACATGAACACCAGGACAGGGATATGAGTAACATCCTTGGAGCTCTCCTGATGTGTAAAGTCTACCATTAAGTTGTTTTTTCAAAACACAAAAAAGCCAAATAACGACGAGGTCCATTCATTTTGTGATCCTAGTAGACTGTGCACTAAAGAAGTGATGGAAGTTTGGTGTTCGTCTGCTTACTTCACCTTAGTCATTTAAGTCAAGGATGGAGTAGCTTCATATTAGTGACCGTCAGTTTGTCTCTTTGACACGTGGAGACGGGACAGCTGTGCTTCACAGTGAACACCAGGATCACCTCCACTATTTATTCATGCTTTGGCGATTACAATGTCCTCCTGCTGTCACTTGACAGATCTGAATGTACATCTTATTTCCCTTTTATAAAGATGTGAATAGAAAACATTCTGCTATGTGTTTTTCCCACCGCTTCAATCTGCGTGTTGCTTGTCCTTATTTCTCTTTTCAGCATCACCACCTGGGCCGGCTATACTGTCCTAACTTTTATTTAGTCCAGCAAGCTATTCCTGGCCAACCACATGAAACCCCCAGCCCTTTCTCCCCCTTCTCCCCCAACCTCCCCTGGTGCTGAGCTGATGTTTCTCCATATTGTGCTCGAGAGGAAAGGAGCTCGGACTTGGGAGCTTTCAGAGAGGGAAGACATGACCCAAATATGTCTAGCCAGCCATAGTGCTGCTTCAAATTGGGCTGCAGCTCTCCTCTGCAAAGACTGCATTGTGGTCCCAATGCCAGACAGGCTGTACAGCAATAGCAGAGGTAGAGGCCTTGGGTTATTGATGTGCTGTCCCACACATCTGAGCGGCCTGCACTTGATTATAGCTGCAACAGGGTGGGAACTGGGAGTGTTGTCCATGTTTGAAGTCACCTGTGTGTCACACAGCAGCATGGCTGTTTGCGTGAGCTGCGGGGCAGGGCTGTGGGCGCGGCGCGGGTCAGGCGCGGGGAACGTGGGTTACATTCCAGGCATTCTCTTCCATCTGAAGCAACTCTCCTTCTGGCTTGTCTCCTCCACAACTTATCTTCCATCTTGTGCGTGTGTGAGAGTCCTTTGCCAAGCCCACTGGCTATGGAAAAACAATTTAACTGGATTTAATGTGTTGCCCCCCCCCCTCTTCCCTCCTTCCACTTCCCTCCTATTCTTTCTTTTGTGTGCCTCCGAGAGGTTGGGAATTCATCTTGTTTGGTAACTCCATGCCCAGTCCGAGCTGGCTTTGCTAGTTACACAGAGCCAGGTTTCATGGCAGCTTTGAGATCTCCAGTCGAGTGAGGTTTTTTAGAAGTGTCTGCCATAAGTGATGCTTGAATAGCTAGTGTGTTTATCCCTTTGCGGAACAATTTGGACACATACATTTTGATTATTTGATCTTAAAATATGCACATCTCTTGACTTGTAACCCTTTTTATTATGGTAATTCATCGTGTAAGCTCAATGCTGCTAAGGGTTTAAAGAACACAATGAAACCAGTTGCCTAGAGCCCTGACCACTTTTTCCATTCTTGCTGGAAACGTTCCAGTGCTATTTATATGAAACCTCAGGCCCAGCAATCAAGAAACTCATTTGGCTGCTATAAAGTATCATCCATTATCCGAAAGTTCTGTTTCACTCATATCAGAAATGGTAAACACTAAACATATTTGCTATCTGGGAGATGAGTGACTGGATGTCAATTGAAATCAATCTGTGACCTAACTACTGTTGTGTAGCCAAATCCAATACTACACCTAACCTGTGAGCGGCGAGAGCTCCAGCTCTCATGTTGCACGGAGGAGAAACAGAAACGCTTGTTTATTCATGTTGACTTTTTGCCGGACATGTTTCAGAATGATAACATTATTATGGCTTTCATTTTTAGAAGTCGGGCCTGGAAGACATCACTGCAGTGTTTGGCTGCGGCCCACAGAATGTGTGCATGTTTGAATGGTATTCGTCCAAAGCAACTAGTGAGGTTAGTAGACAGCCAATGCAGCTTCTAAACACCCTATCAAATGCAGCACATCATTACTTACACATCCAGCCTGCTGCGCTGTGTATCGATGAAAGGCATTCACAGAAGAGGGCAGTGGAAGGCACTCGTGTTGTCCCTTTGACAAAACTACAAACTATTTCCAATGTTCTCAACAACACACTTAAAGTTAAAAAACACTTAATTTCATCTTTAACAATCATATTGCAGAATTCCTGATAACATAGGAAGTCTTTGCTTTCTCCATTCCTAACTAACTACTGGATTATCACTGCTGTCTGAACTTCACATGTGTTCAAGTAAACACTTATAACCAGAACAGCAGAGAGACAAAGTGGGCTTGTAAACAAAGTGAAGACTGACTAAATGTTAAGAGTGAGGTGATGACATGTCAGAACATCTAGTAATGTAGCTTCAGTGATAGTACACCTTCACTTACATACAAAGTTATTGTTTTGAGTTTAGTTAACAGAATATAGAAACCGAAAAAGGACATCGAATTAATAACAATAATAGAAATACATTGGTACTTTTTTTTTATTTCATACAAATGGGTTGAAATAAGAAATGAAGCTTCATGAAAATAAAATGTCCCTAATACGTTAAAGGTTTTACAGTATAACATCAACTGTATCTCATTCAACATGAGTGTTCAAATATAGAATGTGTCCTATTGCAGAAACGGAGTAGTGGACTCTACACGAGTACAAATGACTCGAACACATACATTAATTTTAAATGATGTTTGAATTACGTGAACATCTATATGTTTCTGACCTAGCTTTGCCTCTGGCCAATGTGCATGCCCACGCCCACTCTCTCTTCCTCTCTACTCGCGCCTCTCCCTCTTCACTCAGCGCGCGGAGGCCTCCATGGAGGGCTCGTGCAGCAGTACTCTGCCTCACTACTTCCACGGCCACATTTCAACATGACTTAAGAAGCAGCCTGGCTCTTCAGCATCCCAGCGGTACCAATTTCCAACTTCTATGTTTAAACATTCCCCCCTGCTCCTCTGAAACCACTCCCCGGTACTTTCCTCCTTAATTTCCCGGGAGATAAAGCAGTTCCGTGGGAATAAGACGCTCGTTTACTTCGGGGACCCGCATGGATGTGGCAGCGGCAGAGGGGATTTCTCTGCCGGGTATCCGACTGCGGAACCGGCCGAAGCAAGTGATGCCGCACCAGCGGAAGGTGAAGGCGAGACGGAAAAGACGAAAGGAGTTGGTGTTAATCCAAATCTGCTTGTTCGGGGGCTTGATACTGGTCGTGAAGGGGGTTTCCTTCTTAGCGGAAAATGCAGGTGAGGATTTAGATGTTTGTTTACTGGGATGCCACTGGGAAGGGGAGCTGAATGTAGTACCTGGTAGTTTGCTTGTCCGTTTCACTGCTGTTTGGGCCATTCTACCGAATTGGTTCAAAGTCAGGTTGGAAATGTTTTGAAATGTTGTATGTTTTTTCCCCAAAACTTTGTGCATATATATATTTTGTACCATATCTAAATTACACATATCTTGTAAAAGAACCGTACATTTGTATATCGTATTTTCAGACTGTATTGGAATGTTCCTCTATCAAAATATGGTCTGTACCGGAACATAGTAAATACACTGTAGTAAAAAAGTATTATTTGAACCTGTTAAGATTGTTTTACCTTCCCTTCTCTAAATAGTATTTTAACAAATATTTCTTGAGGGTTTTCACAATTAAATCAATAAAATAAAAATTGTCATCAAATTTCAAAGTTCAATTTACACAATCCATAAAAATCATAATGCAAAGTTTCTTTAGAAAATGCATAATACTGATCATATTGATTCCAGAGTTGATGATTGTTGAAATTGAACATACATTAAACTAATCAGTATCATATCATTTTAGTTGATATATATACTTCATTTTTTACAAAACATCCAGTGTTTCGGTAGTGACCACAGTATTTTGTTCTCAAGGTTGTATCATATTCCCTCAACCTTATTGCTTAATCTTAACTCATAACGTGCCTTATGTTGAAGTGTGAATGTTTGAAGCTACTGACCCAGAATCAGCACTTTAGTAACAGGCTGACATAGAAGGGAATTTGTTATCAAAACACTTCATAGACATGTTTTTTATATATCTGAGACCTATAATATATGCCTAACAATAGTATAATAAGAGACCTTTAAAGTAACACAATGATGTTCTGACATCTGACTTTAAAACACATTTATTTCACCTGATTTACCTGCTTACCATTCCATTTTGTCCCTACCGAAACGATCATGTCAATTACCGAAACTTGACCATATGTTTCGGTAGTGATTGTTTCGGTAGTGACTGTTTCGGTAGTGACGATTCTAGCTAAAATTGAGTACATGGCTAGCATACACGTTTTTGAAGAGGTTTACACATAAAAACCTAATACTTTGCATAAAACCCCGAAAAAGTTGACTTAATTGAAGATAATATGTGTTCGGTAGTGACAATTCTTAAGGTTACACTCCGATTTTCAGATTTTGGAACAGATTTATATCAAAAGTATGGGATATAGCTACTTGCCATTCAGCCATGAGGGACAGGGATGCAGTGTCACTGCATTGTCAAAAATGAAGGGGTGTGGCTAAAAACCAGACTCAGCCATTGGACTAAAACCCCTTGTGTTTCGGTAGTGACATGAAAACTGGGGACATGATTTTTTGAGTAGTTATTTTATTAAAAAATTAAACCCACAATAAATCTAATTTAAAACTGCGGTCACAGAAGTGCGCGCAGTGATGAGCGGGCCCTCGCGTCCGTGCGCCTGTCAGGGAGGGCAGCCGGTCGTCCCCGGTGTCAAGCAGACGTGCGCGAGTCCTCCGAAATGAGCTGTTTGTCAGTTCTATAATTTTCGCGTCCCAGACTCCCAGGTCCTCCGGCAGCGACCCGGAAACGGATGTCGGCGTGCCGCCTGGAAGGAAAACAAATTTCTGTAAAGGCTCGTCGAGGATCAATTACAGAGGAGGCTGTCTGGAAGAGCCGTAAATGAGGATACACTGATTTAGAGGAGAGAGAGAGAAGAGAGGAGTCTCTCTGGAGGAGCTATAGTCGAGGTTACACTGATGTAGAGGAGCGAGGAGTGTCTCTGGAGGAGCTATGACCGAGGGTACACTGATGTAGAGGAGAGAGGAGTGTCTCTGGAGGAGCTATAGTCAAGGTTACACTGATGTAGAGGAGAGAGGAGTGTCTCTGGAGGAGCTATGACCGAGGGTACACTGATGTAGAGGAGAGAGGAGTGTCTCTGGAGGAGCTATGACCGAGGGTACACTGATGTAGAGGAGAGAGGAGTGTCTCTGGAGGAGCTATAGTCGAGGTTACACTGATGTAGAGGAGAGAGGAGTGTCTCTGGAGGAGCTATAGTCAAGGTTACACTGATGTAGAGGAGAGAGGAGTGTCTCTGGAGGAGCTATAGTCAAGGTTACACTGATGTAGAGGAGAGAGGAGTGTCTCTGGAGGAGCTATGACCGAGGGTACACTGATGTATTCTCCAGAGTCGATTTCAGCCAACAGTGATGTTTAAAAGAGGCGTGACGCATGGCTGGACTTATGTCAACGAAGCACAGCTCTGCAAACTGGTTGTGTTTGTTTTACAATGTGTGGTGGTTGTGTGTGTGTTTGTGTGTGTGTGTGTGAGAGAGTTGATGTGGCAGGTAGACAGGCAGGTGTCAGTAGGTTATCTGACATATAAATGGTCAATAATTGTACATTCTCCGTTAGCCTACGAGCTCCCCGTTCGAGCGAAGGACTATTCCTTGTCAATGTAGCATGACATTGGATATGCTCTTAACTTGTCCTGGATTGGAATTTTTCCGAACATTTCCCGAGGAGGAGTTTGCAAAAATGTGCTTAAAATGCATGAAAAATGCACATATTTGATAATTGCCGAGTTTTTGAGGGAGCGGGGCTAATGGAAGCCAATTTGAAATATGTCCATATTCGTAAGAGCAATGTGTATACAGCATTTTGTGAATATTGGAAAAACTATATGCGAGTAGTTTGGAGTAATTTGCGACATGTAAATCGTCAAATTGTGTATTCACTGTTGGCTTACGTCCTCCATGATTGAGCTATCAAAAATTGGCTTCACAAATTCAGCATCATATTGGATAGTGGCTGAACTTGTCCTGGATTGGAATTTTTCCGATCATTCCCCTAGGAAATCAGGGTTTCCGTTAGCCGGTAATTACTGGTTTTTAGCTGTTAAAATGTAATAAAAACCGGTAAATTCAAAACCTGCCGGTCAAAATGTCCGCTAATAATTAGGGATGCTCCGATCGATCAGCCGCCGATCATTATCGGCCGATATTCACTCTTAATAGTTTGATCGGTGCTCTCTATAAAGGCTGATCAGGAGAGCTGGCTCTGATCGAAATGGACATAAACGCGAGTGAAGTGTAACCGGACCGAGAGAGATCAGATCGGCTGCTTCATAATCACCTGAAGCCCCGCCTTTTGAATAATGTACTTCATCTACTACAAGTAGTTTGTTTGAATGTAATAATTATGTTGTTTGTTTGTGGAATCATTTATTGAAAAAGGAATCTGAATTTTTCGATCTGTTACGATTATAAACTGAAGCAATATAAAAATGACTCCCATTAACTGAGTTTTAAACATCAGCATATCCGGTCATAGTCCGGTAATTACCTGCTAACAGAAACTCTGCTACACAATTCTTATTCTTATTATTGAAACATGACCGGTAAGTTTCAAATTTGTCCGGTAAAATAAATTCTGTCCGGACATTTGACCGGCGAGAAAAAATCCTAGCGGAAACCCTGGTCTGAACATGCTCATTTTCTACGGTAATGTGTCTGACCCTCCACTAATGCTGTCTACTAAGTTTGGTGTTGAAAAACTGAACATTTAAATTGAAGTTAACATTTCACTGTTTTGAAAATGATGCTAATACAAAAAAAGTAGGCGGAGCTTAGGGTTCCAAGAGAATTATTTGTAGAGCAAGTCCACCCGGATATGTGTGCAACATTTCAGGTCATTCGGAGTTACGGTGCGACTTATGTAATTTTTCCAAAATGATTTACATATAGGTGGCGCTAGCGAGCATGTTGAACAATTTGAACCCATTGACTCCAGAATGTTGCAATTTTTACCGGTCCTGGCGTCCGTGCAAAATTATACAACTTTTGGAGCGTCCTAAAGCCCTCAAAAACAGGAAACATGGCGACTGATAATAATAATACCTAGGATAACAATAGGTTACTCGCACTTCGTGCTAGGACGCCGTTGGGTCCTAGCGCTCCGTGCTCTAAATATTCCAAATTCTGTTTGAATGTAATCATAAAGACACCATTGAACAAAAATAAATAAAAATGTTTTAAAGGTGGGGTAGGTAAGTTTGAGAAACCAGCTCGAGATCGCTAGAATTTGAAAATACACAACCGGAAAAAATCTGCCACTTCCTCACAGAGCCCCTCCTCCAACACACACGAACGTGCACATGACCAATGAGGGCACGAGATAAGTTTGTGTACAGATGGAAGGCTGACAGGCAGGTAGGCCATCCAGTTACTTTGGCCGGCCGGCTAAAATGATTGGTCGTGCTTTTTACAGTACTACGGCTTCTACAGATTAATTTTTGTATGGATTTGTTGTCAAAGCACTTCAGATGTTCATTGCTATCGGGATGTTAAGAGCATTCTATGGAATATAACAAAAAGTGAATCTCGAGCCGGTTTCTCAAACTTACCTACCCCACCTTTAAGTGTTATTTACAGAAATTGAAATTTAGATGCAGGGTTGAGGACAGCTACTTCCCCATAGAAAGTACCCTATAAATGACGTGTTTGTATATATTAAGCTTATCACTATCTAATTTAATGCCTTATCTTTAAATATTTACGGTGGCCGGCAGGTGCCAACGCGGAACAACGGCCCAAAACGCATACATAAGCAGGAAACAGCTGCAAATAATTAAATGAAAAACAAACAAACCCCGAAAACAAACGCAACAGAAAAACGCTGCAAATGCAAAAACACACACAAACCCAAAAACACACAGTGCTCCAGGCCTCTAGGGGGAGCCGGAGGAAACAAAGTTGATCGAAGTGGACAAAGTCGATATATAAGAAGGTAAGTTTTGTTTTGTTTTTATTACATTACATGTTACATGACGCTTTTATTCAAAGCGACTTACATACTCAGTACTGTGGGCACTTTGGGGTGAAGTGTCTCAGGGACACAACAACATGCTGACTGCAGTGGGGTTTGAACCTGTGACCCCCTGGTCCCAACACCAAGGAAGTGATAAAATGTGAAGAGGGACAAAGTAATGACAGGAGAGTATAGTTTAAATTAGATATGCTCAAGAACAAATATAGAGAAGACATTCAAGGAGAGAGAGAGACAAAACACAGATTCAACGGTAAACATGATGTATCTTTGGAGTATACATTAATAATTGTGTATTCGTTGTATCTTTATAGAGAACATTATACATTTAGAATCAGATTGTGAGACAGTGAGCGGCTGGAAAGTCACACCGCCATGGGGCAACAGTTGCTATGACGTGATGTTTTCTTCATTCTCAGGCGTTCCATAAGGAGGGTCAGGAACTCACGCTTGGGACCGCCAGTGTCCCCTCCATCCTCAGTGCGTCCCTCATCATCAGTGAACTTAACTGACATCTCATGAGAGGGGTCGAACGAGGCACCTTTGAAGCCGCGGATTGCTCCATCCCACACACTGGCTCTGTTCACATTGAACCTGCTGCAAGATGTATTTGTTCTTTTTGCAGAGAGTTCTGCAACAATGTGTGCCGCAGTCAGGTGTTCTGTGAGGGAAAGACAAAGTGATGTATTGTAATATTAAATGATGAAGCTAGTAATACGATGTATAGAATAGAACAATTAAGTGGTAATAGTAACAATTAATACCTTTCCTCTGCAGTTTGCTCCATGTTGTCTTCTGGCTCAGACTGGCTGTCGATAAGGAGAAGTGCATACACATTTGTGTAGTTGCTGCAGTGAGAAGACAGTTGAATAATTACTTTCAAATACATAATATATGCATGACAGTCATATTTACAAAAGGATGTCGATCCTCTTCCTGTTTTTTTTAATACATTGGGTTCTAAACTGACAAACAATATCTGATCTTTGAAAAATATCGGTGGGTGTTTTTTGTATCGTCTTCACTAAGATGTCAGATGTTGTGGGTGTCATTTGGAAATGTATGAAAGTATAATTGTTCTGCTTCCTGGCAATGTCCCCACTGTGATTGGAGGCTATACAAACAAACAACTGTAAAATAAAGATACACAGCAAACAACTGTGTCACGATGCAACTGTCAACGTCGTTCACTTATAGAAGTGGTTCTGACCCAGGGCGGACTGGACCTCTTCCTGGAATGGGGTTGGTGCTCCATCCTAGTTTTACCCAGGAAATAAGTGCACACAAAGGTATTTATGGATTTCATGTTCACAAACTCAAACCTACATGGTATAATTACATTGTAATTAGTCTTACCCGATCAGACGCTGGTTGTGGTCCTGAGAGGTCTGATAAAGGTAAACAACAAATATATTCAAACTACTGTACTGTTAAAACATTCTGCTTCTTGTGGCACAAACATAATATGTTGACAATGTTTTCTTTTACCCTGGCTAGCTGTTGTCCATTCGTGGAGTGCTCACTTTTGGAACATTTGGAATGTCCCACACCTGCATACACACAAAGGACTGACTGGAATAAAATAGATTCACTTTAATTAAGAATAAATGCTACGATAAATCCAAACTGACCACGGTACAGTATATTGTTGACCGTCCTTTAACTCTCAAATTAGGATTTACATTGGGGCAACCAACTCCTCTCTGCACCTCATATATCTATATGATGTCAAGAGTTACATTTAGGTGCACAGTGCCGTCTCTTGACTTGCACGCTCTTTCACCAAACAAGCTAACGCGAGCTGGGTAAATATGACGCTCTTTGTATCAAAACAAAACGTATCTTCTTATATATCGACTTTTTCCACTTCGATCAACTTTGTTTCCTCCGGCTTCAATTTGCATCACTCTCGTTCGTTCTCTCTATGTCTGTCTGGTCAGACATCCATCTGTTCCACGTAGTGCGCCCCCTAGAGGCCTGGAGCACTGTGTTTTTGGGTTTGTATGTGTTTTTGACTTTGCATATCGTTTTTGTTTTTGCAGTGTTTTTCTGCTTATGTATGCGTTGTTGGCCGTTGTTCCGCGTTTGCACCTGCCGGCCACCGTAAATAGACCATAACATATTCTTAGTAAATATCTGTGTCTGAATACTTAATTGTTTTGTTAAATAGTTTTTCTTGTACTAATTCGATAGAATGCCCCGCATATGTTTGGCTCAATAACAGTTCTCCAGTTAGCTGCCATTTGTGTGTCCCCAACGCACAGGTCAGACTATAATGCTTCTAAACAGACATTGACATGAGTGTGTAAACACTAGACAGTGAAAACACATTCCACGCTACTTTAAACGCCCTACTCCTACTGTCACCACTTACTCTTCATTTCCACTTACACACATACACACCCAATGTCAACACAAACTGTAAGTTGTCATGTATGAAAGTTTGTTTAATAATAGTCAAATCGTACTTTAGTTATGTTCCCATATCCTTCAAAGTGTGAGTTCCTTGTTATTGAAAGAATAAGAGGTCCATGACTTTATAAAAAAAGACTGCAAAGTCATATTCTGGTCAAACTTGTCAGAACCAAATTACCTAAAAAGTCCTCGTGCATGGGCTTCAGAGTCTTTTTTTGAAGTCCAAGTCAAGTCTCAAGTCTTTGGTCACAAGTCCAAGTCAAGTCTCAAGTCTTTGTGAGGTGAGACTTGATCAAGTCTCAAGTCTTTGGTCACAAGTCCAAGTCAAGTCTCAAGTCTTTGTGAGGTGAGACTTGATCAAGTCTCAAGTCTTTGGTCACAAGTCCAAGTCAAGTCTCAAGTCTCTAAAAAATAAAAGTCTCATGTCTCTTCTGGTTGTAATAAGCCTTCTATTGTCTGCTGCTATCCAGTCTGTTAAGAGTACTGCACAGCTATATGTAAGAAATGCAAAGCATTTACTGTGTTATTATCACTCCTATATCTATTAGCATACAGTATCAGTACTGATTAGTTGTTTGTTATATGATCACTTTAAACAGGCTATTGCAATGCAATATGAGGACAAACATCACACTTTAGCTAATTGCAAACAACTTATAAGCAAAACACTTCAGAATCAGAAATCAGTATCACGAATACAAAGCTAGTAGCAAGCTAAGTTAACATCACATAGCTGATGCTGAGCTAAACATGTTTGCTAACCGTCCATGCGTTAATGTGACTGACCTCTCCGGGTGACTTTTCAAGTGCCTGATGAAATACGACGTTGTTGCGCTAGCATCCTTGATTTTGATATGGCAGACTTTGCAGTGTGCGCTCCGTTTTGTTCAAAGTTTTTGTAGTTGAACCTAATTACAAGCGGTACAGCCGCAGGTGTGCCGCCGGTGGCCATTGTGTTACTACGAGGTAGTAACAGCACGTCTGCGTATAAGAGCCCGGCTAAAGTAACTGGATGGCCTACCTGCCTGTCAGCCTTCCTTCTGGGCACAAACTTATCTCGTGCCCTCATTGGTCATGTGCGCGTTCGTGTGTGTTGGAGGAGGCGGGCTCTATAAGGAAGTAGCAGCCTCTAGCAGATTATCTCCGGTTGTGTATTTTCGAATTCTAGCGATCTCGAGCCGGTTTCTCTCAAATGTACCTACCCCACCTTTAATACGCCAACAATAGAAAACACAATGATTGTTCACGAGTCCCAACACACGAGTCCAAGTCGAGTCTGAAGTATTTTGGTCACGAGTCCAAATCAAGTCTGAAGTCTCTGTGTGTGCGACTTAAGTGAGACTTGAGTCCGAGTCGCAGACTCGAGTCCCCATCTCTGCATGGAGGTGTCCATACTGTCCTAAAGGTGCACACTTTAACTATGCGGAACTATTTGGTTTGGGGTTGGGTGCAAAGACTGCTGTATGTTCAGGTGTTCCAGCTGCAGAGCGGTGGAATCAGGGCAATGAGCCCCAGGGTATTCCAGACAGGTTACTGCAAACAGTTGCCCACTAGCAAAAAGCGCCTCTTTCCAACGTGATGTCCCTGCTGTTCTGACATGATTAGTATTGCCAAAGCATCCAAGTGCAATCAGATGATACCGTGATAAGTGCAGTCCTTCCTCACAGCGAACATCTGCACCCTTTGACTTCTCATCTCTTTCTCTTTTATCTCTCCTTTATCTCATCTCACTTTGAGTCAGCGTGAGATGTATTTATCACTTTCTATGGACAGAAGGCTCGCATGAATATTCATACACTCATGATTTGTGCATCATCAGTGGGACTCGATTCCCCCCCTTCTTTCCTCCTCGCTGCGTATCCTGGTTACATGGAAGTGCAACAGTGCTGCTCTCTGCATGTGCCCGACATGAGAGTGGAACGAGGGATGACACTGCAGCGTTTAATGCATTTCCCTGGTCCCCGTTGTGTTCTTAACTCTTAATCAGCTTTGCCGGAATATAAATTAAAGTTGATTATTTATGATGCGCTTAATGAAGTTCTGGGTACATTGAGCTTTGTGTTGCGAAGCACTCAATGCCTCCTCGCAGGGTGCATTAATCATACACTCCTCTTCTTCATGTGCAAGACAGCAGAAGATGGAAGGGAGGAAGGGAGGGAGGGAGAAGTAGTAGAGCGCTGGCACGCAAACCTTCCTGCGGCTGTGTGTGTGGTAGTAAAGGTGAGGCCAGGTGAGAAGTTCAGCCATGCCCTGAGGACCATTGAGTAACTGGGCTTTCTCATTCTGTTTCTCTTCTGCCAGACTTGTGGCTGGCAGGGGGAGAGGCCGTGTGCTCCCGCTGGGCTCTCTGAAGTATGAAATGAATTCATTGGTGTTGCTGCTTACTCGAAGAATGTGCAGATGTAGCCACAGTGGGAGCCCCCCACTTTGAGCGCTCCGCCCCCACAAGAGGATTTTGTTTTGGAAAAAATCATGAAATTCCCCCTTCAATGTATGAATTAGGAGGGGGTGGGGGGGGTACACCGACATGACACATCTGTGGTGCCCTCCTGCAGCTGTTCACTTCTATTACATCAAGAATCAAAGTTTAATGTGCCAGAGAAGAAAACCGCTGAACCGTGTGCATGACAAATACAACACACTGCTTGACACACACTTCTCTACCTGCAACACTTGCATATAAGTTATACAGAGAAAAGGGTCCAATAGACTGCTTCAGGAACAAGTCTTTAGACAGAGAAACAAGTTAGCCCTGCACCGCTGTAGCTAGTTATACTATGTTAGCTGTTACTAGCATAACAAAGCTAGCATTGCACCTCTTCCAGTTTCCTTCTCTTAAAGTCAATGTTTCTTGGAACACGGTTTTGATACCTGAAATAAGGTCTATTAAATACCACACTCGTGAATGGAGCTTCCATGTGGCATTAAAACGGCGGCTGCTAACATGTGGCCAAATTAGACGGCTGAATGCCAAACATTAGCCACCTTTAGCTTAGCGGTGGCGATGGGCATCCCGTTGCTTTGTGAGGAGGGAGCCCGTGCTATGTCAACTTTGGGTGCAGCCTAACAATAATGTCAACACTGCACCACTCTATTAATGGTAGTAAAATGTACTTAGTTATATGTTGCTGTGCCAAAATACACTTTAGCTCAAACACTTGATCAATAACTTGATTGACAGAGAAATGCAATTTGTGAAAAAAAGCCAAACATTCCCCGGTGTCATTATGTCCAATATCTAGGTTTGAAATGTTCAAACTCTTCAACTAAAAAAGAATCATTCATTTACACCCAAAACAATGATGTGCGTTATAATAATATGTGTCATACATTTACTGAAAGTTGGCACCGGATGTAGTTAACGAACACATGAGCTAATCAAACAGAAAAATGTATTTGCAATCAAATTAATGAAATCCCTTAGTTACATCTTCAAACAAAGATGACAAACATTTCTTAGTTTGAGCTTTTCAAGTGTTACAAGAAGAAGACAAAACCCTGAAATTTGAAAAGTAGAATTTCTTTTTTTTGCTGACATTTTATCGACTAACAATTCATTTGAAAAGCGCACATAATGCTTCTGCTTAATACACGTTTATCCCAGACTCCATTTGAAAAATCAGCATTTCATATTAGGCTCTTTCCCCTTTATGACTTTCCATGCTCAGAAGTACACGGTCCTGTTTGGATGGTTTTGTATTTAAATCATGACATGCACGACTGAGTCTCGAAAAATGTTTTACTCTTACTATTTACAGTGTAGATTTGTACTGTCATTTTGCAGTGTATTGCACCATTACTAGTTTCTGTTACAACTGGTGTTTTGTATGTGTGTGTTCAAAGTCTTAATCCGTTTTTTAATCAGTGCTCAAATGAAGAATCTTCACATTTGTTGTGTATTTAAAAAGGTCAATCTGAAGGTTTGAGCCGCACTGAAACGTCCTTGAATCTATTTTAGAAGTTGACTTTTCACTGTGGCAAACCTCCTGCAGGTTTCCACGTCTCGAGCCCCAGCAGCGAGGGCCAGGAGAGATGGGGAGGGAGGAGGCTTCTGCAGGAAGTGGAGAACGGCAGCCTGGAGGAAATTGAGAGTGAAGGATCGAAGAACTGCACTGCTCCAGGTAAGACTGAGACGGGATGAAAGAGGACACACAGGTGCCCCGCCCCCATTCTCTCCCTCAAGGACATAAAAAAGGCAGATGAAAAGCATGTTCTCTCTTTACTTTTCTTGTACCCCTTATTCGCTTCCCTAATGTGATGTGAGAGGTTTTCCCACGAGCGCAGGCGACAGCAGGCGGAGACATCCAGCTGCCTCAGCGGTTTCACACTCGCTCTCCCTCACTGCTTTTTTTGAGAATCCTGCAGATTTGATTCTCACTTCCTCCACCAAGCTTTACCTCACCATGTCCCCCATTGCTTTCCTCCGTGTTTCCCTCACGTTTTTCCCCCATGCATGGTGGCCACATTTCAGAAAAAAAAACCTGTTTCCATAGCGACCTTTTTATCTTATCATCAACTTCAGTTTGAGGCACTCAGGATGTGAGGATGCAGCTGAAGGCATTTTTTGAGGTTTGTAAAGTTAACACATTGACATCTCGGTGACTTTATGAAGTCATAAAAGATGTCCTCTCATGGATATGTCCTTATGTATGCATGGACTCGCTTATCTGCTGCTATTTTTAGAGTGAAAGGAGATTTCATGTTCTCTCCGGATATAATTAATGTGTACAAGGTAGGTCGCAGCGAGGATGCTGCACTGCACACCACACTGACATTTGTCTCTTGTACCTTGAGCAAGAGACAATCCCCCCCCCTCCTCTTTTCGTGAGCTCATTAAGCAAAATGGGCATCATCAATCTCCTTCCTCACCTTCCCAAGGTTGCCACTGTCATCTATAAAGGGAGCCAAGGTCACAGTGCAACTTATTCTCTTATCCTGCTTCTTATACAGTTCCTCCTCCCGGGCTAAATGTAAACTCGTACCCTGGTGTCTTCGGCTCACGTCACCCTCTGGAGGATGGCAACGTCTTTAGCTAAACAAGCTTCCATTGGCGGTGATTTCTGCTCCTGTCCCACTCCCTGGTAGGAGACCCATCAAATGTGCCAGTGTGCACATGTTAGTGAGTCATTCTTCAGTAAACCTTTTAAAGAGAGGAATCTGCACGTTTTAAAGTGTGATGTATGTGTGACCGGACCGATGTCAAAGCAGCACTCGTGTTGTAAAGTGAGAGCAGAAGCATTTTGTAGGTTATGTTAAAGAGTCCTCTCCTGCTGATGTTCAGGTGTATATCAGTATGTAGCGTCTCTACTTTAAAGAGTCCTCTCCTGCTGATGTCCAGGTGTATATCAGTATGTAGCGTCTCTACTTTAAAGAGTCCTCTCCTGCTGATGTCCAGGTGTATATCAGTATGTAGTGTCTCTGCTTTAAAGAGTCCTATCCTGCTGATGTTCAGGTGCATATCAGTATGTAGTGTCTCTGCTTTAAAGAGTCCTCTCCTGCTGATGTTCAGGTGTATATCAGTACGTAGTGTCTCTACTTTAAAGAGTCCTCCCCTGCAGATGTTCAGGTGTATATCAGTATGTAGTGTCTCTACTTTAAAGAGTCCTCTCCTGCTGATGTTCAGGTGTATATCAGTACGTAGTGTCTCTACTTTAAAGAGTCCTCTCCTGCTGATGTTCAGGTGTATATCAGTATGTAGTGTCTCTGCTTTAAAGAGTCCTCTCCTGCTGATGTTCAGGTGTATATCAGTATGTAGTGCCTCTACTTTAAAGAGTCCTCTCCTGCTGATGTTCAGGTGTATATCAGTATGTAGTGCCTCTACTTTAAAGAGTCCTCTCCTGCTGATGTTCAGGTGTATATCAGTATGTAGTGTCTCTACTTTAAAGAGTCCTCTCCTGCTGATGTTCAGGTGTATATCAGTATGTAGTGTCTCTACTTTAAAGAGTCCTCTCCTGCTGATGTTCAGGTGTATATCAGTATGTAGTGTCTCTACTTTAAAGAGTCCTCTCCTGCTGATGTTCAGGTGTATATCAGTATGTAGTGTCTCTACTTTAAAGAGTCCTCTCCTGCTGATGTTCAGGTGTATATCAGTATGTAGTGTCTCTACTTTAAAGAGTCCTCTCCTGCTGATGTTCAGGTGTATATCAGTATGTAGTGTCTCTACTTTAAAGAGTCCTCTCCTGCTGATGTTCAGGTGTATATCAGTATGTAGTGTCTCTACTTTAAAGAGTCCTCTCCTGCTGATGTTCAGGTGTATATCAGTATGTAGTGTCTCTACTTTAAAGAGTCCTCTCCTGCTGATGTTCAGGTGTATATCAGTATGTAGTGTCTCTACTTTAAAGAGTCCTCTCCTGCTGATGTTCAGGTGTATATCAGTATGTAGTGTCTCTACTTTAAAGAGTCCTCTCCTGCTGATGTTCAGGTGCATATCAGTATGTAGTGTCCCTACTTTAAAGAGTCCTCTCCTGCTGATGTTCAGGTGCATATCAGTATGTAGTGTCTCTGCTTTAAAGAGTCCTCTCCTGCTGATGTTCAGGTGTATATCAGTACGTAGTGTCTCTACTTTAAAGAGTCCTCCCCTGCAGATGTTCAGGTGTATATCAGTATGTAGTGTCTCTACTTTAAAGAGTCCTCTCCTGCTGATGTTCAGGTGTATATCAGTACGTAGTGTCTCTACTTTAAAGAGTCCTCTCCTGCTGATGTTCAGGTGCATATCAGTATGTAGTGTCTCTACTTTAAAGAGTCCTCTCCTGCTGATGTTCAGGTGTATATCAGTACGTAGTGTCTCTACTTTAAAGAGTCCTCCCCTGCTGATGTTCAGGTGTATATCAGTACGTAGTGTCTCTACTTTAAAGAGTCCTCTCCTGCTGATGTTCAGGTGTATATCAGTATGTAGTGTCTCTACTTTAAAGAGTCCTCTCCTGCTGATGTTCAGGTGTATATCAGTATGTAGTGTCTCTACTTTAAAGAGTCCTCTCCTGCTGATGTTCAGGTGTATATCAGTATGTAGTGTCTCTACTTTAAAGAGTCCTCTCCTGCTGATGTTCAGGTGTATATCAGTATGTAGTGTCTCTACTTTAAAGAGTCCTCTCCTGCTGATGTTCAGGTGTATATCAGTATGTAGTGTCTCTACTTTAAAGAGTCCTCTCCTGCTGATGTTCAGGTGTATATCAGTATGTAGTGTCTCTACTTTAAAGAGTCCTCTCCTGCTGATGTTCAGGTGTATATCAGTATGTAGTGTCTCTACTTTAAAGAGTCCTCTCCTGCTGATGTTCAGGTGTATATCAGTATGTAGTGTCTCTACTTTAAAGAGTCCTCTCCTGCTGATGTTCAGGTGCATATCAGTATGTAGTGTCTCTACTTTAAAGAGTCCTCTCCTGCTGATGTTCAGGTGCATATCAGTATGTAGTGTCTCTACTTTAAAGAGTCCTCTCCTGCTGATGTTCAGGTGTATATCAGTATGTAGTGTCTCTACTTTAAAGAGTCCTCTCCTGCTGATGTTCAGGTGTATATCAGTATGTAGTGTCTCTACTTTAAAGAGTCCTCTCCTGCTGATGTTCAGGTGTATATCAGTATGTAGTGTCTCTACTTTAAAGAGTGCTCTCCTGCTGATGTTCAGGTGTATATCAGTATGTAGTGTCTCTACTTTAAAGAGTCCTCTCCTGCTGATGTTCAGGTGTATATCAGTATGTAGTGTCTCTGCTTTAAAGAGTCCTCTCCTGCTGATGTTCAGGTGTATATCAGTATGTAGTGTCTCTACTGGGACATGTTACCAGGCATTCATTTTCAAAAAGCTCTTTATTTTTCTCATACTGCCTGTGCTGCAGCACCTCTTTTCACCCTCTGTCTGAAACCAGAGCCCAGTCTGCTCTGATTGGTTAGCTGGCCGGCTCTGTTGTGATTGGTGAACCGCTTAGAGATGTCTGGCCCCCTAGCCTCATGTACAATGTGTTGGAGCGCTAGCGCTAGTGTTACAAACTGATGTCAATATGTTACAGAGGTAAACAAAGGAGTCCAATGGAGATGTTTTTTGGGGGGGGGATTTTATCCTTTGCAAACCATTTGCATCAGAATCAGAATTCCTTTATTTGAGGAACAGATAAATTATAGACATTAGACTTGCATATTAAAAAATAAGAAATTGGTTACAATACAAGGTTTGTTCAAGATCTCTTCACAACCAGTTAGTGTGTGTGTGTGTGTGTGTGTGTGTGTGTGTGTGTGTGTGTGTGTGTGTGTGTGTGTGTGTGTGTGTGTGTGGTGTGTGTGTGTGTGTGTGTGTGTGTGTGTGTGTGTGTGTGTGTGTGTGTGTGTGTGTGTGTGTGTGTGTGTGTGTGTGTGTGTGTGTGTGTGTGTGTGTGTGTGTGTGTGTGTGTGTGTGTCTCCGCTGAGCAGTTCAGCACAAGCCTGGTGAGGAGGCAATCCAAAGAGAGCTGTGTGTTCTGGGAGGACGCGGCGCGGTGGAGGCACTCGTTGACTGTTGCCTGAAATGAAAGGCCAGCTGATCAAGAGCGGGGAAGATGACGGAGAGAGACAGTCGGAAGTCAGAGAGCGAGAGAAAGGCCCTCATTAGCTAATTCCCCCTTCGAGCAACACATGAAACAAGCCGTCATACCTGTCATTATGTCTTCCTCACTGATTGGAATTAAGATGGCTTCTATGGATTTCACACTTCTTATTTAGCCCCCCCTCATTCTCTACCGTGATCACTTCTTAGTCAGGGCAATGGGCACTTGTTAGTTACTCAGTCATTATTTCTCTGTGCTGCCCCCTTGAGGTTTTACAAATTGCTGAAAATGTTAAAACGTGGTGAGCTCACACATGGTTGTGTGTGTGACCTTGTTAGTGTGTGTCGGTGTAGAAAGGAAGGTGAATACAAGTAATCTTCCATAAAAGAGCCTCTCTTGCTCTTGACCTTTCTTTTATTACGGAATACAGGCATTTTGATGAAGCCCAAATCGATGTTGATGGCCCACTTTTAAGGGGAGATCAGTCGTCCTGTAGCTCTTATCTGAAGTAAAGCCGAGCTAATGCTCTTTCTAACACGCACAGCACACACTTTCTACTTCCTCCATTATACACTGTGCAATTCAGCATAATATCTTATTATGAGGTACACACCAAAGTATCGTAAGTATATATTGTAATATACTTCTATGTTTATTCTATTAACATTTTATTGGACATTGTTTTTTCCCATTCTTAAATGGAGCAAGTGTCAGAAAATCCTTCTTTCCCCTATTTTAAATAATATACATTTCATATTGCACATTTCTTACTGTATTTTATCTTTTTTTGGAAATGTTACATTAAACTCTTATGTATAATACAATATATAAATATCTCAATTCTATTTTTCTATTTTTTTTAATCTTTTTTGCACATTATGTTTATATAAATATTTTCATTCTATTTTTATTATTTTATCTTTTATTACCCATTTTACTTTCAATTCAAATTTTTATAAAATACTTTTTTTTTACTTTAATTTGATATCTTTACATAAATATTTTATTGTGTTTTGTGATATTTTATCTTTCATTGAAAATGTAACATAAATTACATAATTTATACTATTTATATTTACTACGCATTCTATTCTATTTTTTATTCTTTTCTTTATTTCATTGTAAAACGCAGTCATGACAGCATTGTGACAGACTGTAGCGTTTGCTTCCAGTTCCTCTTTCAAACACATTTCCAAGCACAGGTGGTGAATGTACGAGCCGCTCTGTGTACATTAGCATTGGCTGTGTGATCAGGTGTGGGTACCCCGACCACGTGACTTGCTCTCCAAGGGTCTCCCCCCGGAGGCTGTCCTCCTCCGTTATGAAGCATCCTCTCAGCACCGCACCGCTCCAACCTTTATATATACAGTCTATGGCTCCAACGCAACACTCCATGTTAGGACAGGCGGCTGCTGTGACCTCATCAGGGCTTCCCTGTGAGAAGTGTGCCAAGTGCATCTGCGTGGGTCTGCACTCTGAAGCGCTGGGAGGGGAGCCTCGTTAAGGAGAGTATTGGTTAATGCGAGGGTGCTGCTTTCTGCAGCGAGTAGGAGGGCAGCCTGTGAGTGTTTGTCAGATGCTATGGCTTCACGTGGGCAGCTTCCTCCCCACGCGGGCAGCTTCCTCCCCACGCGGGCAGCTTCCTCCCCACGCGGGCAGCTTCCTCCCCACGTGCCAGAGGCAGGAAACCAAGCCATAATAACCAGCTGATGAATTAATCAAATCAGAATGAAATGATCACTCCCTAAAACCTCGACAAGATACCTCGACTAATCAACTGCATCATTGACCCAGGGTGCTCCCCAATGATTTCCTCTGAGAAATCAATTCTGCCGTATTACAATATTAGCTCTGAGTGGGCTGCTGCTGCCTTCCCAACAACAACAACAACAACTGTATTAACAGTTGCAGATTGGCAGAGTCATGGCGTTGTTGCAGGAGCTCCGTGCTCAGGGGAATACGCCCGATCCATCGTGGCAATTAGCTCAGTGAGCGGGAGGTCCTCTGCTCTTCAGACCCCGCTGCCTTCCTCCCTCTTCCTCTTCCTCTTCTCTAACATGTGTCCAACAGTTTTCTGCTGTTGTTTTCCTTTTCTTACTCCACTCGTGTATAGTCTGTCTCTCTCCCAAGTCCTCTCTCATACGGAGGAAAAGCTTAGTCCCCCTGCTGAATAATGGAGCCCGGCTTGTTTGCCAGCAGCAGAAGTGGCACAACACACTTTTGAAGATCCGTCCTGCTGCTCTGACTGTGCGCGGGCTGCCTCCTGAGTGCCCCATCGTCCTGCTGCTCTGACTGTGCGCGGGCTGCCTCCTGAGTGCCTCATCGTCCTGCTGCTCTGACTGTGTGCGGGCTGCTTCCTGAGTGCCCCATCGTCCTGCTGCTCTGACTGTGCGCGGGCTGCCTCCTGAGTGCCTCATCGTCCTGCTGCTCTGACTGTGCGCGGGCTGCCTCCTGAGTGCCCCATCGTCCTGCTGCTCTGACTGTGCGCGGGCTGCCTCCTGAGTGCCCTCATCGTCCTGCTGCTCTGACTGTGCGCGAGCTGCCTCCTGAGTGCCTCATCGTCCTGCTGCTCTGACTGTGCGCGGGCTGCCTCCTGAGTGCCTCATCGTCCTGCTGCTCTGACTGTGCGCGGGCTGCCTCCTGAGTGCCCCATCGTCCTGCTGCTCTGACTGTGCGCGGGCTGCCTCCTGAGTGCCCTCATCGTCCTGCTGCTCTGACTGTGCGCGGGCTGCCTCCTGAGCGCCTCATCGTCCTGCTGCTCTGACTGTGCGCGGGCTGCCTCCTGAGTGCCTCATCGTCCTGCTGCTCTGACTGTGCGCGGGCTGCCTCCTGAGTGCCCTCATCGTCCTGCTGCTCTGACTGTGCGCGGGCTGCCTCCTGAGTGCCTCATCGTCCTGCTGCTCTGACTGTGCGCGGGCTGCCTCCTGAGTGCCTCATCGTCCTGCTGCTCTGACTGTGCGCGGGCTGCCTCCTGAGCGCCTCATCGTCCTGCTGCTCTGACTGTGCGCAGGCTGCCTCCTGAGCAGTGGCGGCGCCAGAGTATTTTTGTTGGGTAATCTATGGTAGGGCTAACCCATACAGTGGTGGGGCTCAAGTCAGTATTTGTAATGTAATTACATACACGCTATATCGCACCCCTTGACAGTGATACGCACGCGTGAGGCTTTTTTAGCTTTTATTAGTCTCCTTTTATCAGCTAAATTACATCGAGAGCAACAGGTGTGAGTTAAACAATACAATAGCCTATTCTGCTAATTCCACGTTGTTACACCATGCTATGCAGCGGCAGAAACAAGACAAGTTGGCATATAGAATTGACACGGAGAGGGAGAGGGAGAGTGAGGGAGAGAGACAGACACAGGTAAACAGAGAGAGACAGACGCAGCACACAACAGGTGGCCTGTGTCTCTATGGTCATACAAACACTTTTTCAAATGACTATTACAAAATATATTCAAAACTCACTATTCACTCTTCAGGTGGGTCGTGTGACTCTGGCACCTGTTCGACTTGTTCCTCAATGCGAGGGCGTTTAAGAACAAATCTATCCATCCGAAATATACAATTAATCCTAGAAGTTCTGCTGTCTGTCTGCTGCAATTTACTCGGCGCGAGTTTGGGGACTTTTCACTGTGAACGTGACGTATCAGTAATGCATAATGCAGTAATGCACACAACGTTTCCTTGCTCTGGCTGTACGTCTATTCAAATTGCATTCGCAGGCATTTTGATCTGACCGCGGCCGCGCTGATATGATAACCATAGACTGTATATTATAACCATTATAACGCGAGAGAATTTCCACACCTTTAGTGTATAAAACTCCCCCACTACTTAGACTATTCCTTGCACCCCTCTAGCATAAGCCCGAATGGTCTCAACCATATTGCGTCAGTAACGTGCAAAATATGCTTGTCTTTGTCAGATACATTGTGTAAATTTAAACAGTTTGTATGATTTTCATTTTACCTTTTTGTAAATTAAACAGTTTGTATGATTTTCATTTTACCTTTTTGTAAATTAAACAGTTTGTATGATTTTCATTTTACCTTTTTGTAAATTAAAAAGGTATGACCTTGTACGACCGGTAGATTTTCGCAATCCATGTTCTCAACATGCTTACTTTAACATCATTTTTCATGGTCGGGCTAAGGTAGGGGCTAAGCCATTTCTTGGTATGGCTGTAGCCTACCCCAGCCATACCCTGGCGCCGCCACTGCTCCTGAGTGCCTCATCGTCCTGCTTTGCTGTCGCGTTCCAAGGACTTCTGGGAGGACATAAAGGACACTGCACACAGTGTTGTTCTGAACAGCATGCTGAGTGTGCACTTGAACTGGGTTGCAGGCATTTTTGGGCATTTTATACTTTTTAGTAAACTAATAGACAGGATATGAGGGGGGTAGAGATGTCCCAAAGGTTGTTGGCGAGACATTACATTCTTAACCACATTTGATCGGCTTATTGTCAATCACTCTTTGCCTTTAGACTTTGTTTTAAACCAAATGATCTGTATCGTATTTCAGCTACTTTAAGCTTCTCTTTACTCGCTGGCTGTAAAAAGACAAACATCCTTATTGCGATGATGGGGCTGCTGCAGTATAATGAGGTATTTCCTCTCTAGTTAAGAGGACATTGTCTTCAAGTCTTTTTGTAGCGGGGCACTTGATTACATCTGTAATCAAAGTCCCTATGAGTTTGATAGCGTGAGCAAAGAATTCAATTATGTTTGAAATATTCTGTGAAGGCAGTTCATTCCCCTGCCTTTGCTTGACTCAGCCAGCCGACACGTGCTGGACAAAGTAGCACATGAATGGTGCAGGAAGCAGCTGGTGAGGTGTGCTTTAAGGATATGCATATTTAAATCAGTATGAATGCCTTATGAGGATACGCTCTTTACAGGAAACAAGCCCACAGCTCTCAAACGGTAGACCAGGCCGTTTGACCCGAGGCTGAGGAGAGAGGAGTTACATGCAAACAGAACAGCTGGAGGAAGCACCTCCTGTAACTGACCTGAAGCGTTCTGCTAAACTTGAAACTTGAAAATGATGAGAATGAAGAGAGGTGATTGAAGATGAGAAATGATTATATATGTGTATAAATGTAAATGTAAGTAGGAATAACTTGCATCATGATTTAAAGGACAGGCATTTGCTTCCTCCCACTCCCTTTCGGACACATATGATTCTTTTATTATTATTATTAATATGAAGACTTTTGTATCTATTTGTAAATGTTATTTGTATCATGAATGTGGATAAATACTGTATTTTAACAATACGGTATTCTGTTTTTCATATTTGTTATTTTTTTAATCTGTTCGAAATAAAGATTGAAATGCAATGAAAGAGAGCTGCTCTCTGTATTCAGCTGTATTTACATGGTATGCCGTTTGCTCTTTGCTTACTGCCAGGTTGGACGCAGAGCCTTGAGATCAACACAGCTAGTTACGTTTTGTTTCTATGGTTACCTCGCCTGATAGCTTGTGCCATTAGGACAGCTCTGATGGTTGATGTTGTCGTTAGGTTTGTGGTAGACTAGCTCACATAAAGTAATTAGTTTGAGTGAAACGAGGGGTTACGTATGGTAACCCTTGTTATATAAGCACAGGCGGAGCCCTCTACTGGACTCTATGGGTACTCCCCTTGATCATATCATGCAAGCATTCATCCACTGAGACTTCTATAGACGTAGCCGGCCCCGGGGCGGGCCTACCTGCGCATCCCACCGCATAAAAGCAGGCCTCGTCTCCTGACTGTCATCCTACACTTCTCTTCAGCAAGCAGCATAGGACAGACAGGGCCCGAGTAGGGGGCTCCGCCTGTGCTTATATAACAAGGGTTACCATACGTAACCCCTCGTTATATCTCTCACAGCCCCGATGAGTATGCACGCGCTGTCGTCCAACAGCACCGTTCCACCTCACTGTCCCTGACCGGCTTTCTGGTTGGCAGCCGCTGCGCCTCACTCACCTCTCCCTCGGTCGTAACCATGGAGAAGTTGGGGCTGCGGCTGACAGAGCACACTCTGACACGCTTACCTCGCGAATAGTGTGCTCGGAAAACCCACCGCCAGATGTCTGGCAAAGGGGGCGAAACAAAGGCCGGCTCACCGGCCTCGGTGACAGCGGTGGAGGGAGCGGTAAGCCTACGCGCTCCGCCGCCATAGCCATCACCACCGGGAAGTCCTGCTGTGCAGACCTGTGCTGCGGACCCTCCTGGAGGCCGCCGGAAGCATCGGACACCGAGGTGTCGGCGTCGTCCCTCTCCCCGACAAAAGGGGCCGCCCGGTCCGCTGGCATGGCGAACACAAAGGGCACTCCGTCACTATCATCTCTGTCTTTTGTGGATAAATGTACAGTGGTTAAAGCATTAATAACATGTATAATGTCATCCCAAATAATATTTTAAGAACAACAATAACATAAAAAAAGAAAATAATCCACAGTTTCATTTGGTTGAATGTTAGATTAGGTTGAATTTATGCACACTTTGTAAACCGTATAAGTGTGGAGATTTATGGGAAATGCCATGACTAACTATTGAGATACCTCAACAGCAAAACCCCACTGTACCAATACCATTGTTGACGAACAGCTGTAGAATATGTAATCACACCTGCAGTAAGTATAAACATGTAGAAGTTAGCAGTCCTATCGGTGCTGGTTATTGAAGCCCAGTGTGTGATGCAGTATGTGTCCGCACACTGCAGAGCAGAAAGGATGTTCTCCTCACTGAGTGGCCTCATGCTGGGTAATGGGAATGCGGTTACAATCTATTGCTTTATTCACTCATATGATAACATGTCAGCTCAAGACTAAGATGAATTCATTATTAAGTTGTAAAGAATGTTCTGTAAGGTACCTGCTCTTTCTTTTAAGCAATATTTTACAAACAGAGAGGGCAAGTGCTGGTGAAATGGAACAAACATCTATCTCTTCTATAATAACTCACTGTCCTTCGTCTTCTCTCCCTCACGGCAGCACTGGAGTTTCTCCTTGCACATGTTTAAATAATCTTCCACATTCATCTGATCTGAACGCACCACCGAGATGAGTCATGAAGAGCTTGGGCTTTATACATGGATTCAATACACTGCACTTAACCTGCTCCAGAGTAAGCTGCGCATCCTGCGTTACCATGGTAATGTACGCTGTTCTAAGAATGAGTCATCTGCGCCATATTGAAAGGCCAGGGTTATGTGCAAACGTAAGCCCAGAGAGTGTCATCATCACACTGAGGGAGCTGGCTGGTGAATGCGACCTGATCACTATGGAAACCAAATGCTCTCTGATGTGATCACCTGGTGTTAAATAGAGATATCTTATTGGTTTAAATAGTGGTGCAGGAATGAGTCCTAGCCTTTTAGCACTTCACTTCCCTTGTCTTAACGTCACAACATGTTTTGAACACGTTAATTTGGTTAGCTAAAATAAGGTCTATGGTAAGTACCCATGCAGAATGAAAGAAGGCAGCAGGTGTAACATTATAAAACAAAAGCAAGGTCAATCAAAGGAAAGTAGCAAAACAAAACACGGAACAAACCTGGGATACTTGGAGAACACAGGAGAAGGAAAAGACAGAGACGGGAAGTAAAACAAGACGACAGCAGGAAAAGCATTTCAAAATAAAACTAAACTTAGATCATGACATTACAGAGTTGACTGTTTACACGGGGCTAGATCTTGTCTGATCGGTAAAATGACCTCCCAAACTGTCCGTTGCCTGGCGCTAACTTCTACCTCTCAAATGATGACTACCTGTACCTGTATTATGGGATCAAAAAAATATGTCTTCAGTTACATATTCAAACCAACAAGTTTAGTTAATTTGGCAAAACTTGACTTGTTTCAAACGTGTCTAAACACGTGACTGATCCTGGCAACTTTGTTGTAGAAGTAATTGGAATAATTAAGGAAATATCAAATCAAATTTTATTTTTATAGCACATTTAAAAACGATTTTCGGTCGAGCCAAAGTGCTGCACATGCAGATAATAAATAACACATGACTACCGATGTAAACAGAAGACAATAAATTACAACGGCAAATATAAAAATCAAACACCGGGAAGTGTCATGAGTCGTGCTCTGTTTGCATTATTTACTTACAATCCATGTATAACCTTTAACTTTAACCTTTAACTGCAGCTGTACATTTACAAATAGAGATTATATTCTTATGTGACCGTTATGTACGTTCATGCTAAATTACGTCATTTATGACATCGCAGTAAAACAGCGTGAGCAGCAAACCTTATCATTTTTTTGTCGCCATCCCCACCAAGAAAGCTTGAACTAGAAAGAGCAACAAAGAGGATACATGTAACATACTACACATGGAGTCATGAACTAGTGAGTGATATCTCCTCAAACCATGCAGAAACCCAACTGTCTTCTCCGCTGAAGTGTGTGTGTGTGTGTGTGTGTGTGTGTGTGTGTGTGTGTGTGTGTGTGTGTGTGTGTGTGTGTGCTACAAAGTGTGCAAGGAAGGGGAAAAGCGGGAGTCCTTAAATGTCACATTACTCAGCACGGTAACTACTTTCACGACATGCGATGTGTCAGCCCGCATCATCCTCGCCCACTGAGCATGTGCAGAACGGGGTACACGGGGATGAGATAATATAGATCCCCCAGGGTGGGAAAGCAACTTTAATCCCCTTGTTCTTTTCTTTGTCACACCGAGCCCCTTCCTCCCCTCGGCTGTTTTCGCTATTGCCCCTAGTGTTTGCTCTTTATTGCCCCAGCGCCACTACATCATTCACAGCTTCACAGGAATGACTCCTTATGACATCAGTGTGAATGAAACCTCTTCCTCAAGTGTTCCACTTTGCTCTACCTTCCATCCGCGATCCAGTCTGACTCCCAACATGCTTTGCTTCCAGCCATGTGATGGAGGGGAAGGGGCTGTTCTGAGATGAGCGTGTTTGCACCACAGCCGCGCAGCTGTTCAGCTCACAGCTTTTGGAAAGCCAATGTTGTGAAAGTCACATTTCATTTCAGGGCACGAGGCTGTGCTTCAGTGAACCTATTCCCTTGATACGGATACATGCCAGCTGTGGCTTTCCCCTCCTTTCGTCTAGAGGTGTGTTGATAGTGATTGGACGTGTGCAGATACAGTGAGGGTTAGGGTTAAGGTGCATTCACAAGTTTTACCACTGCATTCATTTGTGTTTATTCGCGTCACTCAAATTAGACTAGTTGGCAACGAGGCAGGGCTTATGTCCAGGTAGAAACCATGGTGAATATCAACAACAACAACATGTATATACATCACCTTAATTTAACAAAATCATTATAAATAACAAATCCCAGCTTTGCACGTTTTCTCACACGACAGCAGGAGCAGGCATACAACGTTTATAATGCTTGATTTCTGAATGGAGGTCGGCTCGATCAGGCTCGGCAAAGCTACCGCTGTAGCTGTTCCGTCCACACTCAAAGTAACATATTTTACAGAAATAAATAAAGCAGCAAATTAATTTGCTATGTATTAATTAATTAATTAATGGAAACTGAACAATCTGGTGCCACTAAATGTTTTTAAAGCTCGGTTGGATGCTACCCAATCGGAAGCTATTGGTACCTGCTTATGTGGATAATGATGTACATGATGCTGGATGATGTCCTTTTGTTGTTCTGTTTATGCTTTTATGTTTCATGTGGAACTACTTGAGCAGGTCTCCCTTGGAAAAGAGATCAATGATCTCAATGGGATGTATCTGTATAAATAAAGGTTTGAAATGAAATGAAATGATTAGTGGTTTGTACAAATACATTTATAAACAACGTTTTTTCTCAAGTTTATGTACAAATATGAGGAGCTGTGAGCTCTGTGTGCCGTTGCCACCAGCTCACAGCTGATGCTTGCTTTTCTAATTCAACAGCATTAGTACGTCAGTGGCTTTCCGCGAGACACCTTCTTGAACATTTCTTTCTAAAGACCTACATGTCATCGGATACAGAGATTAGAGATAGGGTTAACATCTAGGTACTTAACGGGAACGCTTCTTCTTGTCTCAACCTCAAGAAGTCATGATGCATGAGTTACGGCAATGATCAACGGTGAGAGCAGTTCATGTAATTATTGATAGCCTCAGAGACATGTAATTCCAATGGATCATTACATTTGGAACCGTTTTGTTCTTGATTCCCATCCCAGTTTCTACTCCTTGAAAAAACATTGCTTCCGTTTCCCTTCAAGTCCAAATATCTGCCGCCAGCTCAGTTCATCTCTCCAAGCAGTCATCATGGTTGTACACCCACCTTAAGCTCACCACCTAACATTTCACCAGCTGGTTATTATTGTATTTGACCAGAGAAGGGACAAAGGCATTATTCAGGAGATATTGTTGTGTTTTTTTCACTGAGAAAGTACACAATGACTATTCACAAAACAACATCTCCCACTGCATAGTTATCCAGAGGTGTGAGCTGCAGAGCCATTGATTCATGAGGCTGCAGAGCGGAGGGAGACCTACTGCAGATCCGTTGTGCCTCACCCCTGTGTGGAGGCGGGTAGCAGCGACTTCATTAAAGGCATATGTATCATCGTCTCAACACCACAGATCTGCTAATGGAGTCCACTGTGGCACCTCACTGTGAACTCTCCCCTCGTTTTATTCAATCAGCTGAGGATCCAGTGCATTTGATAGACAGTCAGATAACAGAGAAAACTAGGCAACACGAAAGGACTTCAAAGAGAATTATTCTTTGTTATAACCTGTGATATTTTGTAGTTGTAATCATCATTTTGTTAACAAAGGTCAAAACTCTTAACTAAGGACTTTGACTTTCCCCCATTATTCACAATTTGGACATACTACCACATAAAAATACATACCATGGATTTAAGAATTCCTAACATGTAAAAAGGACACAAATAAGTTAAAATAAAATAAAAAAGTAATTTGTAAAAAATATAGGTGAGAAGCTAAAAGAACAGCAGGAGAGACGGAAAATACAAACGAACAAGCGGAGATCTGTTCGGGTTTGGATGCATTTAGATGTCTGTTGTTTAAGAGATTTACCCCTTTATTAGTATGGTTTTCTTGACAATAGTTAGGGCCGATTGAATACTACTACTAGCCCAGAAAAGGGATAATATGTGGGTCATGTTGGCAATGTAATTGATACTTGTTGTTCCACGTGTGCCGGCTACATATTTATTTTTGTCTTGACTCAATGTTTTAACTGCATGTTTTATAAGTTCTGTTGTTTCTCAATGCCATAGATTCCCCTCAAATAATATTTTTTTCTTAACAGTACTACGGCAAACATGGGATGGGTGTGGTGATACTGAAATGCTGAAACTACTAATGAATGAGCCACCAGGAAAGAGAGAGGAGAGGTTACAGATTCATGTTGGCATCAGATCGAAGCCAAGCTGGGTAACAAACGGGTGTCTTGCACTTTTCTCATACATGTGAAGAAGGCTGAGGTGTTTGAGGCAGTCGCATTGCCGAACCGTGTTTCACTAAACGCATCGGTCTCTTCTATCAGGAACACGTTGACGACATTCACACTGCGATAGATCCACAGCTGGAATCTGTAGGAGCAACCACTGTCTGATCAGTCGTCCCCTGGCGCTGGTTGGGGTTAAGGCCGTTGCTCAAGGCGGTACAGAGGGAGGGGATTGAACCAACAACCACCTTGCTTGAAGGATTGGGTGTTGTTGGTCCGCTGGCAGCAACACAGGCAATGAGCCAGTAGCATGAATTAAACAACTCGTGCAGCGCAATTGTGTGTGTCGTAATGTAGATGCTTCCCTGACTGCACGGCATGCTATGCACTGACCACAAGATGCAAGGCTTTTATTGTCATGTGTACACAGCTACAGTGTTGTTATGACAACGAAGATCTTAGGTCACAGGCTCCTCCAACAGTGCAACACAATACAACAGATAATAGTGCAAGTAAATCAAATAAAATTGAATATAATAGAAATAGTGCAGAATAAGTAATTCCAATATTGATATATAAATATAAGTTGCAAACAGATGAATGTTATGGATGTTCTTAGTTCAGGTGTTGAGCAGTCGTATGGCCTGTGTTATGAAGCTGTCCCTGAGTCTGGTGTTTTAGTCCTGATGCTGCGGTACCGCCTGCCAGACGGCAGCAGACTGAACAGTGTGTGGCTGGGGGGACGGGGGTCTTTGATAATCCTGAGGGCTTTCTTCCTGAGCCGCTGGGAGTAAAGGTCCTCTATGGATGGCAGCTCCGTCCTGGTGATGTTCTGTGCAGCTTTCACCACCCTCTGTAAAGCCTTACGGTTGAGGGGCAGCTGCCGTACCAGGCCGTGATGCAGCCAGTCAGGATGCTCTCTAGGGTGCACCTGTAGAAGGTCAGGATCCTCTCTATGGAGCACCTGAAGGTCAGGATCCTCTCTATGGAGCACCTGAAGGTCAGGGTCCTCTCTATGGAGCACCTGTAGAAGGTCAGGGTCCTCAGGGAGGTGAGGGAGAGCTGTATATCCATGTCAAAGGGGAATAAACATGGTCCAGTATGTTTCCGCCGCGCGGCGGGAAGCTGATATGCTGGTAGTCCTTCGGCAGGACCTTCTTGATGTTGGCATTGTTCAAATCCCCGGCCACAATAAAAGCCGTCTCTGGCCGTGAAGTCTCCGTCCTGTCGATCACACCATACAGCTCGTCCAGCGCTGTGTTGTTGTAAGCGTGTGGCAGAACATACACTGCTGTAAGCACAACCGATGTCAATTCTCTTGGCAGATGAAATGCCCGGCATGTGATCATGAGGTGCTCTAAATGAGGAGAACAGTCCCACATCTGTGCAGCAGTTATTATTGATCATAAAGCACACACCTCCTTACACACCTTGTGCTGAGGCTGCAATTCAACAGTGCAGTCTCTCAAATGGCAAACGCTAATGTGCCCTCACAGGAAGTGACAATCACCACTGTTAGCTATAGCTAGCTAGCAACGATCGTTTGCTATACCAAATTAAAACTGACTGCTCAATTAACCTTAGCTTCTACACTAGAATAGTGGTTCATTACTTAAATACTAAAAACACTCACAACATATAACTTCTTTTTATAGTGCTGTGTTTAGCAACGCAATCACTGTAGATCAGGGGTGTCAAACTCAAGGCCCGGGGGCCAAATCTGGCCTGCGACTTTATTTTATGTGGCCCCACAATATATATATATATATATATTTATAATATGTTTGTTATACGGTGACATGGCGATTTATAGAAGCACGCTGCCCATACATGGAGCACAATGCATCTCAAATTTGACTTTTTTTCTTCTAAATATGCCTTTTTTCTCAGAATTGACTTCTTTTTCAAAATGTCACTGCTTTTCTTTCAAAATCCTTGTGTGACATTCTCACTGAAGAGACTTGCAATTACTTGCCCTAGACTTCTGCTTTCAGACCGAGTTAATTATGAAGTTATTATTATCAGATAATAATCCAATGCAGAGGCAATAATGTAATATAATGTATTATTTTATATATATTCAATATTTCTATATGTATTTTATATAGTCTTAAAGTTACAACCGGCCCTTTGAGTTCAACCATAATGCGAATGTGGCCCGCGAAGAAATTGAGTTTGACACCCCTGCTGTAGATGGTCCTCTAACTTCCATTTCATAGCAACTATGGCGACCGTTCATCTCGAGACGCATCCAGCGTTTCACACTCAAAAACACCCAACTTTATTTTAGCGCCAAAATGGTTACTTTTTCTTCATAATGTGGTCATCTGGAAACGTACTGCACTTGTAGCCATGTTGCTGTGAATGCAGACTTTAGCAATGAACTGAAGATGTTATCATCGTCTATGGAAATAATATCAAAACTATAATAAAAAGACTCAAAGGAGTGATAGACTGAAAATGTGTTCCTCTACGATGGCCATGTTTTTCAGCCCGGGCGATCTTTGAACCAGTGAGTCTCATTAGAATTTCACTGTTTCATCAAAATGGTTTCAAATGTCAGAATATAGTGTGTGTGTACGGCTCTGTCTCTAACTATCTCTGTGTATCCATGTCACACACAGAATGAAATCCTCTCGAGCCTTTACTTCAGAGGTCCGATCTGGCCGGTACCGTACTGTAATAGAATATGCTTAGTCATCAAAACAGCAACACATACAGACACACTCTCACACACCCAGTGCAGTCCAAATGAGGCCTGCCATCCAGATCTCCAAATGCAGTCAGACAACCCCCTCCAATCGCCATCTTACCCCCCAATGCCAAATCCAGCCAGTGGTGGCTGTTTGTTTCCATGACAACGGACTGCAAGTATTATATCATCATCAGTGAGTAGGGAGCAGGGCAAAAGTCTGCCCACTAACTGGCGTCCCCTCCCTGTGTCTTTCCCTCTTTGCTCTGTCCCACTCTCAAATACAAACACCCCCCCCCCATCAGTGCTTACCGAGCCCTGCGTTACGCAAGACTTCCTCTAACAGGTAAAGGTGACATCATCACCGGGAATACTTCTACCTATTGTAAAGTCGAACATTAAATATGTCCCTCCTCTCATTATCTGTTTTCAGAATGAGCTGTCTGTTTAAATTATTATCAGTAATGAAACATTAACAGTGCTGCTTGCATTAGCACAACCATTCAGGATAACCCACTTAAGATACTATGAATAATTCACTTATCAATGCATCAACCCTCAAATCAACCATTAACATCCATGTAGCTGTTTATCTGTTATGCTTTATAGCACAATTAGGGTCGGGCGATATGATGGTACAGTATGTACTGTGAGAGATTTGAAAATAAAGTCCAACTTGGCTACATGTATTCTCGCGGGATCTCATAATTACCGTATGATGTCACAAGATTCTGAGAGACAGAGGAGGTCAGAGTGGTTTAAAGTTAGTTTTGCCAGTGTTTTCTCAGCTTTATCAAAATGAATACAATTAGGGAATCCTGAAGGAATAGTTTTTTATTTCAGTGCATACTAAAACATTACATAAACATGTTGGTGATGTTTATATTGCACTGACTCAGCTCAGGCCATCATGTATCTGCACCTATAACACAATGACCACATACATTAAAGAATTATAGTATTCATTCTGAGTCTCTTTTTTCCTTCAACATCATTGCCTACAATGAGGTACAATGACCCTGGACAGTGTCAGTGTTCATCATACAGGAGAGTTTCACTGGAAGCCAAATGATTTGCTGTAATACACTGTATGCACGTAATGTTAACCAATCAGTTTGGCTGGGTTCCAAATAAAGGACGTTCAGGACACGCAGCAAGCTAACGGTTGCTATTTCTGTAATGATCACTCTAGACATCAGACATAAAGTATTTGTAAAAAAACCCACCAGGATCCAAATAGTGTATTGTAAAAGTATGACTAAAAAGTGGATAAATAAGCTTCAGGCAGATGACCACTGCGCTGCCTTCTGAATGCTGCTTCTGCTCCTCAAGCCAATGGACCAGCGAGGCGGAAGCACTGGCTAATGGGGGAACATACCTGAGGCAGGGGGCTTTCTGCCTCTATATTTTATATTTAAACAGCAGAGATTGCAGGAAATCCCCAAAGACTCTCAAGCATTACTCCACCGTGTCACCCCCATCTCTGTGGAGGTTATAAATAGATGTGAAAGATGGAGGGAGGGATGACAAGAGTGGTCATCCACTGGGATGTGTACAGTAAGAGAGTTCCAGGCCAAGAGCAAGTGTTACAGCATGCACACTTCCTCCCACTTCTGTCCTCTACTTCCCGCTCTAACAATAAACGCACACACTCTCCCACATGTATGGTTTCTTACCGTATGTTATGACATGGTGATCTGTAACCTAACTTGTGCTGAAATGATTAGCATAACGACAGAAAGTTCATCAACATTTGTAGTTAACAGCTTTTAACAGATTGTATGAATGAAAGTAAACTAAATCCATTCATTTCCATTCTGCAGTGATGAAGTATTTTTTAGGTTGACCTCGAAGTAAGTATTCCAAGGGCTCCCGTGGAAAAAAAACGATGGCATTTTCCCATTAGATTTCGGAATACTGCAGAAAATAAGCTCGGTTTGTTTAAATATGTTTGTCTATTTCTTTTTTGAGAGGCAATTTGTGTTGTTAAAGATGAAACTTAAACAGTTTTGGAGGTAGCTCTATGGAATTCCCATTGTTATTGGTCATGGTTATGGTCATGGTCATGCTTATGGTCATGCTTAAACATTGTTCTGCCTTTCAGCTGTCTGAAAACTAGGAATGGAGTGGTGCGGGAATGAGTCTTACAACCTGGAAATGAGTTAGCATATTAGCACGTCGGATTCCAACACCTCAAAGTCCAATTTGATGTGTTTTTGGTAAGATGCTTGAAATAAGATCTGTGGTTTACACAAGCTGAAGAGATGTTCACGTTTGCTTCCACAACATAAAATACGTCGGTAAATACCAAACTGGTGAATGTCCGAAGCTTTTATGTGCCAGAAAAATAGTGGTGACTACTAAACTTTATCACGCTGAATATTAGCCTCTTATGTAGTTATTTTATAGCTTATGGATGGGATTTTTAACCTTGAGCACCTCATATGCTACACATATCTTTAGTGTTGTTAATATGTGGAGATTATCTTGCCATACAAAACAAGTATCATAATATAATATGTTGGTTTCCAAAGATCTTTACAATATTTCAAAATCCAATGGAAGAATCCCATTGCCTTTTGATGAGCCCTCGTGGGAGCTCTCGCTATGCTAACTTTCGGACCAGCCAACACAAATATGTCACATCACTGCTCTGACCTTTTTAATCTCCTGGTCATGGCAGCCGTAATAAATATAAAGGAACATGGTAGAATTGTTTATTATTGAGGAGATTTAAATGTAGTAATCGGATAAAATGATGTATACCGTACCTAACCATACTGGCCAGAGAAGGATGAATGTAGGACACAAATTCTATTTGGCAAAAAAGTTTACGAAACCGAAGCTATTATGAAGGGAAAGGGTGTCTCGGAGCTCCAGCACAAGAAAAACAAGCCAAACACAAGTCATGCTACAATTCCATTCAGTGCCCTCAGCGGCTCACAGTAGCTCCTTCCAAATTGCCTGGTAAATTAGACGGGCATGGGATGGGGCAGGTAGGTGCAGCAGGGGAATGAAGCGGACGGAGGCAGAACGTGTCCCGCAGCAAGCTGGAGCCTGATTGCTGATTGATACATTGACTGCCACTGAAGAAGAACAGGGACACGGGATGGTTGCAGAAAGGGGCTTTATTATTTGTGTGTGTGTGTGTGTGTGTGTGTGTGTGTGTGTGTGTGTGTGGGTCTTTGCACGTTGGCAGGGTTGAGAGGGTAACTACAAATGTATTCCGTTACAATTACAGTAATCTAATCTGAGTATCAATTACTTTCAGTTACTTTTGGATAACCTCAATATCAAATATCAATAAAATGGATTTTACTTAAATGTAAGATGTAGGAACACAGAACAATGTTACCTAAGAAAAGAAGTAACCAAGATATTTAGTATCAAAAATGTGTCCTCTGAGCAGAGGACACATTTTTGATACTAAATATCTTGGTTACTTCTTTTCATGTTATTGATAGGAAAACCTGCCTTTCATGAAGCATATTCAGGCAGTAGCCGATACACCATCAATGAAACAGATGTGCACATACTACAGTTACAAAAAGAAGGAATAAAATCTGAGCTGATAGAAAATGCTCCGTAATAAAATAGAATCACGTTACAACCCCCAACACACCAACACCGATCCCAACATAATGCATAATGCACAGCATCCTGGCCTGTGCTCTGCGTGTCGTACATCAAACGCCATCACTAATGTTACCCAGCGCAGCGGCAGTGTAGCGACTCCCTCCTTGTTAAGCCTCGCAGTCTATTATTTTTGCCCACCTCTCCCCTCCTGCCACTTAAACACACTCTGCCTCAAGAAGACACTCATTCTGTTGCTATGGAGTTTGTGTTTAGACCATTAAAGTCGAGCAAACTTCTCAGGCAGTGGCGCTGTTATTGATGAAACCGATCAAAGTGGACTGATGTGAATGCGTCTGTTTGAGCATGCTCGTCATTTCATTTGATAAGCTTTAAAACAAATTGTTTATTATCAACAATCGTCTATCAAATTCCTGAATGGGCGTTGTGATCATACATCAGGGGCCATTTAGAGTGGTGCAGCAATGAGTGCTAAAACCCTGAAAAGACTAAACATATTATCAATTCAATGGTTTTTTGGACCTGTGAAAGAAATAAAATATGTCAGAAAATACCTCACACGTGAATTTCCGTACTTTAATATCTCATAAAAAATGCAGGTTGCTAACAAGTGACTAAATGAAATGACTAAACATCAGTGTTGGGACTAACGCGTTACAAAGTAACGCCGTTATTTTTGGCAGTAACTAGTACTCTAACGCATTACTTTTTAAATTCAGTAACTCAGTTACCGTTACTACATGGTGCGTTACTCCGTTACTGCGTTAGTTTTTTTATATAGTCAACAGCCAGGTGAACAGAGATGAGAACTGTACTTAAGTACAGTACTTGAGTAAATGTACTTAGATGTACTTCCTGTGTCACATGCGGAGACGGGCTGTGGGCGTGTTTGTGTTGTTTACTAACAAGACTATCATGGCGGCGGCGGAGCTCAAGTCTAGTTTCTCCACCTGGAGATATTCTCACTATTTCACTTTTGTCGAGCACAAAGAAAAGAAAGTTTCTGTTAAAGGTGGGTAAGTTTAAGAAACCGGCTCGAGATTGGTTGTACTTTTTACAGTATTACGGCTTCTACAGATGACATTTTTTTATGGATTTTTTGTCAAAGCACTTCAGATATTCATTGCTATCGGGATGTTAAGAGCATTCCATGGAATATAACAAAAAGTGTATCTCGAGCCGGTTTCTGAAACTTACCTACCCCACCTTTAAAAGTTGTGTCCTGGCGGGTCAAAGAGTATGGAAGCCCATTTCCGCCACTTGAAAAAAATAAAATCCCCATGAAAAGTCATAATTATGAGATAAAAAAGTCGAAATTATGAGATAAAAAAGTCAAAATTATGAGATAAAAAGTCATAATAATGAGATAAGAAGTCATAATTATGAGATAAGAAGTCATAATTATGAGATAAAAAGTCATAATAATGAGATAAAAAGTCATAATTATGAGATAAGAAGTCATAATTATGAGATAAAAAGTCATAATAATGAGATAAAAAGTCATAATTATGAGATAAGAAAGTCGAAATAATGAGATAAAAAGTCATTATGGGATAAGAAAGTCGAAATTATGAGATAAAAAGTCATAATGAGATAAAAAGTCATAATTATGAGATAAGAAAGTCGAAATAATGAGATAAAAAGTTATAATTATGAGATAAGAAAGTCGAAATAATGAGATAAAAAGTTATAATTATGAGATAAAAAGTCATAATTATGAGATAAGAAAGTCGAAATAATGAGATAAAAAGTCATAATTATGAGATAAGAAGTGCGCACGCGCTGCAGTGGCGCTGTCTTTAAAGGTCCCTTCATCACCTTGCTGCTCTCCACCATGCAAACAGCATCTAGTCCTAAATGAGGTAACTATTACAGGTGACCTTTGTAAATGTTAGATGTTACATACTGTATAGCCTATATTGCAGCTAAACTACAACAATGCAGTTCATAGCTTTGACATTACCTGTTATGAACTATAATATATATGCCTATAGTTTTGTGGAAACGTTCACGCCACTAATGACAATAGTGTAGGCATACTGCTGCTGTGAGTTGCTCTAACTCTAACCTGTGAACGTTACCACAAAACTATAGGCATATATATTATATATATTATATTCATAACAGGTAATGTCAAAGCTATGAACTGCATTGTTGTAGTTTAGCTGCAATATAGGCTATATGTAACATCTAACATTTACAAAAGTCACCTGTAATAGTTACCTTATTTAGGACTAGATTCCGTTTGCATGGTGGAGAGCAGCAAGGTGATGAATGGACCTTTGAAGACAGCGCTACTGCAGCGCATGCGCACTTCTTATCTCATAATTATGACTTTTTATCTCATTATTATGACTTTTTATCTCATTATTTCGACTTTCTTATCTCATAATTATGACTTTTTATCTCATTATTATGACTTTTTATCTCATAATTTCGACTTTCTTATCTCATAATTATGACTTTTCATGGGGATTTAATTTTTTTGAAGTGGCGGAAATGGGCTTCCATAAAAGAGCCTATCTACTGCCCAAACCAGTAATTCAAAGCTCCGTCACCTCTCTATATATCTCATCATTTGGCTCCTCCTCTTCGATGGCAGCTGGCAACGCAGGGGGGTCCTCCCGCCTCGGTCTTCTATGTCCGATATCGCGCATAACAGAGGATTTAGACGTTGTGTTCTTCATTGTATAACTCCACATGCCTCTTCTCCCCATACTCTCTTTCATGACTTTTTATTTAATGCATTTTAACGGCTGTAATCGTTGTTAACACAAAACCGGAAGTTAAGCTCACTGTTGATATTCCGGTAAAGCTTTTCAAAATAAACTTTAGCAACAACGTTAGCCACTGACGAATGCTAACCGGACATGTTTTCATTATAAAACAGTCTTAAGCTTACTGTATGTTTAAACTAAATTACGTCATTAAACATTGATTTTAATTTCTTACGAAAGGCAAGGCAAGGCAAGGCAATTCAAAGTGCTTTACAAAAAATGAAAGACATTAAGCATTAAAAAAGGAAAGCTAATAAAATAAACATTAAAAGGAAAAATAATAAAAAAAATAAAAGTAATTATAAAAGTTACAGTGCAGTCTAAAATATTAATAGTTCAATTAAACATTAAAAGAAAAAGTACATGAATAAAAGTTACAGTGCAGTCTAAAATATTAATAGTTCAATTAAACATTAAAAGAAAAAGTACATGAATAAAAGTTACAGTGCAGTTTAAGATATGAATAGTTCAATTAAAAGCAGCGACAAAAAGAAAAGTCTTCAGCCTGGATTTAAAAGTAGTCAGAGTTGCAGCGGACCTGCAGGTTTCTGGGAGTTTGTTCCAGATATTTGGAGCATAATAACTGAACGCTGCTTCTCCATGTTTAGTTCTGACTCTGGGGACAGAAAGCTGACCAGTCCCTGAAGACCTGAGAGATCTGGATGGTTCATAATTTAGCAGGAGGTCAGTAATGTATTTTGGGCCTAAACCATTCAGTGCTTTATGAACCAGCAGCAGTATTCTGAAATCTATTCTTTGACACACAGGAAGCCAGTGTAAAGACTTCAGAACAGGAGTGATGTGATCCACTTTCTTAGTGTCAGTGAGGACTCGAGCAGCGGCGTTTTGAATCAGCTGCAGCTTTCTAATAGATTTTTTAGTGAGACCTGTGAAGACACCATTGCAATAGTCCAGTCTACTGAAGATAAAGGCATGGACAAGTTTTTCCAAATCCTGCTGTGACATTAGTCTTTTAATCCTAGATATGTTCTTTAGGTGATAGTAGGCTGATTTAGTAACTGTTTTAATGTGACTGTTGAAACTCAGGTCAGAGTCCATGACTACACCTAGATTTCTGGCTTTATCTGTTGGTTTGAACATTGCAGACTGAAGCTCAGCGCTAACTTTTATACGTTCTGCCTTGGCTCCAAAAACCATTACCTCAGTTTTATCTTTGTTTAATTGGAGAAAGTTCTGACACATCCAGTCATTGATTTGTTCAATGCACTTACTCAGTGTTTGAATTGGAACATAGTCTCCTGGTGAAATTGTTACGTAAATGTGTGTGTCATCTGCATAGCTATGGTAACTTATTTTGTTGTTCTTCATTATCTGAGCCAGTGGTAGCATGTAGATGTTAAAGAGAAGAGGCCCCAAGATGGAGCCTTGAGGAACCCCACATGTCATATTTGTCAACTCAGATGTGTATGTACCTATAGAAATGTGTTTCTGTCCTTTAGGTAGGATTCAAACCAATTTAGAACTGTTTCCGAAAGTCCCACCCAGTTTTCCAGTCGGTCTAATAATATGCTGTGGTCAACAGTGTCAAACGCAGCACTGAGATCTAATAATACTAACACTGAAGTTCTGCCACTGTCTGTGTTTAAGTGAATGTCATTAAAGACCTTTACAAGAGCAGTCTCAGTGCTGTGGTTTGGACGAAAGCCTGACTGGAACACATCGAAACAGTTATTTAAATGCAAGAAATTACTCAACTGTTGAAAAACAACTTTTTCAATGATTTTACCTAGAAATGGGAGGTTTGATAAGGGCCTGTAATTGTTCATTACTGAAGCATCTAGATTATTCTTTTGACAGGTGTCATACGAAAGGGACAAAAACAAAGGAATATCCTTTTCAGGTTTACAGAACACATATTGGGTTATTTAAAATGGCTTCATTGCAAACTGCAAAGCTAGCAGACCCGGGTTTTCCTAGTTTTTTTTTAACTATCATTGCATCATCCACCAACAGTCCCTTTGTGCCAAAGTCATGGGGTTTGATCATGTCATGACACCTGTCATAAATATAATAAATTATATTCGAGCACAGGCCAAACAACATCGAAGTTTCAAGTTATTTTTGGAAGAACTGTCATCAGAATATGGCGATCTTTTTCTGCATACAGAAATCAGATGGCTTAGCAGAGGAAAAATCCTGCATCGTTTTTTAGCACTTCTGACAGAGATCAAAGCTTTCATGGAAGCAAGAAATACAACTCTGCTGTCTGACACTGGACCTGGCATTTCTAGCAGATGTGACAGAGCAATTAAACAACCAGAACTGCGAATTGCAAGGCAAGGGGAAGACAATCAGTGAAATGATTAGTGCTGTCAAGACAAAACTGGGCCTGTTTCTCCAACAAGTGGAGCAAAGGAAAATGCAGCACTTGCCCTCTGTGCACAAAATGCTGTAAGAAAATGATACTGCGCCTGGGGCCATGGACATCCAGAAATACATAGACCTCTTGACCAGGCTGGGTCAGGAGTTTAAGGACAGATTCACGGACATTTTTCGAGGCTGGAGCCCTGTGCCACATTTATTTCAAACCCCTTCATGGATGTGGACATATGTGACATTTCTGAACAGATGGGTGAGGTGTTCAATCTCAGTGCTGTTGATTTGGAGATGGACATTCCCAGTCTGCAAAATGACATCCAGTTGAAGTCACATAAGTCTTTTTCTGGAAGCTTGTGGATGCAAAGAAGTTCCCCAACATTAACACAGGAGCCATGAAATGTGCTACCCTGTTTGGCTCAACATACCTGTGCGAGTCTGCCTTTTCTGACATGAACTTTATCAAGTCCAAGTTCCGAACCCGTCTCACTGAGGCCCACCTGGATGACTGCATCCGAGTGAACCTCTCGGGATACACACCAGATTACAGTGCCCTGGTCGACAGCATGCAGGGTCAGACATCTAATTAACCCTTGTGTGCTGTTTAAGTTTTTGTTACTCCAATGTTCTGGTGTTCTGGTGTTCTCCAATGTTCTGGTGGACCAACTGCATTATTTTTTTATTTTTTTAAATCAATACAGCTGTAACAATTTTCGTAAAAGTACTTAACAGATGTTTACTTTATCTCAATTACAAGCAATATAGACATATATTGCTTAAGCATATACGGTTAATATTTGCCATTTACCTCTGTTAGATCACATTTATCAATACAAGTTCCACTCGTTCTTTGTGATAACATTGTTTATCTTGAACAAATATAAATGAAACAAGGTTTTTCATCACTATTGATGTGTATTTGAACAATTTGAAATTGAACGCATTCATGTCATTCCACCCAACACATCAGCCCTACTGAACACAGCCAGTCATGCCAGCCTATCCAACACGAGTGGCCGAGTTTTACTGTGTTGCATATATATTTCTTGCACTTGACCTTGCACTTGACCGGACATCTTCTTCATAAAACTAATAATATGGCGTAATAATCGGGCAGCTCGATGTGTCTAACCATAAGAAAGTATCTTGTGCGAACGAGAAAGTATATCAGTATATCGTTCGCACGAGATTGTTTTCCATGAACCTTTAGGGGCTCCGTACTATATAGCGAAAGTCTTTCAAGAATTGAAGTTTGGTAGTTAAAACAACATTCTTTATCCTCACAAACCAGGAAAGATACTGCCTGGGCAAACCCCTCAGCTCTTTGCAGTCTGTATTGAGCCCTTGCTATGAGTATAAATAATCACATTTCTATTCAACCAATCCAATTGGGAAATGTGAATCATTACAATTGACAGAATTTGCACAAAAAAACCTAATTTGTAAGATGATCTGTTGGAGACTGCGTCTTTCTTTATTTGGATGCATCAATACCATCAAACCAGGTCTCTCCTAAGATCGCTTTAAAACATGTCTTTTCACAGGAAGAGTTTGATGGAAGCATCTTAGTCCAATTCCCCTTTGGTTGCCATGTAAAGAGGGATGTGACAAAAGCACCTCTTCCTTTTCCCAGTACCCAGATCCCCTGCATCATTGGGCATTGCATACAAGTCTGAGAATAGAGGCTGCCGCTTATCAGAAACTATTATCAGTATATTCCCCACACACCTCTGAGATGCATACTTCAATTGTGGCCGTTGAAAAATGTGTATAATGGCAATCGATTTGCCATTATACACATTTTTAATTCCCACAACACGGTTTTTGTTTTCTCGTCTCTGGGTTTGGTTTCTATTCCACGTGTCAGAGCTAGGTGCTGAGCAGCGTAGTGTATAAAACACCTCGTTTACTTAAAGGACTTCAGTGGGTTCCTCGTGGGAGAGTGTGGTTCTGCATCACCTCTGCTCACGTACTTAATACCTCTCCTGGGGAATCGGCTGCATGCTTCTTCCAACATGAATTAGCGCCATGGGTTGTAATGCCGGCTCTATGAAGACTCAAGGAGTCAGCTTCAGCACTCTGTAAAGTGTGTTAGATTGTTTACAGTCTTGTCTTTCCTCATGTATCACTACAGTATGTCTGGCGATTCTATCTGGCATGTTCTATGGAACTAGGGCTTCACAATTCATCTAAATTGTATCGAAAATCGCTACATGGATTGGTGCAAAATCCAGATGGCATTAAACCTGGAATATGGTTAAGGCCGAATCTGTGAACATATCTTTCTTATGGAAGTGTTGTAGTCCTGCAGAGAATCACTATATCGCCTGCAAACAGCATTCTAAAAACGTAATACAGAATGTCTTGTTTGGTTCTGTTCCTCTTAAAATATCAGAACATCATCGTTCAAATATTTCTCCAACGGTAATGTGAACGTTTAAAAAATTATCGTACCCTTTAGCCAACCGTGATTCATATCGCAATCCCTCACAACGATATGTTCCCTTCCCCAAATTGTGCAGCCCTAAATAAAATGCAATTTGCAAAAGCTATGATGAAAATAACCAATCCTCCCCACAACACGTATCTGGATGAGAATACAGATACATATAAGCAGATAGGTCAACAAGTAGTACATGTAAACTGGAGATGTCAGTTTGTCACTGTGATGCCCCTGTGGGGTCGTCTGGAGAGGGCGTGGCTGCATCCAGCTGCATTGATTGCTGTAACTCAGGGCACCTGGGTCTGGTGCCCTGCAGCTATTCAAAGCCTCTCTGCCCCTCTCTGCTTTCTGATACAAGCACCCGGTTCGGATCAGTATGTAACTTATTAGTGATTTCAGTTGTTTTACTTTGTGCACTTTGTCCAATTGTACATTGTTTACTAAGAGGCAGGACATATCTGACACATCTTTAATCAGTTGACCAATCGCAACAGAGACGGCCGGCCCTATACATTAAAGAGCTTTTGGAACATTAGAGCATGGAGACGTGTCGCAGTAGAGGCACTAAATGAGCATAATATTCCCACTTCACATTTCTCAAAACATGCAGTAACTGGTGTTGAGGTTGTTTTAGTTTGTTGGGTTTTCTGACTCTCGTACTGTAGATCAGTACGACCGTGACATTTGTAACGTCCGTTTCCTTAGGCAAGGCCTGTAGTCTGTTGTTCAGGTTGTGTTCAACATGTAAGTCGTGATGAGTACAACATCTATCTTACATTTCAAAAGCTGGATAGAAATGTAAGTGCTGCCTACATTAAAGGGCGCTCTATTAAATGTTGACTGTATCCAATGTTGTATTTTTTCATACTATAGAATTACTTTTGTAATACAGTGAATCCTGTGTAGTCCAGTATATCCTTGCAAAAGAAAGTTACTAAACATCAAAACATTGATCTAAAATAGGACGTGTTGGCCCGATGGTCCAGCCCTAGACACTAGGGCGACTGTGGCTGCGAGGGAGTGCGGTCGTCTTTCCACCAGAAGGTTGTGGGTTCGATCCCAGCCCATGCAGTCAACGTGTCGATGTATCCTTGAGCAAGATACTTAACCCTGAGTTGCTCCCGATGGCCAACGGTGTGTGAATGTGTGTGTATGTTAGTGCATGTCCTAACATACACTGCTCAGTATGAATGGGTGAACGACATGTAGTATGTAAAGCGCTTTGAGGGGTCTTAAAGACTGGATAGAGCGCTACATAAGTACAGTCCATTTACACGCATTGTCTTTCTCTCATCTACATTAAGTTATAATTCCTGTCATCATGAGAGCTGAGTTGGTTCCCTGCAGTCACTAGCCGGGCTGTATTGAATGTGTGCTTGCTAACACCGGCTTGGAACAGTAAATATTAAACACATCCATCTGCTCTGCTGCTCTGTACCCTCTGTGGCTTTTCACAGGCGGCCCTGCATCGTGTTAAGAAAGTTAACTGCAGCCACTCCAACACAGTGGGACGCTGCAGATGCAAATAGGTCAGCATGGTACGACACGCGGAGAGTGGGAGGGCAGTGGGAAAGTGGGGAACTATTCTTTCTGCTTGGATTGTTTCCACTGCATTATGTTGTCAAGGAGGTTAGGCTGAAATAAGACCACAAGTAGGTGGAATGATAAACTACGCAACCACTCCTAACTTATTTAGTGTATCCCTTCGTTGGTTTCACCACCTCTTGTTGGCCTACCTGTCTCTCAAGTGGCCATGAAGGACGCAGAAGGCATCCTCCGCTCTATAAGAGGCCTTTGATGTAACCTTGATGCTCCTGATTCAAACCGTTTTGTTTTATTACAATGCTTAGTTGAATACTCGATTCTAATTGGTCAATTGGGACATTTCAGAGGTTGGTGGTGAGGGGAATTGTGCAGCTATGCGGTCAGTATAAAAAAAAGAACACCAGACCAGGTGTTCATGGAGCACAATGTGAAGCGGGGGTTCTTGATCAACCGGGAGGACTCCTCAACGGAACTCTTCGCTCTTAATACGTATTGATTCTACTTGGAACTCACACACGTTGATATAGCTTGATATACAGAACACACGTGTAGCTCACGCTGTGAATGAGGACAAAATGAAAGACAACATCGACCTCCAGATGTTTCCTTCACAAAAGTCCGTTTACAAACTAATGAAAAAGAAGCTTTGGAAGACAGTCGTTGGGTTGAGTGATTTGGGCCGATGGGTTCTGTGTCCTCCGCTCTCCACACAGACCGTTTACCTGCATGCAAACAAAGGCTGCACATGTCTTTGCTCAGTCCTGCGTGGAATGCTTACCCAACCAGGAAACTGACTCTCACTCTCACACAATATTTAACATTCACACGCAACCATATTGAAGAAGACGTTTTCAGTGAGTAGCCTCATGTCCGTGGGACCACAGGATTCTGGTATGATGTCTTGGACACTTTGTAAACTTGTATCTCACCATCGTTGTTGCATACTTGTGTAGTAACTTAATATGCTGGTCTCTCTCTCATCTCTCTGCCCTTGGAATAGTGTAGGTGCTGAAATATGTAACGGGCGTTATCAGTAGCCTGTGAACGGACGTCTGAGAGGCGAAGGCTCCTCATCCCTCTCCAGCAGCCTGTCGCTGGTCTTGGCAGCCGCTATGGGGCTGAGAGGGGGGAGATGTCAGGAAGTCACGCAGAAGAAGGGTAGAATAACTCAGGCCACATTTAAAACTCCCCCCATTTCACGTCCTTCTGCTTTCCTTCACACATCCTCTGTGTGCCAACTTTCCACTGCATCCTGCTCTCGTTATCTTCTGCTCACACACAGTTGCTCTCTCTCTCTCTCCGCTGTGCTCACACACCCATGCAGCGAGGCAGAGTGTGCACGTTGCGGCTTTCTCTCTGTGGTCTTCATCCCAGTTACCCTAAATACCCCTGGCTCTATTTTTACAATGCTCTCCTCCTCGCCCTCCCTTTATCCTAGTCATCACTTTTTCAATGTCCCTAGTCTCCTGTTGTCACTCTCTGAGGAAGCATGCTCATACACAGTCCTTGGCAGGGCACAGTTTGACTGGGCAAGGTTCTCTCTGGGCAAGGCTCCTCATCAGTACACATGAGTTCCACACGTTTATTTTCTCATAGGGTTGACCTCTCTGCTGTGCATTGGAAACATGTTCCCTACAGCACACACACACACACACACACACACACACACACACACACACACACACACACACACACACACACACACACACAGGCACGCACATACCATGTATACATCACTTCAGGGGACATTACATTGACTTACATGCATTTCCTGGAGACATATCCTAACCTTAACCATAACCAACACATGCCTAACCCTTACCCTTACCCTTACCCTAACCCTAACCCTTACCCTAACCCTTACCCTAATCCTAAACCTAACCAAGTCTTCACCCTAAAATGAATGATCCCCCTCCAATTTGTCCCCATAAGGGCAGCGCATCCCCACACGTGACTGTGTAAACAGATGTAGGTCCCCACAAGGATAGTAATGCTAGGACACACACACACACACACGCACACGTGCGCACACACACACACACACACACACCACTGTATGTGAACTGTTCTAACCCCATGTGTCTTTCTCTTGCAGCGCTGCACGAGTTCCCCACAGACCTGTTCACACACCAGGAGCGGACGGAGGGAGCTGTGGCCCTGCATGTGCTGTGTGTAAGTGCCCGTCCCCCTGCATCCATGTTGATGTGCGTCTGTGTCCCGCAAAGACCAACACCAATACATCACTAACAAGTTGTGTGTTTCTCCAATGCCTGATGTGTCATCCTCCTCTGTACCATAGCGCTCTACTGAGCCACACTGGCCCGGTACATGCTCCTCCATTGCAATTAGCATGGGCAAAGTCTGTTATCATGCACCCTCTCCTCTCGTGCTGTCCTGCGCCTTACTCCCCATTCCTCTCTGCTCTGACTCTTCTCTTTGTGACTCTTTATCTCTGACTCTTCTCTTTGTGACTCTTTATCTCTGACTCTTCTCTTTGTGACTCTTTATCTCTGACTCTTCTCTTTGTGACTCTTTATCTCTGACTCTTCTCTTTGTGACTCTTTATCTCTGACTCTTTGCTTTGTGACTCTTTATCTCTGACTCTTCTCTTTGTGACTCTTTATCTCTGACTCTTCTCTTTGTGACTCTTTATCTCTGACTCTTCTCTTTGTGACTCTTTATCTCTGACTCTTCTCTTTGTGACTCTTTATCTCTGACTCTTCTCTTTGTGACTCTTTATCTCTGACTCTTTGCTTTGACTCTCATCTGACTGTCTTTTTTCTGACTCTGCTCTGACTCTCTCCTCTCTTCTGCCCTACTCCTCTGTGACTCCCCTCTCTGCTAAGACTCTGACTCACCCCTATGACACTCTCTGCTCTGACTCTCTTCTGACTCTTCTGACTCTTCTCCCCTCTTCTCTCATTCTGCTCTCACCCTCTTCTGACTCGTCTCCCCTCTTGTCTCGTTCTGCTCTCCTTTCAGACTCTCTTCTGACTTTCTGCTCTGACTCTTTCGTCCCCTGAGACTCCCAGCTCTGACTCTTAACTCTGACTCTCTCATAACCCTTTACTCTGAATAGCCCCTGATTCTCCTCTTTTCTCCCCTCCGCTCCTTTTCATCACCTCCCGTCGGACTCTCTTCCTCCCTTTCCTTTCCCCCTCCCCCCCCTCCCCCCCCTCCCCCCAGCAGCCCTCTCGTCTGCCCATCCTCTCCTCTGGCAGTATTGCTTCAGTGCATGCATGACCACCCCCCCCACTGGCCTCTCAAGTGTTGCCCAGCAGGGGTCAATATGCAAGGTCAAGGCTATGATGCAGCCCCTCTGCCATCACTCGTATATGACTGGCACATGGCAGGGAGAATGTTCTAGTACATGATGACTCATGTTGCGCTGAAAGTCTCTGGGGGGTGACTTAATGGAAGTTCAAGCATCTCAAGGGAACTTTGTATGCATACACACAGCAGTATACTACACAATGGACCATCGGGCAGAGTATATTTCTGACATTATAGGCAATGTCATTCCTTCAAGTGCGCCCACCCTCAGAGTTATCCATTTCCTCCTGCAGAAGGGCAAATGGAAAGAACCTTTTCCCGAATCTGCGGGTATTAAAGTAACACAAAGCCCAACAAAATCAGTATATCATCAAAACACGATTTCCTTGGTCTCACCTTGACAATGCTGTACTCAGGACAGACAACCAGGGCTCATACCTGCACACTTTGTCCTACAGTTGTAATGCCTTACTTTTCAATCTTTGCGTTTTTGGAATAAGTGCCAGTCCTGGGAGAAAAGTTGACCCACTGTGACTGCATGTATTTTAACATGCAATATATCAACTGCAACTCCTGCGCTGACACTTTGAGTCCATGGGACTGTGCCCGATAGGCCCACTAAGTGATCCATCCACAGTGAAGGTATATTCTCAGCCTTGAGAAAGAAACAGTCTTTATTAGTGGTTACAATATACTGATAAAGATGGTTTTATTGCAGTATTTTAACTTTTTCCAGTCCAATAAATCATTAAATGTAAACATTACATTTTCTTTAGCTGATGCTTTTATCCATAACAACTTACTATAAGTACATACAATCTTTAAGATTCAGAGTAAAACAAGTAAGAATCCTGCAAGTACATTTGCCTTCAATACCATTTTGATTCTTCAGTCCATGTTGAAAGAGGTGTAGACTTTCTGCTGTACTGTTCTGTGTCAGTGGGCAGCTCATTACACCATGTTGGTACAAGAGAGCAGACAGGCATGTTTTTGATGAGGGGTATCTGGGTCCTTCTCGCAGCGAGCTGCACAGCGAAGTGCTTGAGTGTATGGTTTAACCATGTTCTGGATGAAGGATGAGCCTGATCCATTGAAAGCTTGGTAGGCCACTACCAGTGTCTTGAAGCAGATTTGGGGCAGCCAGTAAAGGCAGCAGAGGAGCAGTGGGTAAACTTAGTCAGAGGAAAAGCCAGTCTTGGTCCGGCACTTGGATGGCACTTGCAGGTAGAACAGCCAGTGGAGAGAATTGTAATAATCAAAGCGTGAAAATACAAGAACCTGGACCTGAATCTGCAATGCCCTCTTGGTAAAAGGTGATGTATCCTCATGATGTAGTAAAGGATGTATCTGCAGAAGCGGTCTGTAGCAGCACTGAAGGACAGTTGGTCGTCCAGTGTCACATCCAGTTTCTTGCAGTCTGAGTTGGTTAGGTAGTTAGGTCATGGATGGGAGAGCCCTTCCCTGGAAGGTAAAACAGTTCTGCCTTATCAAGGTTTAGGGTTTAGATTATCCAGACAAGGAACACTTGGTTTTAAGATCGGGGAAGAGACGGAATCAGTTTCGTATAATCTGCGTAGCTGTGGTAGGGGATGCTTGAGAGATAGTGACAGAGTAAATAAGTGTACAAAGGGAAAATAAGGGGACCCATGACATACCCCTGAGGGACCCCAGTGAGGAGTTGCTAAGACAATCAAAACTTCAGACGATAGATATGGTGTGAATCATTCTTAAAGCATAACATTAGTCAGACAACAGATTAAACCTCACCTTAAGATGTTTGACTTTGGAACTCGTAGCACTTGTTACTCGCAAATCAATGCCTTTTTTTCTACCTCTGCTTTCGACTGAGCAGCTAGAATATATCCCCCTGAAACTCATTCATTTGTATTGTTCCTCTGTGGGGGACATGACACTGACGCCCTTATTTCAAACACCACGCATGCAGTTTGTGTTTGTCCTAATATAGTGTGAAAAACATCCTAGGCTTTGTAGTGATGTAATACCCATGGGGATATGACCAACAGAGCACATCTTCTTTCTCTCCAGATGAGGGTAATTGCAGCAAACACGTTTATGTCAGTAAGGGAGATAAGGGAGATCACATTTTTAAAGATATAATGTTTCTGGTCTTCATAAGGGGACCCATATGTATACAATAACAAAGTGTATACATACAATAAACATATAACCTACGTATACACATCAGGACTATACAGATTTGATGTTTTGTCTGACCGGGACTTGAACCGACAACCCTTCAGTTTTCAAGTCCCTACAGACTAAGCAAGGATTCTGCATATCACCCGTCCTAGTATCAGGCGCAGTAGGCAGGTATTGTGTACAGCGCCCAGGAAACAGTGTGGGGGTGGACTGTCTTGCTCAGCAGTATTTTTCCGTGACTCATGGAGCTACTACCTTCCTTTGGCCACAAGTCACAAATGCTGTGAACTCATTCCAGTCATTGATCATGTTTTTCTGGTGTTGGATTCAGATTAAAGACAGCAACGTTTGAAACGCTTAGTGTTCGAGCTGAATGTTTACATCAGAGTATTTGACTTCCAGCTGCTGTTCCCTTGACAGCTGTACTCCTGCTGCTGACCCCCCTCCAACTCTGCACAGCTCATTAATGCTGCCATCATCCCTTGCTCTCAGAAACACAACTCCCATTTTAAGGACTTTCATGTCCGCATGCAACATAAACATGTACACACATGTACATTTAGTATGCACACATTTTATTGTAGTAAGCTTGAGATAGGGATTGAAAGTCTCATGTGACTCAGCACTGCAGAAACAGTCAACAACAAGGATTATTCCTTTGTTCACACATTCTTCGTCAGTCTGCCGTCACTACTTGGCACTTTCTCTCTTGATCAGACCTGCTGTCTTTTATCTGCACTCCGTCTCCTTCTCTCCCGGCTGTGGGTCTTATCTATGATATGATGCCAAGGAAAGGTTGGAGCTTGTTTTTGCAGAAATACACGAGGGAAATAAAGAAACCTTTTCAATACAGCAGTGACAACTTTTTATCCAGTTATAATAAACCAACACATTTTATTTTGGAGGATTGTTTATTAAAGGTGACTTCATGTCCCGCAGTGGTCAGTGCTAGCTTATTGCCTTTGTACACATATGATAGTTTATAACATATTTATTCTAAAAAAACAATATTGAATGTATTTGCCGGTGTTATTCAGGTGTGGTAGTAAGAGTAAACTCTAAGGAGTTGGTTTAAGCCTTATTATACAATATGTGGTAACCATAATGTACATTATTATATATGTCTTAATGTCTTGTAATGGCTAATGAATATTTGAATTGTTCTAGCCACTTGCATATTTACCCTCTGATACATGTGGTGACCGTATCTGTTAGATCAGGGGGGTCAAACTCAAATTCATCGCGGGCCACATTAGCATTATGGTTGCTCTCAAAGGGCCGGTTGTAACTATATAAATATAAATATATAATATATACAAAATAATGTATTATATTACATTATTGCCTCTGAATTGGATTATTATCGGATCGGGTAATAACTTAGTAATTAACTACGTCTGAAAGCAGAAGTCCAGGGCAAATCATTCTCTCTTCAGTGCACATGTCACAGTGCGCGATGTATTGTGGGACATGTTGTTTATGGGCAACCTGCTTCTGTAAAGTGGCATGTAACCGCATAATAACGTATTATATTCTTTGCAAGCTCTTGCAGGGCCACATCAAATTAAGTCGCGGGCCGGATTTGGCCCCCGGGCCTTGAGTTTGACACCCCGATTAGATATATTTGTACTTTAATGGGATTAGTGATGATTTCTATTTGTCTAATGTTTCAATTTGTGTGTGTGTGTGTGTGTGTGTGTGTGTTGGATCCCTTAATGCACTGCATTGGCATGGGATCTTTGAATCTTTAGCTTTCATGACTAGACTCCCCATTTCATTGTTCATGGTAATCTATATCTAATCTTAAAGCATGCTGTACTTGGACATTCAGGGTACATGCAGAGGTCCGTTATACATAGCATAGCAAGCATGCCATTAGCAGGGAAAGTGAAAACATATCACAGAATGAACCCCAGCGTGCTGCACTTGATGACCCTCTTAGCGTGGCCTTCTCACCCTTTAGGGTCCTATGTTTAAACCACATCAAGCAGCATGTTCCTCCTGTAATATGTATCTCTTCTCTCTTTATAGACCATCTACATGTTCTGCGCGCTGGCCCTCGTCTGTGATGATTACTTCGTCCCCTCCCTGGAGAAGTTGTGTGAGGTATGAATGTCAAAAATTACATTTAAAAGGAATGACAACTTAGTTTCAAATCCGAAATATGTGTTTCTAACATTTTAATCTAAAGACTAAGTCAGCCATCAGTCAAATTAAAAGTAAAAAATACTGTGGACAATACTCACAGGCGCAATTTGGGGTGAAGTGTCTTGCTCCAAGTAGGGAATGAGTCCTTACCCCAAGTGAAGGAGTTGAAGTATCTCGGGGTCTTGTTCTCGAGTGAGGGAACAATGGAGCGTGAGATGGGCCGCAGAATCGGAGCAGTGGGAGCGGTACTGCAGTCGCTTTACCGCACCGTGTGACGAAAAGGGAGCTGAGCCAGAAGGCAAAGCTCTCTGTCTACCGGGCCATTTTCGTTCCTACCCTCACCTATGGTCATGAAGGATGGGTCATGACCGAAAGAACGAGATCGCGGATACAAGCGGCCGAGATGGGTTTCCTCCGCAGGGTGGCTGGTGCCTCCCTTAGGGATAAGGTGAGAAGTTCGGTCATCAGGGAGGGACTCGGAGTTGAGCCGCTCCTCCTTCGCGTCGAAAGAAGCCAGTTGAGGTGGTTCGGCCACCTAGTTAGGATGCCACCTGGGCGCCTCCCTAGGGAGGTGTTCCAGGCACGTCCAGCTGGGAAGAGACCAAGGGGTAGACCTAGGACCAGGTGGAGGGATTATATCTCTGTAGAAGGTCAGGATGCTCTCTATGGAGCACCTGGAGAAGGATCCTCTCTATGGAGCACCTGTAGAAGGTCAGGATCCTCTCTATGGAGCACCTGTAGAAGGTCAGGATCCTCTCTATGGAGCACCTGTAGAAGGTCAGGATGCTCTCTATGGAGCACCTGTAGAAGGTCAGGATGCTCTCTATGGAGCACCTGTAGAAGGTCAGGATGCTCTCTATGGAGCACCTGTAGAAGGTCAGGATGCTCTCTATGGAGCACCTGTAGAAGGCCAGGATCCTCTCTATGGAGCACCTGGAGAAGGATCCTCTCTATGGAGCACCTGTAGAAGGCCAGGATCCTCTCTATGGAGCACCTGGAGAAGGATCCTCTCTATGGAGCACCTGGAGAAGGATCCTCTCTATGGAGCACCTGGAGAAGGATCCTCTCTATGAAGCACCTGTAGAAGGTCAGGATGCTCTCTATGGAGCACCTGTAGAAGGTCAGGATGCTCTCTATGGAGCACCTGTAGAAGGTCAGGATGCTCTCTATGGTGCACTTGTAGAAGGTCAGGATCCTCTCTATGGAGCACCTGTAGAAGGTCAGGATGCTCTCTATGGAGCACCTGTAGAAGGTCAGGATGCTCTCTATGGAGCACCTGTAGAAGGTCAGGATCCTCTCTATGGAGCACCTGGAGAAGGTCAGGATGCTCTCTATGGAGCACCTGAAGAAGGTCAGGATGCTCTCTATGGAGCACCTGTAGAAGGTCAGGATGCTCTCTATGGAGCACCTGAAGAAGGTCAGGGTCCTCTCTATGGAGCACCTGTAGAAGGTCAGGATCCTCTCTATGGAGCACCTGTAGAAGGTCAGGATGCTCTCTATGGAGCACCTGAAGAAGGTCAGGATGCTCTCTATGGAGCACCTGTAGAAGGTCAGGATGCTCTCTATGGAGCACCTGTAGAAGGTCAGGACCCTCTCTATGGAGCACCTGAAGAAGGTCAGGATGCTCTCTATGGAGCACCTGTAGAAGGTCAGGATGCTCTCTATGGAGCACCTGTAGAAGGTCAGGATGCTCTCTATGGAGCACCTGTAGAAGGTCAGGACCCTCTCTATGGAGCACCTGTAGAAGGTCAGGACCCTCTCTATGGAGCACCTGTAGAAGGTCAGGATGCTCTCTATGGAGCACCTGTAGAAGGTCAGGACCCTCTGTATGGAGCACCTGTAGAAGGTCAGGATGCTCTCTATGGAGCACCTGTAGAAGGTCAGGATCCTCTCTATGGAGCACCTGTAGAAGGATCCTCTCTATGGAGCACCTGGAGAAGGATCCTCTCTATGGAGCACCTGGAGAAGGATCCTCTCTATGGAGCACCTGTAGAAGGCCAGGATCCTCTCTATGGAGCATCTGGAGAAGGATCCTCTCTATGGAGCACCTGGAGAAGGATCCTCTCTATGGAGCACCTGGAGAAGGATCCTCTCTATGAAGCACCTGTAGAAGGTCAGGATGCTCTCTATGGAGCACATGTCAGGGTCATGTCAAGGTCAGGATGCTCTCTATGGAGCACCTGTAGAAGGTCAGGATGCTCTCTATGGAGCACCTGTAGAAGGTCAGGATCCTCTCTATGGAGCACCTGGAGAAGGTCAGTATCCTCTCTATGGAGCACCTGTAGAAGGTCAGTATCCTCTCTATGGAGCACCTGTAGAAGGTCAGGATGCTCTCTATGGAGCACCTGTAGAAGGTCAGGATGCTCTCCATGGAGCACCTGTAGAAGGTCAGGATCCTCTCTATGGAGCACCTGTAGAAGGTCAGGATCCTCTCTATGGAGCATCTGAAGGTCAGGATGCTCTCTATGGAGCACCTGTAGAAGGTCAGGATCCTCTCTATGGAGCACCTGAAGGTCAGGATGCTCTCTATGGAACACCTGTAGAAGGTCAGGATCCTCTCTATGGAGCACCTGAAGGTCAGGATGCTCTCTATGGAGCACCTGAAGAAGGTCAGGATCCTCTCTATGGAGCATCTGAAGGTCAGGATGCTCTCTATGGAGCACCTGTAGAAGGTCAGGATCCTCTCTATGGTGCACTTGTAGAAGGTCAGGATGCTCTCTATGGAGCACCTGTAGAAGGTCAGGATCCTCTCTATGGAGCACCTGTAGAAGGTCAGGATCCTCTCTATGGAGCACCTGTAGAAGGTCAGGATGCTCTCTATGGAGCACCTGTAGAAGGTCAGGATCCTCTCTATGGAGCACCTGTAGAAGGTCAGGATCCTCTCTATGGAGCACCTGTAGAAGGTCAGGATCCTCTCTATGGAGCACCTGTAGAAGGTCAGGATCCTCTCTATGGTGCGCCTGTAGAAGGTCAGGATCCTCTCTATGGAGCACCTGTAGAAGGTCAGGATCCTCTCTATGGAGCACCTGTAGAAGGTCAGGATGCTCTCTATGGAGCACCTGTAGAAGGTCAGGATGCTCTCCATGGAGCACCTGTAGAAGGTCAGGATCCTCTCTATGGAGCACCTGAAGGTCAGGATGCTCTCTATGGAACACCTGTAGAAGGTCAGGATCCTCTCTATGGAGCACCTGAAGGTCAGGATGCTCTCTATGGAGCACCTGAAGAAGGTCAGGATGCTCTCTATGGAGCACCTGTAGAAGGTCAGGATCCTCTCTATGGTGCACTTGTAGAAGGTCAGGATGCTCTCTATGGAGCACCTGTAGAAGGTCAGGATCCTCTCTATGGAGCACCTGTAGAAAGTCAGGATCCTCTCTATGGAGCACCTGTAGAAGGTCAGGATGCTCTCTATGGTGCACCTGCAGAAGGTCAGGATCCTCTCTATGGAGCACCTGTAGAAGGTCAGGATCCTCTCTATGGAGCACCTGTAGAAGGTCAGGATCCTCTCTATGGAGCACCTGTAGAAGGTCAGGATGCTCTCTATGGAGCACCTGAAGGTCAGTATGCTCTCTATGGAGCACCTGTAGAAGGTCAGGATCCTCTCTATGGAGCACCTGTAGAAGGTCAGGATGCTCTCTATGGAGCACCTGAAGAAGGTCAGGGTCCTCTCTATGGAGCACCTGTAGAAGGTCAGGATCCTCTCTATGGAGCACATGTAGAAGGTCAGGATGCTCTCTATGGAGCACCTGAAGAAGGTCAGGATCCTCTCTATGGAGCATCTGAAGGTCAGGATCCTCTCTATGGAGCACCTGTAGAAGGTCAGGATCCTCTCTATGGAACATCTGAAGGTCAGGATCCTCTCTATGGAGCACCTGTAGAAGGTCAGGATCCTCTCTATGGAGCACCTGTAGAAGGTCAGGATGCTCTCTATGGTGCACCTGAAGGTCAGGATCCTCTCTATGGAGCACTTGAAGGTCAGGATCCTCTCTATGGAGCACCTGTAGAAGGTCAGGATCCTCTCTATGGAGCACATGTAGAAGGTCAGGATGCTCTCTATGGAGCACCTGAAGGTCAGGATCCTCTCTATGGAGCACCTGTAGAAGGTCAGGATCCTCTCTATGGAGCACCTGAAGGTCAGGATCCTCTCTATGGAGCACCTGTAGAAGGTCAGGATCCTCTCTATGGAGCACCTGAAGGTCAGGATCCTCTCTATGGAGCACCTGAAGATCAGGATGCTCTCTATGGAGCACCTGTAGAAGGTCCGGATCCTCTCTATGGAGCACCTGTAGAAGGTCAGGATCCTCTCTATGGAGCACCTGAAGGAGGTCAGGATCCTCTCTATGGAGCACCTGTAGAAGGTCAGGATCCTCTCTATGGAGCACCTGTAGAAGGTCAGGATCCTCTCTATGGAGCACCTGTAGAAGGTCAGGATCCTCTCTATGGAGCACCTGTAGAAGGTCAGGATCCTCTCTATGGAGCACCTGTAGAAGGTCAGGATGCTCTCTATGGAGCACCTGTAGAAGGTCAGGATGCTCTCTATGGAGCACCTGTAGAAGGTCAGGATGCTCTCTATGGAGCACCTGTAGAAGGTCAGGATGCTCTCTATGGAGCACCTGAAGGAGGTCAGGATGCTCTCTAGGGTAAGTTATTATTACTTGTTAAATGTGATGAGAGCAATTCATTTCAATTGAACAAAAGCACTTTTCTCTCAGACCAACAACAACCATTGACAGTTAATGGTGAAATCCCAAGTCTGCGGTGTGTCTCCGCAGCCAGCCAGCTTGAGGGCATCACTTTAGGGCTCAGGCTCTTCCTGATCTACTGTTTGTCTCTTGGAGCGTTCTGGAGGTTTAAATGGCAGCTGGTATGTCCTGTTCAGAAGTGATGGCTTTGTCTCCTGGTCCCCTGCAGCGCCTCCAGCTCAGTGAAGATGTAGCAGGAGCCACCTTCATGGCCGCCGGCAGCTCGGCCCCGGAGCTCTTCACATCCATCATAGGTATCATCTCCTTACCTCCTCTGTCCTTACTGTCATACATGCCACAATACTGAAGCTGCTGTAGGAAGGTAGCATGCATGCCTTTTGATAATGAGCTATGCTTTCATCTCAAGGTCGTGCAGTAAACAAACATGGCTGCCACTGAATCACATCACATGTACTAAAAACTAAACGCTTGGCAAGTTCTCTGGGTTTTGTCTCCGATTCGATGTCTGTCAAAGGAAGCATCGCACCGCTCATTCCTTTGCCTTTCTTTAAGTGGGTTAACAGTTTTTGAATGAATTAGACTAGATTGCAGGTGACTTTTTTCAACTCGAACATCGAAGTAAACAACTCATAAATATAATTATCATTAATACAATTTCAAATCATCTTCAATTTCTTTAAGAGATCATAAACTTTGTCCAACTTAACTATTAAATGCATTCATTGAATTCATACTGATATTATAACCATCAAGAAACCTTTGTTAAATAGATGGTGAAATGCACTAATTGATCTCATCATTATAGCTCCTATAACCCAAGCTAACTGTTAAATATACTTTAAACATGAAGCACTGTGCAAACAAATCAAGCATGCAGCACCACCAATAAAGGCAACCACAAATGCTCTATAGTATATTTATTCATCTCTCGCACTGAAAAATAAATACATTTAAACCAAGGACAAATCTTTCCCATTTGGAATGACTTAAAGGTCCCGTGTCACGGACATTTCTACTGATCATAATTTCCATTGTGGTCTACTAGAATACATTTACATTGTGCAATGTTAGTCTGTGTATTCACTCTCTGTCCTACACGGCTTGTTGGAGCTCCGCCCCCCCCCCGCCGTGAGCCCAGTGGTCGTCAAGACCCAGCCCGAAACACACACACACACCCGCAGCCTGGCTGGGAGTTTGTGTGTGTGCTCAGGCTGAGTTCTGCGGTGTCTCACCGACCCCACACCAGTGAGCCGGCTCACAGTGTCCGCTCCTCGCAGCAGCGAGCCTCGCAGCAGCGAGCCTCGCAACGTCCCGCCGGGTGTGTGTGTGTGTGTGTGTGTGTGTGTGTGTGTGTGTGTGTGTGAGGAAGTCCGCGGATTGGTCCAAACGTAACCACGGAGCAGTTACGCAAATAGACCAATCCACGGAGCCGTTACGTTACTTCACTGTACCCAAGAAGTAAACAATGGAAAAGAGAAATGTCCAGCGAGGCGTTCTGGGGCAGCAGACAGGTCTTCTCTGTGTTAGTGAGAACCGGAGAAGCATGACATGGACCTTTAATCAAAAAATAATCAAAAAATAATAACAATGATGAAAGTAAATGCTTTAATCTTGTTTGTACAACATATTCACAAGGATATGAAGAACTTCCACTTCTAGAAAGGCTTTCCTTTTGTATATTTGATTAGAGATCAACCAAATGTAACGTACAGCCTGCACCTTGAATAGTTGTGTTGTGCTTAGGTTTGTGTGTGTGTGAGTGTGAGAGGTACGTGACTGACTCGTTTCCCTTGTGTTGTGTTGTGTGTATCTGTGCGCTGCCACGTGAATGTCAGCTCGTGTTCAACACGTCTGAGTCTCTGTGGGTCATAATGCTGCGTGTGTGTTTCCTTCTCTCCCCAGGGGTGTTCATCACCAAAGGTGACGTGGGTGTGGGGACCATCGTGGGCTCGGCCGTCTTCAACATCCTCTGCATCATCGGTGTGTGCGGCTTCTTCGCCGGACAGGTATGATGTCATCAGAGCGCTGCTGACCTGCTGCCATTTACCAGAGTGAACCCCGCAGCCTAATGTCACCTTTACGTGTGTGTTCGGCCACGTTAACGCCCAGTGGCAGAGAGTACTCCTGCATGCATGCATGCAGGAGTACTCTCTGAACAAAAATATAAATGCAACACTTTTGTTTTTGCTCCCATTTTTCATGAGATGAACTCAAAGATCTAAAACATTTTCTATAAACACAAAATAACCATTTCTCTCAAATATTGTTCACAAATCTGAAAACATCTGTGATAGTGAGCACTTCTCCTTTGCCGAGATAATCCATCCCACCTCACAGGTGTGGCATATCAAGATGCTGATTAGACAGCATGATTATTGCACAGGTGTGCCTTAGGCTGGCCACAATAAAAGGCCACTCTGAAACGTGCAGTTTTATCACACAGCACAATGCCACAGATGTGGCAAGTTTTGAGGGAGCGTGCAATTGGCATGCTGACAGCAGGAATGTCCACCAGAGCTGTTGCCCGTGAATTGAATGTTCAATTCTCTACCATAAGCCGTCTCCAAAGGCGTTTCAGAGAATTTGGCAGTACATCCAACCGGCCTCACAACCGCAGACCACGTGTAACCACACCAGCCCAGGACCTCCACATCCAGCATGTTCACCTCCAAGATGGTCTGAGACCAGCCACTCGGACAGCTGCTGCAACAATGGGTTTGCATAACCGAAGAATCTCTGCACAAACAGTCAGAAACCGTCTCAGGGAAGCTCATCTGCATGCTCGTCGTCCTCATCGGGGTCTCGACCTGACTCCGGTTCGTCGTCGTAACCGACTTGAGTGGGCAAATGCTCACATTCGATGGCGTCTGGCACGTTGGAGAGGTGTTCTCTTCACGGATGAATCCGGTTTTCACTGTTCAGGGCAGATGGCAGACAGCGTGTGTGGCGTTGTGTGGGTGAGCGGTTTTCTGATGTCGATGTTGTGAATCGAGTGGCCCATGGTGGTGGTGGGGTTATGGCAGGCGTATGTTATGGACGACGAACACAGGTGCATTTTATTGATGGCATTGTGAATGCACAGAGATACCGTGACGAGACCCTGAGGCCCATTGTTGTGCCATTCATCCACGACCATCACCTCATGTTGCAGCATGATAATGCACGGACCCATGTTGCAAGGATCTGTACACAATTCCTGGAGGCTGAAAACATCCCAGTTCTTGCATGGCCAGCATACTCACCGGACATGTCACCCATTGAGCATGTTTGGGATGCTCTGGATCGGCGTATACGACAGCGTGTTCCAGTTCCTGCCAATATCCAGCAACTTGGCAGCCATTGAAGAGGAGTGGACCAACATTCCACAGGCCACAATCAACAACCTGAACTCTATGCCAAGGAGATGTGTTGCACTGCGTGAGGCAAATGGTGGTCACACCAGATACTGACTGGTTTTCGGACCCCCCCAGACCCCCCCCAATAAAGCAAAACTGCACATTTCAGAGTGGCCTTTTACTGTGGCCAGCCTAAGGCACACCTGTGCAATACTCATGCTGTCTAATCAGCATCTTGATATGCCACACCTGTGAGGTGGGATGGATTATCTCGGCAAAGGAGAAGTGCTCACTATCACAGATTTGTGAACAATATTTGAGATAAATGGTTATTTTGTGTTTATAGAAAACGTTTTAGATCTTTGAGTTCATCTCATGAAAAATGGGAGCAAAAACAAAAGTGTTGCATTTATATTTTTGTTCAGTGTATACTCAGAGAATGATGCAGCACAAACAAACGTACCGTACATTAATGCACGCATCAGTCCATTTAGCTGAATGCACAACATAGACAGCGACGCAGGGAAGCTGAGTGTTTGTAAACCATGTAGATTTGGTTTAGATATATCCTGCACTTTCACCATGGATGTGAAGAGAACAGGAGATGGGCCCGCTAACCTCTCAGAGAACATGGACTGACTCAAGAACAGAAATACTTGCATCTTCCAGCAGTCTTTAGCAGCCATTGGTTTTCCTTTAGCCCCGCCTCCAATCCACTGTGTAACGCAGCATCATGTCCGCTCTCCACTTAGTTCAATGAATGGAGAGGAATAATAACTGGATTTAGCTTTTAGCACATGTATGCGTTGATCTGCTGATTTACAGATGTCCCTTTCCCAATGTAAGTCAATGGGGAAAGTATTTTGGGCCCGACGTCAGGGATGTCATCATGGGGCCATTTTCTTTTTGTTATAATACTTTTGAAGGCAACAAGAGACAGCAATTCAACGTTCCTTTATGTTTTAAAGAAATGCTTGTCACATTACCAAACTTGCTGTGACACAATACATGTAGCTCAAGGTCTAGTTCACCTCGGTCTTACACAACACAAGCTTGGCCAGGTATTCTTATGCTGATTTTAACAATGTCATACGGTCCAACAGAATAGAATGATGATGAAGTGACGACATGAACGTAAACTGCAATGTCACTGTTTGGCACGTATGATACACATACGACTGCACGGCGGTAATTCTAGCGAGGGTTTTAAAGAAAGTAACTTGTAGCCTTTCACCAGTTCCTTAGTCATGTACACACGAGGGAAAACTATTTAGATCACACTTAGAAAGAACGTTTTGTGCTTGCACTAAAAGCCGAATCCAGATCAGATGAGAAGTGATTGGCTTAAACAAAACGCATGTGCACACGCTGTCCGGGCCCAGATACAAGTTATTTAGTTTGCAGTAGATAATTACAAGTTAAGTACATACAACAAGGTTGCTTATACAAGTGCTTATACCAACACATACAATGTCATGCCCATTACCAATGCAGCGCAGCCTCCCTCTGATCATGTCCGACAGGCCGGGATACGTTATGGAACTGAAGTGAGCGGAGCACGAGGATAAGCTCTCTGCCCTGAAAGACTCTGGACCTCAAGCAGTGACGCAATCCCAGCTTGTGCATTACGTAAGGTGATATGATGAGGGAGGAGGGCAGTACCATCAGCTCCACCTCAGAGCTGTTTGTTACTGTTGGCGGGATGTTCAGAGCGGGCTCCGTCTACACCATCACACTGAAAGAGAGTACAAGCAAACATGTTAAAGCTTTGTTATGCTTTAGCTTCTCCTCGCAGCAGCAAACAATTCCACAGCTGGGAGGGGCACGCGCAAGATGGGACTTCCAGGCAGGTTGGGCGGGTTCTAGTCCAATGACGAGTTACCTGTTCACATAATACCCTTTTACTGTATCCTGATCAGGTGATCCCCGAGCCCCAGTGTGTGTGTGAGGGGGAGTGCTCCAGCGTTAGTTAGTCACTGCACTGTGGGCTCCCGCCTTGTGTCTGATTACATAAGCACATGGGCACCTTTCCCACGTAGCATGGCACCTTTCCTTTGACTCCATGACTGTGAGTCAGGGGGTCAGCTCCGTGTTTACCTCGGTATGGTAATGAGAGGCGGTTCTGTATCTCCGTGCTGCGGTACTTCAGCGAGGACGAGTGCTATTGTAAGACTACGACTTGCGTACTTATCGTTGTCCTTTCCTTTTTCCCTTGCAGGCAGTGAAGCTCTCGCACTGGGCTCTACTCCGAGATTCCACTTATTACACGTTTTCCATCACGGCCCTCATTGTGGTGAGAGGGTTTGTTCATATGATCAAGTGTGTACTTCGAGCAGAAAGACTCACTGTGAGGCCAGTTTGAAAGTGCACTTCATATGTATTACAAAGCCAATACAACATACTGTTGATGTGGATTCTTAAAGTGCTTTGGTTCCCCGGTTCCTTCACAAGGGGCAAAATGATCTACCGACAAAGCACAAGAAAGACCAAACACTTCACGTAGAAAGTGTATGAACTAAATCATCAAACTAAAGTACAGTTTTGATGACGATAAATAAAGTGTTCCTGATTATTTTATTCATTTTTTCCAGATGTTTATATTTTAGAATTGTTTATTTCTACTCTTTCAATTTCTACCTATGCCTAATGCCGTGCTCAAATTGTCTTTGCTAAAACAGTATAATAACAATCCAATGTAATACAGTGAACAAAACACCATGTATTTTTCCTTAATGTTTATTTTATTAGCTTTTCTTTTTTAATGCTTAATGTCTTTCATTTTTTTTGAAAAGCACTTTGAATTGCCTTGCGTTGAAAAGTGCTCTATAAATAAACTTGCCTTGCCTTTGAATTTTGCCAATAATTAATTTCACATTTGAGACTTTATCGTTATTTTGCTGTGATTTTTACATTTTAAACAGAAATGTGTCGAGTAATAAATGAGTGTTTTTACACATTTGTATCAATAATTGTCGTAAAGATAAGGATGGACTTTTTTGTATCACTAATATAGGCTCCACTTACAACTGCAAATACATGTTTGGAGAAAGAAGTGCTCTCTTAAAGGTGGGGTAGGTAAGTTTGAGAAACCGGCTCGAGATCGCTAGAATTTGAAAATACACAACCGGAGAAAATCTGCTACTTCCTCACAGAGCCCCTCCTCCAACACACACGAACCAATGAGGGCACGAGATAAGTGTGTGCCCCGATGGAAGGCTGACAGGCAGGTAGGCCATCCAATCCGTTTAGCCGGGCCGATTTGACAGTATTACGGCTTCTCCAGATGACATTTTTTGATGGATTTGTTGTCAAAGCACTTCAGATATTCATCGCTATCGGGATGTTAAGAGCATTCCATGGAATATAACAAAAAGTGTATCTCGAGCCGGTTTCTGAAACTTACCTACCCCACCTTTAAGACTATATCTCTATTTGTATCTCTGTCTCTCATACATCAGCAGGACAATGCCACCATTGAACAGGTTTATCTTTTCACTGTCTAGTAGTTAAGTCGTAAGATAATGAAGCAAATGTCATGCTTTGACCTTTTTCTGTCAGTCCGAGCCCTGGATTGCTCATGCCCTCATGCCCTCTAATGGAGTAGATGTTCAGAAGCAGAATCAATCTCACTTTCAAATACTGCATCCACCTAATGTTCTTTCCTGTCCTCTTTGTCCCGCCTTTTTAGTTCATATACGATGAGGAGGTTTGCTGGTGAGTGATACGCTCTCTCTTTCTCTTCCTATGCCGTAGACCTTTTACTGACCTTGTGTTTGTGCAGGTGGGAGTCTCTCATCCTGGTTGTCATGTATGCAATCTACATCCTCATCATGAAGTGAGTCATCCCATCATTCTTGTGGCATTGCGTTGAAAGAGTTGTGGCCCCCTTCTTAATTCATTTGTCTTTGGCAGGTTTAACGGCAGGGCGCATCGCTACTTCGCCCGGCGAAAGAAAGGTTCTGTGAATCTGTCCAATGGGCTGACGGGAAGCACTGATCTGGAGGATAATGTCACGTGTGACGCGACTGCAGTCCTGCTCAAGAAAGGTAGAACATTGTGCTCCATTTATACTGCCTTTGCCCTCTAAAGAGTGCACAGCTGCTCATCTCTGCACACTGTACGTAAAGGCAGCTAGGGCACCACTCACATCTATTTCTGTGCAGCGCCAGGACGAGACAGTCAAGGATAAATGTATGGACGAAGTTCTGTCTCTTTTTTGGGTTATTAAGCAAAGATCAAGTTCCCCTTACACAATGAAGCCCACTGCTGACGTCCTGGAAGTCCAGCCTTCTGCTTGTGGACTCACGTTCCGGCATGTTGCTCATCAACGGTTGCATTCTTTTGGGAGCCAGAGTTGACACACGAGCGCAGAGCAAAGCACAAGAAAACGCTGTACAAGACATATCTAGGCGACCTAAATATACCAACTTCCATGAAGTCGGTCAAAGTTGTGAGCATACGCCTCTTAGAATCCAGTTTACCCTGAATAGGACCGTACATTACTAAGATGAACATCATTTTGTACGTAAGAACACTTGAACCCGGAAGTAAAGACCATCAACGGAAGTGGGGTAATTTTCTCTTACACTTCTATACAATCTGCCTCCTTCTTCAACCACTTGTAGTCACACCTGTTGATTGTTAAAACATGAACATTAAAGACCGTTCTGCATTGGCTTCTCTATTCAGGCATGGAGTAGGCCGCATGGTCACTCCCAACATGTCTGGATTATGCAGAATGAACATCAATCATCAATCAATCAATCAATGTTTATTTATATAGCCCAATATCACAAATGTTACATTTGTCTCAGTGGTCTTCACAGTGTGTACAGAATATCAGTATGACAATACGACACCCTCTGTCCTTAGACCCTCTGTCCTTAGACCCTCTGTCCTTAGACCCTCACATCGTACAAGGAAAAACTTCCAGAGAAAACCCAGTTTAAAGGGAACCTGGGAGAAACCTCAGGGAGAGCAACAGAGGAGGGATCCCTCTCCCAGGACGGACAGACGTGCAATAGATGCCGTGTGTAAATTGAAAAGATAATACATTTGCAACATAGGTAGTCCAAATGTTTGGAAATGCATGTGTGTATAATAGGAAGATGAATCCACGAGGATATCCATCCAGGACCGATGATCCAGGACCACAGCCACGACTCAAGATCCAGCGCTCGCGATCCAGGACACAAGACCGCAGGATCATCCATGACTCTGGATCCCAGCGTATATAGACACCAAAAGAAAGACATTTGGGGAAGCTGGGTTAATCGGAACATGAGAGTACACAGGTATAGACAGAGAGGAGGAAGAAGTAAGATGTCCCCCGACAAACTAAGCCTATATCAGCAAAACTAGGGGCTGAATCTAATCAGCCCTAACTATAAGCTTTATCAAAAAGGAAGGTCTTAAGCGCACTCTTAAAAACGGATAGGGTGTCTGCCGCCCGAACACAAACTGGAAGCTGATTCCACAAATGTGGAGCTTGATAAGAAAAGGCTCTGGCTCACATTGTACTTTTAGAGACTCTAGGAACAACCAACAACCCTGCATTCTTGGAACGCAATGCCCTAGTAGGCCAGTAGGGTATAATGAGTTCTTTAAGGTAAGATGGCGCCTGCCCATTAAGGGCTTTGTAGGTGAGAAGAAGAAATAATACAATGAACGCCTTCCGCTCAGCAACACCACAGCACTCCTCTGTGGTGGTATCTGGTTCTGAGAAGTAGACCCCTTTCTGTCTCTCTGCCCTTAAAGGTAAAGTATAGTGTGGGGCAAGATGCTGGGTCAGGCCTGTGTTCATCCTGCCAGCCTCCAGCCAGCCTCAGCCCAGCCTGCTCCGGCAGCTTGTTCTGCATGTTCTCTCAGAGCGATGCCCCGAGAGAACATGGGTGGCCGTGGTTGTTTGAGCAGATGGTGGCCAGGGCCGATGTGTTCAAGTGGGCTGCATCACAATCCTAGACTGTGGAAGAAGACGTAGCCATGACGATTGGTTTGTGGCTGTTGCTATCTTCTTATTTTCACGCAAGTGACACAACAGGGAGGATGTTAGTTCAACCAACCCTAAAGCTGGATACATGATACAGGATGTGGCTCTGTGCTCACCGCCAGTTTGGGTGCAGAGCCATTTGGTGAAAATGTTATCTGTTATCTGATAGGTGGCACGTTGAAAGGCCAACGTCATCAAGGTCAAAGTTAAAGTAATACATGAATACACTTTCATGAACCAAAATCATTTTGCAAAAGGGTTAAAGTTTTAAGATGAAAACATGGACAACACCGTGAAAGCCATCTGTCAGTCACGAGGTAGCCCCGCCCTAAAGCATACCCAGCTTCATTGGTTCAAGGTTTCAAACTGATGTAAAGCCTTGGAGGGAAGTTAATATATGAACCAATTATGGCTGATGTTGTGAATGTTGACAGGTTGAAGGATGACAGTGCATAGATGAGTTTTTAATAAGCCAAAGAAAGGACATAAGGGACAGCGAAATGAGCTGTCGACCAACGTGTACTCAGCGTATGGATCTCACGGTGCCGCCGTCTGCTGAGGCCTCTAGAACCAGACCTCTCACATCCCAGGCCGGTTACAAGAGGCTGGGATCACATCCACACGTGGACCCAGTGGATGAATTCAAATGGTGTTCTGACTTTGCAAGCTTGTTGAAGAAAGTGAAAATGAGGCACAGTACCTTTCTACTTTTTTGCTTACTCAAGACTATCTTGTGCCCGGATGGCTTTTGCTCGAGGAAATAACTCTCAGTGACGCTTTCTCTTGCAACATAGGGAGATAGCTCATTAGCTGCAGCACCTCTCGCAGCTTGAACACCTACCTGCGTGTTCACTCAGTGTAGATGCTAATTAGCCTGTTAGCTCGAGTCAGCAGCACAGTCTGACTCAGCTCACAATCAAACCAGTGCCACCCACAAAGAGGCTTTGGAGAGCACCTTTTCACTCTTTCTTTTTCCATTCTTTCAATAATAAGACAATGTTAGCAATACATAAAAAACACATTTTCTCCCCTTCAACATTATGTTTCTTGCTTTTTAATACAAAAAAACATCATAAGAATTACTTTCACATGATTTTTGACTGACGACTAAGTGTGTGTGTGTGTGTGTGTGTGTGTGTGTGTGTGTGTGTGTGTGTGTGTGTGTGTGTGTGTTCTCGTTCTTTCTAGCTAACTTCCACTGCACGCCGTCGGTGCTGATGGTGGATGAGCTGCTGTGTGCGTACCCCCACCAGCTGTCCTTCTCTGAGGCCGGCATGCGGATCATGATCACCAGTCACTTCTCCCCTAGGACCCGCCTCACCATGGCCTCTCGCATGCTCATCAACGAGGTACATTCGTTATCCACATTATCATCCCCATTATCCAAAACAGGAGCGATTTTAAGTTGAGTTTCTCCACCGCAGGAGGAGGGATCATAAAGCTGCATTCAGCCTAATGATGTAACCCTCTATGTGCATCAATACACTGGCACAAGTACTCTCCAAGGCGTGGTGCGTTAGACGATCATGGGTCTGGTGGCGGGTCAGGTGCTGTGCCGACTTCAAGTGCAGATCTTGATGATTTGACAAACAGACAACTCTGGTTTGAGGCTCCGTTGGGATTCAACACAGGATCCAGTTTACGAGACAGGTGTATAGCACTACATATACACCACACGTGCACATGCACTGTGATACTGTGTACAGCAGCGTTTCCGTTGTGACCGGTAAGATTTCAATGTCCTGGACTGTAGGGAAATATTGTGTTCAGATGTTATCGCTGTTTATTTTTGAGCTTGGAAACCATTGATAAAAAGGCTTTACAAGTAATGACATCATCAATGCATGTTGGTTTCAACTTTTTGGAAATTACTATTGAAAAAAGTGAGCCTGCATAGCGTCACCTGTATATTAGTCATGTATTGCTTGTACAGTGGATATATACAGTCTATGGTCACCACTGCTAAGTGCGTGTGCATCACAAAATGGTTCCCTCTGAAAAACAAGGTCCCGAAGCATCGTGCGGGTGCGCCCGGGGGCACAGTGAGCGCTGTCCTCAGTGATGGCATCTCGGTGCACTCTTTTGGCATCGGTGCGAGCGGCTAGTCTGCTCTGACTTTTTTTAAATACACTTTAATTTAATTTGTGTCAGACCGGACAATACGACCCAAAGGATTTCAATTTGCCAGACTTCTACAGATTCTTTCCAGTCAAAGTCCGGTAAATACCGGCTAAACGAAACACTGGTGTCCACTGGGTTGGACTCTATATTGAGTTGTGTAGTTCAACAAAGTGCAAACTATTACAAATACATTAAAAATTTGAGAAGCTGCAAAGCTACCCTCAAGCAAAAAGTCAGTTACTTTGAGAAATCCCTTCCAAACCAGCATCTTAGCGTAACTGAATAACGCTGGGTGGCCTCAACAGGAAGTGGAATAAATGATACTTTAAGCATTTTCTCTCAGCCTGCTGCTGAATACAGCCTGCAGTGAGTCCGAGCCAAACAAACCCATTGTGTCTGAAAGAAGAGAAACAACATTAACTTCTGCTTCAGACAGATATGGGAGGCTTTTGTTTATATGGTATAAATAAATGATGACAAAATGTATCTGACGCATCGCTATTGGTGCTATTAAGCAGCATTTGGAAACGCGTTAATGAACGTTATCTTAATGTTTCTATACTCATGTTCCATAATCCCTTCCAGAGACAAAGACTGATCAACACCAGTGAGACTCGGGTCAACCGCATCACCAACGGCGACTCCGACTCCGCCGCCAGGGCTCAGGGGAGGCGGGGCTTAGAGAACGGGATGGGCGGAGCTGAGCAGGGTCTGAACGGCAGGTGTCGACTCCAGCGACTGGAGTCTGGGAACGAGAACGAGAACGAGGATAACGAGAACAACGAGAACGACGAGGAGGGAGAGGGGGAAGATGGAGACTCCGGCCCCTCGGTGCCTTTCAAAATTCCAGGTACTGATGACTTTCTGATGTTTGGTTTTAGTGCTACCGCAGAACACATTTCATTGTCCCGTCACCGTCTTCCCTCCCTCCAGCTGGGGCGGGGAACAAGCTGAAGTGGATCACCATGTGGCCGCTGTCTCTGCTTCTGTTCTTCACCGTGCCCAACTGTGCCAAGCGGCGCTGGGAGAGGTGGTTCATGGTCTCCTTCTTCACCGCCACCATCTGGATCGCTGGCCTCTCCTACATCATGGTCTGGATGGTCAGTGAAAACACATGCTGATCTTTAACCATTGAAATAATTTCCTGCATAAAACTTGAAGGTTCTATCCTTAGTGTTTGGGACTGGACAAAAAAGGTTTAACTCTTTGAATATTGACTGAGAATATTTAATAGTGTCATCATAAAGCCGTGTTTGGTCATATGCAGAGGACGATAAAAGGGTTCTTTTTTGAAAATAGCATCTGCACTTTCACTTGCATTATAACAGGAATTCACGTTAGCCTGTGACATAATGAACGTTTAGATCAGTGTTTCTCAAACTTTTTCATACCAAGGACCACTTAACCAATAAAAAAACACTCGCGGACCACCTAACTCCAAAAATATCCAAAAACACATCGTTTTTCTAGAACAGATTACAAATCGCCTGAAAATTGTACAAACGAGTGGCAACATGTGTGACGAAGGTGTTGCGCTGGGCTATATCATGCAATCGAAAGTGAAACTTAAGCTCGCTTCATTGTGGAGATATTCCCGCGAGAGTGCGGAAAACTTTTATTTATTTATTTATTTAAAATGTGAAATGTTACCAATATACTCACGGACCACTAGGGGGCGGTCACGGACCACCAGTGGTCCGCGGACCACACTTTGAGAATTACTGGTTTAGATGAACACACTCGGAAGTGATTCCCCCGATTGGTCTGAAGGGATATTACTAAGTTTGGAAAACAACTCCAGAGGCGTCGCTTATGACAATTGCTCAATTTTAGAATTAAATAAATGAAGGATCTATGCATTTTAAGTTAAATGTTAAAATATGCACTCTGCACTTCTGTAAATAGCATTTATATTTAAATATATATCTTGGTAAGTATTATTAAGATTTGAATGAAATCTTACCTGACAAATCCAGACAGGATCAGCATCACTGACGTATTTTCTTAAATGATCAAGCTACAGTTGTTCAGTGTAGTCAGGCTTCATACTAACTGTTACACCTATTTAATTCAATCCCAGATGTTCCTATTGTAGCCTTCACACTTTGAACTATGTATTAATATCCTATTCTCTTCAGGTGACTGTGATAGGCTTCACTTTGGGCATCCCAGATGTGATCATGGGCATCACGTTCCTCGCAGCAGGCACCAGCGTCCCAGACTGCATGGCGAGTCTTATAGTCGCACGGCAAGGTAAACACACACAGGAAGTACATGTTTGTGTTGAGTGAGCTGCTGTTTAGAGGAGGCGTGGCCTCACCCAGCAGCTCGCATCATGACTCGTCTCCAGACTGTACAGACCTGACAGTGTTGCTCTCCTTGCCTCAGGTCTGGGGGACATGGCCATCTCCAACTCCATCGGCAGCAATGTGTTCGACATCCTGGTGGGCCTGGGTCTGCCCTGGGCGGTGCAGACGCTCTGCATCGACTACGGCTCCACCGTGAGTGCTTTCCAGAGGGAGCTCTGCTGGACTCCGACCAGAATAGAACAGCTGTGTTCATGAAGGACGTTAGTCTGTCATATTCAGTGCCGAGCGGCTAGGGAGTCGTAGGACACAAAGACACCCACGCACTGCAGTTTATCACCTACACTCAGAAGATAGCATGTGCTCCGTTGAGTACTCTTCACAGGAGGAGAACAATAGATTCTGATAGGTGTCATAAGTACAGGATGTGTTGTGTGTGTGTCAGGTCAGAGGAGCTTTTGCTGTAACCTGTTTCTCTCCTCAGATCCATCTCAACAGCAAAGGACTCATTTTCTCTGTGGGGCTCCTGCTGGCCTCAGTATTCGTCACAGTAGTCCCAACGTTCCACATACGTTCCACGTCACTGAATTGGGCTGTGATTCTGGGGGCTTGAATACATTCATCCAACATCTTGGTCGTTTTGAATCAAACCATAGACATATATTTACAAAGAGATATCTTAGTGTGTGTTTTATCTCACTGGGACCTACCTGGTTAAATAAAGGTTTGAAATTAAATGAAATAAAGACGATGGCAGGGAAATGAGTTTTAAGAGCAATGGGACGTCCTTTCCTCCGGAGCGTCACGTGAAGCGACGTCCGTTTGTGATGACGCCGCACAGCTGTTCGTCTGACAGCAGCTCTGGCCCCGTTGTTTCCACACACACCCCCCCGCCTCTGTTAGCACACATTTACTGACACACACATTTGTATCATCTGTTGTAGACCCAAATAAATAAAAAAACGTCATTCTTAAAATGTATAAACGAACAATAGTTGGATTAATATTGATTAGAGTGCACAATAGAAACAAAATAATTCAGAGAAGAAAAAGAGATATCTATCAAAACCCAGTTTAACATTCATTGGACTGCACACTTGTCTGTTTGTGTGGATATGTAGCACATTAACATTTTAATAGCACTTAATGACTGAATGGAAATGACAATAAATGAAAATGTAAAACGAAAAAAGCGATCATGAAAATGTTTCCAATAAATGAATAAAATGATTTGTGCCCACGTTGTTGTTCAGATATATCACATATTTGTAACTAAATGAAACATGAATTGAAACAAAACACAGTATATACTGAGGAGTGACTCCTGTGAGGTTCATGTGTTTTCTTCACTCCGCTGGGAAACTGCTCTCATGTCAAGAAGCATCAGATCAGTGCATGCACTGCATCGTCCAATCAGTGAGCGATACACAGTAAGGGGGCGGGGCGAGTGTCTGAGGATTTCATCGGAGGATGGTCTGGTGGTTCCTCGGTTATCGCTCCTCGGTCCTCCGGCAGAAATAAGGCCACTGGGACGGATCACCGGAAGTTGATTTGTCAATGGGAGCGAGGAAGCGAGGAAGCGAGGAAATTAAAAATAAGAGAAGTGAAACGCTGCCTTGCTCCTAATGGGACCATAATGGACAAAGGAACATCTTGCTGAATGGATGAGGCTTTAAACCAGCCATTAAGGCCAACTCTTATATCAATCAAATGTGTATCAAGCGAGAAAGACATTTCTTGACCAATGGTTAATGTCACGATGACTGCATGAAGATTCTTAGGCCCAATTCCAAACCACACCCTACCCACTCACCCTCGGTGATGGAGTGAACTCCGTCTGTAGTCACACTCGCAGCTTAAAGAGGCTCCTCCTTCTTTCAGATGGAGGGTGTAAATACAGCGGCAAGCTTTGGGACAAACTCCCCTCTCTCCGGCAGAAACAGGAAATGCCATAATACGTAACAACGGTCTCAAATCAGCATCTCTTTGATTCTAAATAACTCAAATAAAACTCTAAAAATCCTTTATGGCATATCTTTTTTATAAACATATTTTTGTTTTAAAATCTGATGTTTAGAAGCCGCTTAGTTTTCGCAAAAGTCCGTGTAAATATACACAACTTTTACCGTTTTCTAGACTAGACATGAGTAAACGATCCAAAGTTCAAAGAAACACGAGGTAACCATGAAGTTACTAACATCTGTGTGAAGATATGAAATAGCTCTTGTTGTGCAGTTTATCAATGAACTATTAGTGAACAGCTTGTTTCCTGACGGACACACAGCAATAGCCGCGTTCACACTGCGGTACTTTTCCCACAAAGGTTCATGCGAACTCTTTAGTTCGCATGAACTAAGTACAGATCGCGTTCACACCGGAGAAAGGCCCTGGGGGTGGATTAGGCAAATGAAGCCGCTGACGTCACTTCTTCTTCTTCTGCTTTGGGTTTACTGGCAGGCCGCAAACCACTTCACGGCGTATACTGCCGCCCAAAGTCCCCGGAGTTGGGGACTGAGTAAATCGCCAGAACGCCGACACCTCCTCATCTCCACCGCTCCCATGTTTTATTTTGTGTTGCCATAAGTTAGTCTCTCTGCGTTTAATGCTAATGCTAATAATGCTAATGCGAGGATAATAAAATGGCGGCTTCACAAAACTTTTACGGGGCGTGGTTTGCAATCCGCCCAGCCAATCAGGAATATCGCTCTTTTCTCACAAAAGACCCTCTCCAAAGTCCCTGCTCTCTAGCAGGGACTTTGGAGGGGATAAAAAGGTTCACATGAACTACTTTTAGTACCGGCTCTTTTTGGTGTGAACGCGATCATGAACTAAGTTCGCATGAACCTTTGTGGGAAAAGTACCGCAGTGTGAACGCGGCTATTGAGTCCGGTCAGGTGGAGTCAGCACTGATGCAGACTCGCTGTTTGAGGGCTTCATAACCCAACGGAGGGGTAGTGTGTAGGGGTAGGGTATAGGGGGCGGTTTGGAATTGGGCCATACAGTATACGCTCTATAGTCCCTACACCCTTGAATCATATCATTCAAACAAGAATTGCTTACAAACAGTGTTTATAATCTCCAAGTGTTTAGAACAGTTGTGTGCTGTCGTCATCATGTCCTCCCTCTTACTGATTCCTCCCTCTTACTGATTCCTCCCTACTTGCAGGTTCTCGGTGTCCATTTGAACAAATGGACTCTGGACTGGCGACTGGGCTTGGCCTGTATCATCTTGTACGCCATCTTTCTCTGCATCTCCATCCTCATCGAGTTCAACGTCTTCGTCTTCGTCAACCTGCCCATGTGTCGAGACATCCACTGACCCCCTTCTCCCTCTTCCCGTCTTCTTGTTCCTCGTGTCCGTGGAGGAAAGCTCACATGGCCTCCAGATTCTCTGCACCCTGAAACCTTTTACTTTTAGACAGAATTAGAGCTCCATATGAGTTACCTTTGGTGCAATACACACAAGACACAAGACAGAGGACTTTCTTTGGACCCGACGGAGGCGTGACGAGAGAGTCCCAGCACCGGGAGGTGGGCTGGAGTGTGTGCACACCGACAGGACTGATGTGCAGGAGCTGCTACTGTAACTGACGGAGGAAAGGGGAATCCTGCAGAGCCATTTTTAGCTGGATTGTTTGTTACTCTTTGTACGAGTTTGGAATAAAAGCACACAATTAAGGTATTTTTAAGTAAAAAACAGGCTGTATATATATTTGAAGATTATATAATATTAACTGATGTATGGGATTCTCTTATGCACAACTGGATCAGTCACCAAGCTGTACGATCCAGTGACTGTTTTGTGATTTCAGAAATACTCTCCAAATGCTTTACCATGTCTGGATGCTCAGTACACAGTACACAGTACACAGTACACAGTACACAGTACACAGCATGCTGTACGAGCCCCATGTCGACTTTAGCTTTGCACTGACGGAATCCACATATGTAATACTTTCCACATATTCTACAGGCTTATCCACTGCTACACATAGGCTTTATGTTCCTTTGGTAACGCCCACATAGGGAAGGGATCTGCCTGCCACGGGCATCCAGCACTGTCACTTTATTGATTGTTCTCTCATTGCAAAGCGTCTACAGGTACGCTAACATATAACAATTGACTTTAGAGCTCCCTCTATTGTACATATTTAAGAATTAGATTTTGAGTTACCTCTTAAAGCCAAAAGTATTTTTAGAATAGTAGGAGTACTTAAGAGTCAGGTTGCGTGTGTGTGCATGTGTGTGTGTAAGTCTCGAGAGGACCCAAGGACATCACTGTTGCTGGGAGGACATAATCATGATTTATTTATGAATTTATTTATTCAAAGATCGTGTCTTACCGCCAGTTCCCGCCCTTTGGATCGTGTACAGTGTATTTGAACGGGACTCTTTGAATACTGTACAGTGTACTGTATACCTAATATATAATCTGAGTACTGGAAACTGATTTGATGTTGTTTATATTTAAGAATAGATAATTTATAAGTTTTGTATAGTTTGAAAAGATATTGCAACATTTGTATATTGGCACAAACCCGGTGGTTTTTTCGACGATGATGCACGAGAGTCTTGAACGTCGAATAAATGATGAGTGATGGTTGTGGGAGATTGACTTTCCGATAAGGAAGTCCGTTCTTTGAACTTTCACAACATAACGTTTCTTAAAACACAGTGCTTTAACTCTTGTTCCATCAGTTGTATTTTGAAGGCTTCAAAGCTAACTTGTTGCTATTCTCCTGCTTGTCTTTGAGCCAAGAAAACACCTGTGTCAGCAGTATTGTCACTCTGTTTCAGCATGTGTTCAACATTACAAATGTGGAAGATATTTTGATTTGATCTTAGTTTTTAGCTGAAGAATTGTAATGCTCATAGGGTTAATTAAAAGTGTCCTTCTGCGGCCACAAGAGAGCGCTGTAGAGCCGTGTTTAATATTCACAGATTATTATACGGGAAGTGGCTTTGGTATATTTTCAGGTAGAGATAAATACTGGTGGGTTTGCATGCCTCTTCCATGATTCCGATTATTTTGTGTGTAATTTAAATGCATTTCAAGATGAAAAAAGTATTGTACACATCAGAGGGATATGCTATTAGAAACACGAACTTCTGATGAGCAGTTATATTCCACATATACTGTATTTAGATTGTAGGCCTGCAACAGTTCGGCTAATTAATGTCGTGGTATGCTCTTGAACGGTGTGTAAATCCTTTGTGTTGTTGATGAGGACCTCTGGGCAGAGTTCAGAGAGAGGAAGATGTTCCCAGTGGTCTTCTTGCAATACACTGATTTACACACACTGATGACTTCTGATTACCTTCCTGTTTCACAGCAACCTATCAGAACAATAAAGTGAGACACATACTGTTCACAGCATACTTGTCTTCACTTTTTTCGAGGGTCTAATGAAAAGCACAATTATTTTTTACATTAAATGCACAAATCATAATTTTAAGCTGAACTTGTCTCGAAAGTACATTTTTCAATACCGTATGTGTTATTTTTTTTAAATTATTATTATTGATGCATTAATGGTAATGTTAAGCTAATTTAAACCTCTACCCACTGCTAGGTGTTTGGTGAAATCTCCCTTAATGATGAACTCAATTATTATTATCACTAACTCAGCATTTTCATTATTTGATTGTAACATTGTCTAGCTATTTATGTTGGTTTCCTGCCATATTTGTGTTTTGGTTCACTGACACGGCTCACTTGTTTCTGCTCTGATAAACCCTCTGGAAACTCTCCAGAACCAAGAGAGACTTTACAATTTAAAGTGATGAATTATATGTCAACAGTGATTGATAATGTATTGGAATGTATCACGATTGAAATCTGCAAAGAAAAAACGAAAAATGTAATCATCAGTTGTATATATAGAGCACCTGGCTCTAGTATTGAGACTTTCAAGGACTGGATGGAGGAAATATTCTCAAAAGTGATTCATAAAACAGTTTTCATTTGTGGTGACTTCAATATTGACCTTCTAAATGACATGACATGACATGACAGAAGAATTGATCAACATAATGTACAGTATGAGTTTATATCCAAAAATTACTAGACCGAGCAGAATCACATCGCATTGTGTTACTCTCATAGACAATATATTCACAAATGACATAGAAAACAATACAGTAAGTGGACTCTTAATAAATGATATAAGTGACCACCTACCAGTATTTGCAGTTTATGACAAAAACTACAGTAATAACATGCCGGACAATGCTACTCAATACAGACGAGTTAGATCAGAGGAAGCAATGAACGCTTTAAAAAATGCTTTACTGGCACAAAGATGGGATGATTTATACAAATAACACAATATTGACAGTGCATATGATCAATTCCTGAGAATGTTTTTATCATTATATAATACATACTGCCCGATTGTCAAATACAGTAGAAAAATGAAATATGCAGAATGTGGGAGGCGTGTGGCGCAGTCGATAGAGCCTTGGTGTTCGGATCAAGGGAGCACAGGTTCAAACCCCACTGCAGTCAGCATGTCGTTGTGTCCCTGAGACACTTCACCCCAAAGTGCTCCTGTGGGGATTGCCCACAGTGTTGAGTATGTAAGTCGCTTTGGATAAAAGCGTCTAACAAGTGTAATGTGTAATGTAAAAAGAAAAGTTCATTGTATAGAGATTTCATGAGAAATAAAACAAAAGAGACAGAGATTAGATATAAAAAATATAAAAATAAATTAACAATTATAATAAGGACCTGCAAAAGTGAATACTATCGGAATTTACTCGACAAAAATAAAAACAACATTAAAGGAATATGGATAGTATTATAAAAAATGGGTCTAGAAAAAGGAGTTATCCAAACATACTTCATTGACAAGAAGAAGAAAATATGTGTTGTCATGTTCAATGATTTCTTTGTAAATGTTGGACCTAAATTAGCAGGTAAAATCCCTGATGGAGGAACATCAAAAGAAAAACTGGAAAACTTAATAAAACTTAATCCTTTCTCAATGTTCCTCACAGCAGTGGATGAAAGAGAAGTTGTTGATATTGTAACGAAAAAGTAAAAACAAAAAATCTAACGATTGTGATGACATTGACATGACTGTATTAAAAAAGGTTATAGATGTTATTTCAAAACCATTCACACACATATCTAACTTATCATTCCAAACTGGTGCATTTCCTAACAAAATGAAAATAGCAAAAGTCATACCTTTGTTCAAAGCTGGGAACAAACATCACTTCACGAACTATAGACCTGTCTCACTTCTACCACAATTCTCAAAAATTCTTGAAAAGCTTTTCAATAACAGACTGAACAATTTCATAGAAAAACACAAACTTCTCACCGAAAGTCAATACGGATTCAGAGCCAATAGATCAACATCGATGGCTTTAGTAGACTCATTTGAACAAGTTACTAGCTCAATTGATCAAAAGAAACATGCTATTGGAATATTCATTGACCTAAAAAAAGCATTTGACACAATTAATCATGACATATTAAAAAAGAAACTGGAACGTTATGGAATCAGGGGTGTAGTTTTGGAATGGGTAAGAAGTTATTTAACCAACAGGCAACAGTTTGTGCAACAAGTCCTCCAACTCATACGACCAAATGGGTCGATTGTTTAAGAACCTTATTACGACCAAATATGTCGTTTGTTCAAGCGCTTAATACGACCTATAATTACGTTTTAAAATCCACGTCCAGTCGATATGTAGGATCTATAGTTTGATAGATATTACGAAGATGATTTGAGGTTTCGTCAGGACAACGTGTATATGCGGCAAGCTTCCATGTAAAGTTATGGGTTGAAAACAGTATTTCCGGTCTCGACGTTTTCATAATAAAACCAATGATCCAATGATTTAACAGTGATATCTGCAGTACACATCCACTAAAAAACATCAGTTTATCCTAGTTAATTATACGACATTAATTGGTTTAAATTCTGTTCAATGCTTTTGTGTTTTTCCCATAGGTTTTTCTCTTTCGATTCTGAGAGACACATTTCTGTTCTCAGAGGTTTTAAAATCACGCCGCAATGCACGTCGGGATATGGTGTTTATATGATATGAAATCGGAAAACATTCAAAAAATAATAATAAAACTTTATTCCGAGTGCTCTTGCTTTTCTCTTTGAAAGTCATCACATAACGGCATTGTAATACACGGTTTGGCTGCATTACATATTACAGATCTGCCCTAGATATGTATTTATAGAGCCCTGATCAGAAGACCTTTTGACAAACTGGAAGAGATGCCGCCAAAACTGAATACGTGACGTGGACCATAATATATCCCATTAAACAACATCTTCCATTTCTTTTCACACAATACGTCTCCTTGCAGTATCAACACTAATTCGGCTGACTTTTATATTTGATCCAATTAGTAGATAGGCTGTGTTTACACCATAACGGTGCACAGAAAGGGACTTTTTTGTAGTTTTTAAAGATATTACTGATTTTCTGAACTACCTTTCCAACTCCTCATGCAGTTGACTGTTACAGGTCTATACAAGTTCATGGTACAATGCATAAGCTTCACATCGAGAGACTGAAACTGTATTTTCCTTTAACGTTCTGTTTTAATTTCCCAAATAAAGTTTATAGTCATATTATGTACGATATTATTATGTTGTATTAACTAGACCACTGGTCTAAACCGCACCTCCTAGTGGTTAAAGCACGTTATTGAATTTAGTTGTAGAATAAGTTATATTTATTTAGTAATTGATGAAAACATTTAAATATTAAGAGTAGCCTACATACAAAATAGGGGTCAATGATAGAAATATAGAATGGAAAATATCAAGAAGATACTGTAGTGATCTCTACAATAAAACAGTTTAGTGCAGGACGTCCAAAGATATTAACAGGAGGATGTGCAAAACAGACAAACTGATAAGGCTGAATTTTACTCAGGTGTAACTAAAGTCTGATTTAAGGGTTGTTTATATTTCACATCATTAATCAGAATCTGCAAAGTAACAAAAATAAATGTAGTGGAGTAAAAATACCAGGTTAACCTCTGAATTGTAGTGGAGTAGAACAAAGTAGTACATGCTGCTGTAACAAAAACATTTCCCAACTTGGGATCAATAAAGTATATCTTATCTTATCTTAAGATGATCGATGGCTACTGCCATATTTGCAAAATGTGCATCTGAACCTTGACAAGTGCATGTTTCCGGCTTATCAATGAACAACAGGAGGGGTAGACATAAAACCATCTGTTAAATAAAGCTCTTCTGACCTTAGGTGTCATGTGGGTATATTATTTCACCATTTATTAATTATATATTTTACAATTGATAACACCACTGTGTTTCGTATCCCCTAAACCTCCAGGGTGTACACGTTTAATACTGCCAATTTCTAATTGTGGGAAATACGAAAACGTCTTATAAAGAGACGTGCCATATATTGCGAAACACACAATAGCCAGCATGTGTAGTTCTGAGGGAAGCTGGAGCCGGGGGCTGGACCCGTCCAATTCCAGTTTTGGAAAGTCTGCCGTGGTTCCATTCCATTTCAAAGAGCTGTTTGACAGCGTAACCTTGTCGCACTGCCACTCCAACATCCAATCACAGGGCTTGATGACTAATCACGGGGTTTGTAAAGCAAGGCGGATGTTGTAGTCCCAAACGATAGCTGGGGATTCTGGGTAGTGTAGTGTCTTCGGAAACTGTAGTGTCTAAACTCCTAAAAAACTATTTGTTTCTCTGACTCGAAGGTTAAAAACACAAAAGCATTGTACACCATTTAAACCAATCAATATTGTGTAATTAACAAGGATAAACTGATGTTTTTTAGTGGATGAGTAATGCAGATATCACTGTGTAATCATTTGACAGTGAGGGGAATATATCCGGTTTTATTATGAAAACTTCGAGACCGGAAATACTGTTTTCACCCACGCTAACTTTACATGGAAGCTGCCGCATATACACGTTATCCTGGCGAAACCTCAAAATCATCTTCGTAATATCTATCAAACTATAGATCCTACACTTCCACTGGACGTGGATTCTAAAAGTACAATATACACTTCTCGCTAGAAATCGAATCAAAAAGCATTTTAATGGCCAAACTGTTCTACAATTTAGGATTTTCCAGAGAGGGTTATTTGTAAATAAACGGGAGCATGTTGTTTCTTACACGACCACTAGAGGTGCTACACATTAAAACGTGGCTATGGGTCGTATTAAGCTGCTGAACAATCGACCTATTTGGTCGTTTTTTGTAGGAGGACAGGCTGGTTTGTGAAGCTGGGAGAGTGTTGTTCTTCATATTTGGACATTACATGCGGTGTCCCCCAGGGGTCAGTATTGGGGCCAAAACTATTTATTATGTATATTAATGAAATATGCAATGTATGGACAGTACTCAAGTTTGTTTTGTTTGCTGATGACACCAATATATGTTTGTTCTGGGGACAATGTACAGCTACTATTAGAAGAGATCACAGCTGAAATATGCAAACTAAAGTTATGGCTAAACAGTAATAAGTTATCATTAAACATGAATAAAACAACATTAATCTATTTGGAAATAGCAATACGCTGGCATCCATTAAGATAGATGGGATTTTCATTGAGAGAGTTAAAGAACATCAATTCCTTGGAATCACAATTGATGAGAAACTGAGCTGGAAACCTCACATAAAACATATTCATCCAAAGTCTCAAGAAGTGTTGCAATATTAAACAAGGCAAAACAGATTCTTGATCAAAATGCCCTCTACATTCTTTACTGTTCATTGGTGTTACCTTATTTAAGTTACTGTGCAGAGGTTTGGGGCAGTAATTATAAAACTACAACACAATCCCTATTTGTTATACAAAAAAGAGCAATAAGACTTATTAAAAATGTCGGTTATAGGGATCATACAAACCCATTATTCTTAGAGCTACAATTATTAAAACTGTCAGATCTTGTTGAATTTCCAAATTGCACAAATCATGTGTAAGGCAAAACACGTTCAATGACCTGAATATTCAGACATTGTTCAATGAAAGACAAGGGAATTATTAATTACGTGGTTCATTTATATTCACTAAAGTTAGGGTGCGCACAACAAAGAGAAGTGTTTGTGGGGTGAAGATCTGGAACAATGTGAGTGAGGAGCTGAAGGGATGTCCAAACATCAAACTATTTAGAGGTATAAATACACAATTCTCACGTACAGGTACAGGGAGGACATCGCTAAACCATAACTGTTTATATTCTTGTTTTGTATTCAATTTAGGAATTTATGTTTATGCATTTGTGTATACATATGTGTATATATATATTTATAAATAAATATATTGAGACAATTCTCTTAACTTGCCTGTACATATTATATGAATGATTATATGAATTATTCAAGGTTAAGGTATTCATTTATATTGTATGTTAACGTAATATTAAGATGTAAAAAAAACAAAAGGGAGAAGGGGTCAGATTAAATAAGTGTACACTTCTTCCGACCCCTTTTCGGACGTGTAATTAGCTAAAGTTTTGTTGTTTATTGTTATCAGACAATGATACTACAGATTATTAAATTATTATTTAAATATTTCGTTTAGTTATTGCATTCATTTGTATAGTACTGTATCATGTCTGTATCATCTTTTGTTTCATTTGTATTTTCTTTGGTTTTACATGCTCGAAAAAATAAAATAAACTAAACTAAACTAAGACTTCAAATCATCATTTTCTTAAGTTTGAAGAACAGCGGCCAAGAATACAAATGAATTACTTGATAATAAACCTTGAATATTAAACATACATGTAGGCATCGGTAGGCATTCATAATAATTGATTACATTTGATGTAAAAATAGTTTTTACTGTATTTACTTCTGTATTACTTTCCCTCTGCCTGTTTCCCCTATTTATATCAGAAAACGTATTTATTGATGTATTATTTTACTTGGACGCGAAAAAACATCAGGGGTAAATAGGTACACATACAAAAAAAGTAAAATAAAAATCAACATTTCATGGTCAAATCCAAAATCAATGTGAGAATCGTCATCACCGCCTCAGCCAATCAGGAGGAAGCGTCAGATTACCGCGACTCGTCTTTCTCTCCCAGGCGCTGAGCCCCATCCCGGTGTCGGTGTGTCCGGCGGTGAACCATAACAGAGCGGCTGGGACAGTGGTGTTTCTCGTTGTCAGCTGAAAACAGCCCGTTAACAGAGCAGCGGACATGTCTCCTCTCCTCCATGGAGCAGAACCGGACCGCAGTCCGTTGTAGTTCTGCTGCAGTGAACCACTTCGAGGTGAGTCAAGATGTCTTTGTGCAGCACGATACCCTGGACCATGACTCCCGCTTTTAACAACATGAAGTGTTTTCACATACTGACTCTAACTCTCACTGAGTTTAAGACCTGTTGTTCATTAAGTGGACTAAAACTGATGTATTATCCAAAGTGGAAAGCACTTTAAATGTTGGAAGCAGCTTAATTCCTCTGCATTTAATGGATCAAATATTGTTTTGAACAGTGGTGTCATGTAAGTACATTGCCTCAAGTACTGTACTTAAGTAAACAAATGAGGTACTTGTACTTTACTTGAGGTTTTTTATAATATGCTACTTTATACTGACTTCACACCATTTTGTAGGCAAAGTGCACTTTTTACTCCACTTAATTAATTTGATATATTTAGTTACTAGTTACTTTGCAGATTGAGGTTTTTCATACAAAATATAAAGTTAATTCAAGTACTTGGCCATTGTGTGTGCAACCTTGAAGTGATGAGGACATAAATGCAACACAAATTCTTATTAAATAATGTAAAGGGGTTGCCAACCCCACTGTAGGCATACTCATTATCTGTAATAAGCCTGACTACTGTGGTGTCATCTGCTAATGTCATTATGGTGTTGAAGGTGTTGATGGGGGTGCAGTCATGGGGGGGAAAGTGTGAAGAGCATGGGGCTTAGCACACAGCCTTGTGGGGCTCCTGTGTTTAGGATGAGGTGGATGATGTGTGCTTAACGATTCTGACTTGTTGTGGTCGATCTGAAAGAAAGTCCATGACCCATGAGCACAGCGAAGAACCAAGGCCAAAGTTGTCCAGTTTGCTGACCAGTTGTGGGGGATAACAGTGTTGAATGCAGAGCTGACATCCACAAACAGCATCCTCACATAACTGTTTGGTTCTTCCAAGTATGTCAGATCGCTGTGGAGAGCTGACATGTATGAAACATGGTGCATTCCAACTTCAACCTTAACATGTTGATAAAGTATTAATTTACAACAATGTACGTATAGATAGCGAATGCTATAATATTGAAAATGTTTGTAGCTGAAGCTTCATAACAAACGTCACTTAGTCAATACATTTGCAGACCCTTGGATTTAAAATGGTTATAAAATATATAATGCTAAAATATAAATTTGAACTAAAAATAAATATCTTCCCATGATCGCCTAAGAGTCAGACTGCTCTTTCTAGAACAAAAAGTATACGGAGCTCCCTCAATTCTGCCCTCTCATCATTTTCAAACAGTCCCTTACTGGTTTTGTCCCTGTATTATAATTCAGTGTTTAGATTATGAGAATAGATGAACATGTTGCAACATCCTCCTCTCCTGAGGTGATGATTTTACATCAGGAATATGTGAGACCCGTCTGAACCTGACTGAAAACAACAAGCAGTAGTCTGATGTTTATCGATGTAAGGAAGGAGCCACTTTCCTCATTTAAGCTGCTTTGGAATCTGGTCGAGAGATTAGCTTCACTGCAGAAACCAGGCCTTTTGGCACGAAGAGCCCTCGTTATGAGCTTCTATATGAGAATGCATCAGCAGTGAGGTATTTCATTAAAGAAGACTTGCCATAACATGTTTCGTTTTGGGAGTTTTTTTAGTTTTGTGTCCGCTGTGACCTGCAAAAGACAACTAATGCTGCCTTCGCTTTCTTTTGGGTGTTTTATTTTTATATTCCTAAATACATGTTTCAGACTTTTCTGCTTTAAATATCCGATTTGTAAAGTAAACTTTCGCCAAACCACTTCTCTCTGTACGTTCAAGGCAGAACCCCGAACTCCACAGGTTTATGAAAAGTGATGTCATCATGGCTGGATGAGGAAGCAGCCTCTCAGGTTACCGCGGTGATTAAACTCTCCCTGTTGGGGATGTTAACACTGAGCGCTTTCACAGGAGCCACACTGATGTCTGCTGTAACGCTGCAGCATCACGTCTAACACTGGAGCTCTGCCGTTTCTTTTTCTGCAATCTGAACTGACTTTCAGCTTTATGCATCAATAAAGACCATGTTAGTGAGCTTTGAAAACCTTATTTTGTAGGTTACACCGAAAGTAAGCATCGCAAGGGCACCCTCGACAAAAAGCCAACGGGATTATTCTGTTGAATTTCGTAATATTGCAACAATGAACCACTGCACTCTGGAGAAAAGTATAAGGTTGGAGAAGTCGTTATTTAATTTAATCTGGCTTTGTATGATTAAAAGTAACACGATCATCGACCCGACGGAGTCCCCCATTGTTGTTGTTGTTGTTGTGAGCGCCGTTGGGGAGAAAATGAGCGATGTAAACGGCGACGTCATGACCCAGCAGCGGCAGCACCAGTCGGGCTCTGGGCGGTGTGAACAAAACGGGGGCTGAAAAGAAAAACCGGTTCCGAACAAGAAGAGCCCAAGCACGGAGCTAGAACGGGAACCTCTTTGGTGTGAAAGGGGCAATAGCTCAAATAAATAGAAAATCACCCAAACAGACAAAACCGGCAAACCAATTGCCGACCCTGATTTAATCTGCAACTTGACTGGATGGTGGAGGTGGACAACCTCAAAGCAGCCATTCTAGTTTTAGCATTTAGCATTTCCTGTACTGCCTTCTTTAGATACTGAAGAAAGCACCTTAACGTGAATTTAAAAAAAGATCCTAAGCTTTAAGAACCATCTTATTTTCTTTGAGTTTATTTATTGATGTTAATCCGTGACTCCAGGATTGTTTCTATCATGTCTGCCTAGTAACAAGGTTTTTATCTGTCTACTTAGCAATTGTGTATGTTACACAAAGAGCTGTAGAGATATTTTGCATCTGTAAAAGGTTTCTTGAATGTGTTTGTGGTCAGAATACTTAAGTACGGTCTGTGGTTTACTCGTGCTGAAAAGAGTTTTAGGTTTTGCTCTATGACACAAAATACATAAGGAAAAACCACACTTGGGAAAGTCCAAAGTTTCATAAAAGCGGCGGTTGCTAACAAGTGAAGACATAAACTACTACACCTTTAGCATTACGTTAGCTTTTTATTTCGCCTGACTGCATTTACATCAAAGGCCCATATTTGGGCAGGCAGCCCCTGAAGACTATCATTTCAGTTGATGTTGTTCTTTAATCAAAATACCGCACTTTAATTGACACATAGTGAGGCCTCTGGGGGTCCGGGGGCAGGGCATGTCGCCTGATTGGTTGCTTACCTTGTCTTGTTTACAGCATGACTGAGCCAAAGTCATTTGAATCTACTTTCTGGTGTGTGTTTACCCTTCTCATCCGTGACTCAACAATAACAAGCGCAATAGGTGATTACACTATTTCCGGTCATTTGAAAGCATCTTCTCCGTCTGCTCATCTTTATTCCTCCCTGCTGTATTCCCCTGAAATCTCAACAAAGTTATTTTGAGACACTTCACTCCTGGACCCTTTGTCTGAGCATGTGTTCCTGGTACTAATTTAGAGGGGTGTAGCCCAGAGGAAGGGTGATGTTTAATGGAGAGTTTTGGGCGGTGCTGCTGCCTGTTTCTCACCGTGATTTATTCCAGTGCCGTATGAAGTTTGACGGTGATTTGGAGCGCTTGCTGCAGACTCGTAAAGCTGTGATTAGAGGTCAGGATGTTGGTCAGGCTGGTGTTTGACTGACAGGAGGTTCATAAACATTCCACGGAAAAAATATGAAAGTAATCCTAACCTTCCATCCTTGAGTAAAAAAATCTGCCAGTGAACACATTCCTTCTATAACCAACACAACATGGGCCAGTGGGTTCAGCTGCACTTACTGTACACACAACCTAACCCAGCTCTGTGGCTCGCAAACAGGATCTGTGGAGCGGGTTTGAAAGAAAAATGCGTTGCCGTGTTTGGTATGTCAAAAATAATAGGTCAACCTATACCTCCCTCTGTCCTCCTGACACACACCACACACACACACACACACACACACACATCACACCACACACACACACACACACCACACACACACACACACCCACACACACACACACACACACCACACACACACACACACACCACACACACACACACACCCACACCACCACACAGGATCATCTGGTGTGCCTCAGGGCCAGAACAGGACCCACTGTGGACGTTCTTCTCCTCTGCAGTGGTTACTGTGTGCAGCAGCTCCCTCCTCCAGCAGCATGGAGCCCTGTTTGTTAGCCTTCAGCAGATCTCACTACTGACACACAGACCTTTTGTTAGTCTAACAAGTACAGAGAAACTGTGAGGGAATAGCAACAAGTCAAGTTTCATTTATGTTCCCACTATCACAGATTACATATATGCCTCAGGGGGCTTTACAATCTGTACAGCATGTGACACCCTGTGTCCTTTGATCCTCAGTGGATTAACAAAGGAGAAAAGTGGAGGAAACCTCAGTTAGTGAAGAGAGATCTCTCCCAGGACTGACAGACATGCAGTAGAGTGGTAAAGTGATTAAGTGTTTGTGTAGGCGGACCTAAACGTTAGCATCACTATAGGGCTTCCTTGACAAAAATCTATGTTTTTTTTGTTTGCTAACACACGTTTATGATACTTACACGTTTTGTTCAGCAGGATCATTTCTACAAGTTAACACCACTTTGTAATAGTTGAAACGTAAAAGCAAATGACCGGAAGTAAAAAGCTAATGTTAGGTTAAAAACAAACCACATCAGGGCCTCTGTCAGCACCGCTAAGCTAAAGGCGGCTAATGTTCAGCGTAATGTCATGTACAAGTCTCATTTAGCCACTTGTTAGCCACTACTGTTTTTAAAACACATAAAACCTTCAGACTTCAAACTCAAAAAACTGAAACACTAAACTTCTGTTAACGACACCTTATGTCAGGAATATAACCAAAAATGTAACCCAAAAAACCCAATTGACTTCAAGACGAGGGATTCCGGAAGTGCTATAAGGCTAAATCATTTCCTGGTTTAATATGATAAGATGGGTCCTGTTTTATTCTAATGTTTGCTAATACAGCATGTTACATCAGGACAGAAACCAGTCAAATGTTCTTGTGTGTGCAGTCTGCCTATTACTCATCTTCAAAGACTAGTTACAACAGATACATTGTTAGATAAATAGTCAAATGGACTGAGGTTATAGTTGTAAGTAGGGATGTCCCGATCACCTTTTTTTGCTCCCGATCCGATTCCGATCATTTGATTTTGACAATCTGCCGATACCGATTTTTCTCGATCCGATCTTTATGCAATGCATTAAGAGAAAAAAGAGGAAAAAAGCATTCAAGTTGTCCCTTAAGGCCCTGTCACACTGTCTCGAAATTGACACCCGATGGACACACGATAAAGGAAATGTTCAAATTCGGCTGTGATCGTAGCAACATCGGGCCATTCGTGAGGGCATCTAAGCCATCGTATGACCGCCGGTGGAGTTTCTCAGGCTCCGGCAGCAACTTCGTGAGCGGCAACTTCGTAAGGCACTCGTGAGGGCATCTTGTCAAATCGTGTCATCTTCGTGTTATCATCGGTGCATTCGCCCTCACTCTGATCGGGGCGAATGCCCGATGGCACCGATGATAACAAGATGCCCTCACGATGGCCTTACGAAGGGCAAAATGGACACACAAATTTAACACGAAAATGAACCTTCGCCAGGTCCTTCGGCAATTTTTTGGCATGCCAAAGATTTTGCCTCCGCTCACGAAGTTGCTGCCGGAGCCTGAGAAACTCCACCGGCGGTCATACGAAGGCTTAAGATGCCCTCACGAATGGCCCGATGTTGCTACGATCACAGCCGAATTTGAACATTTCCTTTATCGTGTGTCCATCCGGTTGTTTTATTGCACAACAAAATCATGTAAATATATAATGTAAATAACCCAATTTGTGTTCTGTGAAACTAAAAAGGATATAATATATTATTTTATAACAACATTACGGAGAACATTTTTAGAAATATTTTCTACATATAAAGACGGATAAAGTAAAGAACAAAGTCTGAAGATATCAGTACAGTATCATAGTACTGTAACATAATTGTTTTTGGTACTTTCATTGCAGTTGTATGTCTTAAATGTAATGTAAATGTTGCCTTCGTGTGTGGTTCGGGGCCATCTTCGTGCGAAATTCACAATTCCATATTCGTGTGTCCATCGGGTGTCAATTTCGGGACAGTGTGACAGGGCCTTTAAGGTTATTATTTTTATTTAAATGACAGTACCAAACTATCCATTCTATCCAACGTGGATATAGCTTCTTGTTTTCACAGCAGCATTGGATCAGTTGAGTTGTGCAGCATTGGATCAAAAACAAATAAAGCTTATCAGTGGTCCACCACAAAATAACCATGTAAACAAATTGAGTGCAGATAGTGCAGTAACAAAACGAAAATAACTCTACTGGAAAGAGGTAGCTTGACTAGCTTCACAAGTTCACATTCAGTCACAAATAATAAAATAAAAATGTGGCTTAGTGCAGAATGCTAGCCTTAAGACTAACTAGTCTAGTAATAATGCAATGAACAACAGCAGCTTAACATAACATGAATAAACAAAGTATTATATTTCCATCTGACTGGAGTAACACAATTCAATAGTAATCAGCAGCGAACCGCTTCAAAACATGTATTTCGGTGTATTCACGGCATTCATTTTGTGATTCTACAGTATTGTTGTTTTATAGTTATTTGTTAATGTAACCCAATTTGTGTTCTTTGAAATTGAAAAGGATATCGCATTGTGTTTGTTACTTTCGTTGCAGTTGTATATGTCTTAAGTATAATTTGTCTTGGCTTCCTATTTGTGGACATGCTTTTATTTTGAAGGAGAGGTAGCGCTGTTGACAGGAAGTTGTTGTTGCTATGGAAACAACGTGACGGAGATTAACGGAGAAAAGTAATAAGTACATATAAAGACGGAGAAAGTAAACGATAACGTTTATGGTTAAGTGTTAGCACCCGCCGAAGAGGCACAAACTCTTAAAAAAATGGGGAAAAAACAAACAAACGAATTTCCGAATAACGAAATTGAAACCCGAATAGTACTCCAACGAACGAATATTCGGGTACAGTACTCGTCGTGTTGTTCAGGCATGAACATCACTCACCTTTCGGCGAAATTCGCCGTTTTGAATCCAAAATAGGTCGTTTGTGTGATTCATGTAGATCTGCAATAAAAATATGTTTGGGGTATGGGGGGGGTCTGGGACCCGGAGTAATCTGCGGCCGCGAGCTGTTATGTGCCATCATGACACGCATGGTGTTCTTTTTTTATATATTATAATGCAGCGCGAGCTGTGTGCTCGAGTCTTCCTGCCTGTCGGCTCTGCTGCTCCGCGATGATGGTCTAGCTTCAGCAGCCACATTACCTACGGGTGCGTTCGTTAATATTAACTGTGCGGTCCGGAGTCACTGTGGTACAGACTAGACCGCTGGTGAACAGCTGTTAGAACGGGCCGTTCAGGTGTTCAGAGCAGAGCTCCCTGTCGGAGCGCAGAGCGTGATGTGCACTGAAAAGTTTTTCTGTCGCAATATTATCGTTGAGCTAGCTAGCTAGCATACATTGTCACTATCTGCTAACTTTAGCCTTAGTTTTCTAATAGTTTTTTTTCATAGGCTATAAATGAAGGTGGTATAAGTATAGATCTTGTACTTGAGTAAAAGTAGAAGCACTCAGATCTTGTACTAGAGTAAAAGTAGAAGTACTCAGTTCTTGTACTTGAGTAAAAGTTGAAGTACTCAGTTCTTGTACTTGAGTAAAAGTAGAAGTACTCAGGTCTTTTACTTGAGTAAAAGTAGAAGTACTCAGGTCTTTTACTTGAGTAAAAGTAGAAGTACTCAGGTCTTGTACTTGAGTAAAAGTAGAAGTACTCAGTTATTGTACTTGAGTAAAAGTATAAGTACTCAGATCTTGTACTTGAGTTAAAGTAGAAGTACTCAGATAAGTAAAAGTAGAAGTACTCAGATCTTGTACTCGAGTAGAAGTACTCAGATCTTGTACTTTTAGTAGAAGTACTCAGATCTTGTACTTTAGTAGAAGTGGAAGTACTCAGATCTTGTACTTAATAAAAGTATAGTACTCAGATGTTGTACTTGAATAAAAGTAGAAGTACTCAGATCTTGTACTTGAGTAAAAGCAGAAGTACCAGAGTGTAGGAATACTCTGTTACAATAAAAGTCCTGCATTCAAAATGTTACTCAAGTAAAAGTACAAAAGTATTATCATCAAAATATAGTGAAAGTAGCGACAGTAAAAGTAGTCGTTGTGCAGATTGGTCCATTTCAGAATATATATATGATATGTTTTATAATGATTGATCATGAAAGTGTTCTCAAAGCTGGTGAAGGTGCAGCTAGTTTGAAGTACTTTGTATACTGCAAGGTTGCTGGTGGATTTACTCCAGGTGGAACTAAAGTCTGATTTAACACTTGATTAGATTTCACATCATTCATCCACATCTGTAGAGTAACTAAAGGTATTAAATACATGTAGTGGAGGAAAAGTACACCATGTACCTCTGAACTGTAGTGGAGGAAAAGTACACCATGTACCTCTGAACTGTAGTGGAGTAGAAGTACACCATGTACCTCTGAACTGTAGTGGAGTAGAAGGACACCATGTACCTCTGAACTGTAGAGGAGTAGAAGTACACATGTACACTCTGAACTGTAAGGAGTAGAAGTACAAGTATCTCAAAATTGTACCCACGTATAGTACTTGTTGAGTTTATGAACTTAGTTACTTTACACCAGTGGCTATAAAGATAGAAAGACTCAGCCTTGCACAGAGGCATGACAATACATTTTCAAAATGCTCAACAGTGCTGCCAAAATTATAAACTGACTTCTACACAATTAAAATAAATGCTTTTATATATTTCTATTAGATGTGACTCTTTGGCGTTTCTGTCATTATTGACACTACTGCTTTCAGGGGGTCAGGGGTCGGGTCCTTGTCACCTTTTTCATACCTGATGACTTTGCCTCCCTGACTACAGTTGCTTTAGCGTGTAGAAGCTAGTAAGCCTACCATTTGATTTGTTTTAGATAGGCACAACATGTTTCATATGCAGACCTTATTTTCCTGTTCCATGTTCAAATAAACCATTTTCAGGTCATGGAAAATGAGGTAAAGGTCATTGAGAAGTCATGGAAAAGCCATTAAAAATCATTGGTGAGAAAGTGTATGAACCCTGTGCAGGGTAGCTGGTGGATTTACTCCAGGTGGAACTAAAGTCTGATTCAACACTTGATTAGATTTCACATCATTCATCCACATCTGTGAAGAAACTAAAGGTATTAATACATGTAGTGGAGTTAAAGTACACCATTTACCTCTGAACTGTAGAGGAGAAGAAGAACAAAGTAGCAAAACATTGAAATACTTAAATAAAGTACAAGTATCTCAAAATTGTACCCAAGTATAGTACTTGAGTTTATGAATGTAGTTACTTTACACCAGATGCCATAAAGATAGAAAGACTTAGCCTTGCACAGAGGCATGACAATAGATTTTCAAAATGCTCAACAGTGCTGCCAAAATTATAAACTGACTGCTACACAATTAAAATAAATGCTTTTATATATTTCTATTAGATGTGACTCTTTAGCGTTTCTGTTATTATTAACACTGCTGCTTTAGTTGTTTTGATTGCTAAAATCCTCTGTTATTCCTCATTTTAAAGCCGATATTCCGTGGGGTCGGGGGGCTCGGGTCCTTGTCACCTTTTCCATACCTGATGAGTTTGCATCCCTGATAATACTTAGTAAGGAGGCCATAATATTTTTGACTCATGGCTGAAGTTAAGTTTCTCCAGCTCTCCCCAGGTTGGCAAAAAAATGCATCAGATTGATGCTTTCAAAATATGGAATATTCAAAATGTTCATCCGGGGGAGCATGCCCCCGGACCCCCCTAGAGGGATAATATACTTCTCACCTTTTTCACCCCTGACCCGTTTTCATGCCTCGTTGTTGTTGGTGTTTGTTTCTCAGGTAGCGTATTAGATTGGTCGTGTTGAACGTAGCTCTGTTCTTTCCACCACGCGGAGCCTCTGCCTTGCAAACATTGCATCTGGCTGTTACACTGCCTTCGCTTTCAATTTTATAATACTTCCAAACTCCTGACATTTGCTCTGTCCCGACTCCCGAGTCACCAGCTGAACTTAGCCTCTCGTTAGCTTACTGCTACTATTAGACACTGCGCCCACTCTGTTGCCAGATTTGAGAGAAATAAACACTATGAAAACAAGCCCAAAAGAAGCAACATATACATGATGTTGTGTAATTTTAAACCAAAACTAAGGCCTCAGGATGACTTTAAGACGTGAACATGGTCATTTTTGTTTTGTAACATTAAATAAAAAAATGTTTTAAAAAAAAAGAAAAAAAGATTCCCGATCTTTTTCTCCCGATTCCGATCTTTTAAAAATCACGTGATCGGCTCCGATCCCCGATTACGTGATCGGATCGGGACATCTCTAGTTGTAAGCCAAAAATAAGACATTGATCATGAATCATAGTGAAGTAGAATTTATAATGAAAACAACAAACATCTGTATTCACAAGCATCAAACACTGAAGCTATTTATTAGCACTGATAAAGACTGCTCACAAGATGACCCCCACTGGGATGAGGGTCTCAGCATCACAAATACCAGAGCCTTATGAAGTCCAGCTGTCTTTCTGTTCTGTTATTATGTACAACACAATTAAGTGTGTGTTTGCACGTCTTGATATTTAACTGTGTGATTATACCATACGGTATATCAGTGCATGTGTGTGTGAAGTCTTCTTGTGACAGCCAGGGGGCTTCTTTGTGTTTCTATGAGGGGGGGTGCATGCTCAGATTGGACTTTGTTTGCACTGACTTGGCAAAGAATGATTGTGATTGCAGTGTTTTTGCGGCAGGTAGGGGGTTTCAGGACATTCCCATGTTACCAAGAAGAGCTAAATCTAACCTGGTGAGGGTTCCTCTTGTGTCCTACAATACCCAGCATGCTTTCTGTTCATGATTATTCACCCTACTGTCAGAGCTTTCATTGGCACGCCACTAGCATTAGGTCGGAATGAAAACAGCAGAACATGAAGTCAACACAAACTGAAATGTTCTCAGTGGGAGCGTTTTGTATCTTTTAAATGTGTATCTCACAATCTCTGACCCTTCTTTAAATATGTTGTTTCCCCCACTGCCTCAGTGCCAGCTGTTTGTGGAAATGAAACCGTGATGTCATCAGTTTCACTCTGAGACACTCAGGAAATGTTACCGTCTCTGTGCCGTTATTGCAGTTTGTTGGGCTGTATTTCCTTATTGATTATTCTGTCATCCTTCACACTTGTTTTATTGATTGAATCTGACTGAACAACTTCGCTTTTCTTGTTTTTACAACTGAGGTTGTGTGCATTTTCTCAGTGGGAAACCTTTTGATTTGTGATAGTTTTCGACACTATACATCAAAGGGACAGTTTGATGCTTTCTGGGGTTTTCCCTTTCCAGTAGTATGTTTGAATAGTCGGTAAAGAGTGACATCCTAAAGTTCCCTCCAGAGGGAGTTTCTCTGCCACACACTTCTGTAACATAACACATACGTGAGGCTAAGGGGCGGGATCTCTAAGCGGTTGACCAATCACAACAGAGCCGGCCAGCTAACCAATCAGAGTGTTGGGCATTCTGGCTGCGCATCACTCACTCTATTCACCAATGGCTAATGTTTAGATGGATTTTAGGAACTCCCTCTCGATTCCATTGGCTCTAACTGTTCAAAAGAGATGTCAATCATCAAAATGGACCGATGGGTTCCAGAGATATGGAACATCCACCCAAACGACCCCAAAGTGATTTCTTTTTGCTAAACCTCTCTAAAAAGGTCAATATCACTTGTTTTGCATCAATCTTGATACATGGTACTTATTATATGTTATAGTTTGGATTCCTAAAGCTTTTAGTTTACTACCCCATCATTCAAGGGTGGTTTTCACTATAAGTAATGTTTTTTTTGGCGTCGGACACTATAATTTACATTTTATGTTCAATCTGAATTTACTTTAAAACATCTATATTGATTCTGACTTTTCTACATCCAACTTTGGATGTACAGAAACACTTTTTGGGAAAACGGTGAGAATGAAGAGAGGTGATTGAAGATGAGAAATGATTGTATGTGTATGTGTAAATGTAAGTAGGAATAACTTGCATAATGATTTAAAGGACAATCATTGATCAAGTAAGGGGTGGGAATTAATAAGCATTTGCTTCCTCCTGCTCCCTTTCGGACACATATGATTTATTATTATTATTAATATGAAGGTTTTTTTTAATATATAAATAGTATCATGAATGTGGATAAATACTGTATTATAACAATACGGTATTCTGTTTTTCACTTTTATCTCTTCGAAATAAAGATTGAAATGAAATGAATGAACTCACAGGTGTATCATTGCTTTGTGAGCAAACATAATTAATGTACCCCTTTTAGAAGATATGGTCATTTGTAATAATGTCATTTTCCAGCCTGAGACCTGAAACACAGGCTCGGGGCTCAACAGGTTAAACTTTCACAATCGTCTTGAACTTGAATTCAATAAAAAAGTGCCACTGCAAATGTGGCAGATTCTTTTCCCCCTGCCTCGTTAAACCCCGGCCACAGTGGCCAGTTTGTTTTTTTACTGATGTTTCCATTTTGCTAAATGCTGTCGAACAAAACTCCCTGCACTTAAAAATAGTTCCAACTGTGATTGTCTGAAAGTGAGACATCTCAGCCTAACCCTCCTCACTCTCTCCCTCAGTTGTTTCTGTTTCTGTTTGTTCCTCTTCTCCCCTGAGCCTGCGACGGTGGGGGGTGATGGCCTCCTTCCTGTGTGAGATAGAAGTGCATGTGGGAGACTGATGGACAAATGGAGCATCTCATCTGTCTTTAAGGACTGAGTGAACCTCTGCCAGGAGGGGAGGGGCTCTCTAATAGTCCTAGTTTGGCTGGAGACAAGGGGGAGACAGTGAGACAGAAAGAAGGAGGACACATAGACAGAGATTACATATTAAAAAAGAGAGATAAACCGAAGCAACCTTCTGTTGAAATGGGAGAGAAGGTCCCTGTCCTTGAACTGAAGACAAGATGGAAAAGGAATTCAGTATGTACGGACATAGGGAAATAAATAAAGGAAAAATGAAATGTGAGAGGAGGAGGAAAGAGGACAGATTTCAGGTCAAACATAAACTGAGGATTGGAATGAGATAGAAAAGAACTAATCATTATCTTGAAGAATGGGAAAGAAGGAACAGAGACAGAAGAGGCAGGAAAATGAAAGGAGATGTGAATGTGTTCAAGGCTAGAAGATGGGGGAGAGAAGGGAGAGAGTCACATTGAAAGTTTTCCAGCAGACCGGCACCTCAATAATACTGACTGTGGCTAAAAGTGGAATTTCCTCTGGTTGCACCGCACCAAGTGTCTGGACTGAAGTGTATTTTTGACTCACAGAGCTGCGGACGCTGAGAGGGACCCAGTCCTGTGGACAGGAAGTCAACATGGCCTCCAGCTCGCCGCCTGGGAACCCCCCCCAGCGGCCTCACAGACAGGAGCGGTAGCTTCTTTAAGGTAATGACTGCATCTAATCTCTTACAAAGATAAACATATAAACTCCTGTGATCCAAATGTGTTCTTGTTTGAAAGACTTTAGACTTTAGAACAGGAACATAACTTAGAATTCACATAAAACCACAAACCTAGCAATGACATGAATCATTTTAGATGAACAGCATTTAAAACTTTTCGCAATAGCAATTTAAGCTAGTGAGCTAGCAAGACCTAGCTTTGGTTCAAGTTGAAGCTACACACTTTTCCCACAAGGTGTTTTCCTTAGTTAAATAACATTTTGATGATTATTATTTATAATTGAGCTTTTTATACCACATAAATGAGACGAATAAGCAACAGCCACCAAATAACCCCTGGTTAAATGTCACTAGCTTAGCTTAGCAGAATAGCAGTAGGCTAACCCTGACGGAGACAGCTAGCAGAATAGTTGCTGGTACCCTCACTAGCTTCGGTACTTGTGTTGTAAAACAGAGTAACCAATAAAGAGGTGATTATCATGATAGAGCTTGTTTGGAAAAGCCTCTTTTCTTTCTCTAAAAACATTCAAAGAACAGTGATTGAAGCAATGCAACATTTATTATGTATGTTTTAGTTTAGTTTTGTATTGACATTTTATTGCTGAAAGTTAATGTCACATTACCATGTACATGTTGTAGATTCATTTAATCCATTGATTTACATTAAATGGTGTCTTCTGCCGACTGTCATTATGGTCATTTAATTAGATTTCGGGGAAGAAACAAAAATAAATATTACCAAAGGTTGACATACAGGTTTATTTTGTTCTCGTTTTAATTTCTACTGCCTTTGTTGGGACTTGGTGAGAGTAGTTCTTCAACTGTTTATACTATACAGACACTTTAAATGACAACAAAATGGATAGACTATGACTATGTAATCACCTGTTTATTCTAGCCTTAAAAGCTCCATTTTGCTAGTTCTGACTGAACACTTTACTTCATATTTTCTTGAAATATGTTATATTTCTGATTGAGGAGACATAACAGTGTAGTTGCCTTTTAACACTTTTCCCTTTTTTGTGCCAAATACTGAAGGAGTGATGAAGTGAGGAATGCCAGCTGCACTTGTTGGCAGCCTCAGTAATCCTCACAGCAGGCACAGTGTCTCTCTGCCCTCTTTCATCTCAGTCTCTTCACTTCTTCTCTTCGTCTACTTGTCTTTCTCAGTTACTCACAACACACACATATTGTCATCCCTGTTGCTCAAGAATACCAAATAACACTTGCCAGTAATCCTTATTCATGCAGACGTTATACTCTTGCTTTAATTTAACACTCTTGATGTATTTCTGGAAATAAGTTTTTCTCTGGGGAAATAATTAGGTAAATCTGTTTCTGTTTGAATCAGCCTTTTGTTATAATTAATGTCCAGCCAGGACCAGATAACTGAAACATCCCATGGCTGGAGCCCTTATGACTTATTACTGGTGACTCACTCAAAGTGTGTTCACTTCAAAATCCCAGATTCCAAAGTCATCTAAAGCTGCATTCACATGATCAGCGTTTTGCTCTGCTCACTGTGAAGCCCACCTTGTGCCCTGTGGTGAGAACAGCTATGTTTTGTTTCTATGGTTACCTATGGTTTTGTTTCTATGGTTACCTATGGTTTTGTTTCTATGGTTACCTATGGTTTTGTTTCTATGGTTACCTATGGTTATGTCCCCATAAGTCACCTTTTTGATGAGGATTCTCTCAGTTTTTCTATTGTATATTCACCATTGAGTTTAGTCAACAATTCCAGGTAACACAGGGTGAGTTATTAATATAAAAGTAATTATTGACTTAAAATGTAAGTTTCTGTGTCCTATAGCATCGAGTTGTGTTCATTCTTACCATCTAGAGGCCCAAGCAGATAAACAGAAAACATGCTAGCAGCTCCTGCAGGGTTCAATAAAAACGCCTCTAGTCTTACTTAAAGTATAATTATTGGTACTTGCAAGCCTTAGCAAAAGATTGGTGTGGGAATGAGTCCTGAAAGCAGGAATTGAGCGAGCATTGTACCCCTTTCAGTTCCTTTTCTTGAAATCAAGGGTATTTACAACGTGTTTAGACGCCTTAAATACGATTTGTGGTTAACACGGTATTTCTATGATATGTTTTATAAAATATGTCATTGAATATCCACCTTATGAATCTCAAAATCGTATGTGTATGTATTAAAACAGAGTCATAAATGTGAATGGATAAACTACTTAAAGTCATCACACTGAACATTAGTCGCCTTTAGCTTAGCTCTGGTGATGCAGAGCCATTGGTTTATAGCTTGATTTGAGCTTTTTACGTTTGACTACTTTACGTTTAAGTATTATTAACTTGTGTTTGCCACAGATCATATTTTCTCCAATATTCCAAAAATCCCATTGCTTTTAATCCAGGGAGCCCTTGCTATGCTGACTTCTGGATCGGCCTATACATATGTCTTCACTGCACCACTCAATGGAGAAGAGATCAATCAATCAATCAATCAATCAATCAATCAATCAATCAATCAATCAATCAATCAATCAATCAATCATGTTTATTTATATAGCCCAATATCATAAATGTTACATTTGTCTCAGTGGTCTTCACAGTGTGTACAGAATATCAGTATGGCAATACGACACCCTCTGTCCTTAGACCCTCTGTCCTTAGACCCTCTGTCCTTCGACCCTCACATCGTACAAGGAAAAACATCTGGAGAAAACAGATTACAGTTTAAAGGGAAAAATGGGAGAAACCTCAGGGAGAGCAACAGAGGAGGGATCCCTCTCCCAGGACGGACAGACGTGCAATAGATGCCGTGTGTAAATTGAAGAGATAATACATTTGCAACATAGGTAGTCCAAATGTTTGGAAATGCATGTGTGTATAATAGGAAGATGAATCCACGAGGATATCCATCCAGGACCGATGATCCAGGACCACAGCCACGACTCAAGATCCAGGGCTCGCGATCCAGGACACAAGACCGCAGGATCATCCATGACTCCGGATCCCGGCGTATATAGACCCCAAAAAGAAAGACATTTGGGGAAGCTGGGTTAATCGGAACATGAGAGTACACAGGTACAGGCAGAGAGAAGGAAGAAGTAAGATGTCCCCCGACAAACTAAGCCTATATCAGCAAAACTAGGGGCTGAATCTAATCTGTTTAGATCTGTCTGTGGTTCCCTGTCCTTAGTTTCCCTTGTGTGTCTGATTACCCGATTGTGTTCACCTGTGGCCCCTGTGTTTTCTCCTCCCTCCTCACCTGTGTCTTGTGTGTATTTAAGTTCTGTTTTTTCTGTCTGTCTTTGTTGGTTCGTCTTGTGTCATGACCTGGGTCACCGGTGAGTGTTCTGTCTGTCCAAGTTCTATTCGTTATCCTTGAAATAAAGGTATAATCAGTTTAATCTGCATTTGGGTCCTGCTTCCTTCGCTCTACCGTAACAGAACGAACCGACCAAGAATGGACCCAGCGGACAGTTTGTACGAGGTGGAGTACAATTTGACATGTTTGAGGAATGACTTTAAATATGCCTCCAGTAGTAAAGAGAGGCAGTCCGTTTTTTCTGCGGCACGCCAGGAGGTAACCTCAAGGCCCTGGTTGAGGGAGTTGCTACCCGAGTGGGTGGAGGACTTTTTTGGCAGCTTTGAGGTCAAACCTGATTCCCGGCCTGCTAGCCCCAGGCATGCTATCTCCATGTCTCCCAATTCCCAACCAGGCACCATACGCCTTGGTGGGTTCCGCCTGAAGTCAACTCGTGCTTCTGCCCCAGTTCCTGCTCCTGTCCAAGAGTTGTATTCCGGAACTCGTCGGCTTATGGAGGTCCACAGAGTATTCAGGCGGCTGCTAAGAGGAGTCGTCGCAAGGCCAGGCTAGCAGCCCACAGAGCCATGGTTCCAGACCCAGTTCTGGCCCCAACCAGCCATGGATTCGGCTCCAGAGCTGGCCCATTCAGCCATGTTTCCGGCTCCAGAACAGGACCTTACAGCCATGTTTGCGGCTCCAGAACCGGACCTTACAGCCATGATTCTGGCTTCAATTCCGGCCCCCGCAGCCATGGTTCCAGACCCAGCTCTTGCCCCAGCTGCCATAGTCCCTTCTCTGGTTCCCTTCTCTAGTCTCTTCTCGAGTTCCCTCTCTAGTCCCTTCCCAAGTCCCTTCCCTAGTCCCTTCCCTAGTCCCTTCCCCTAGTCCCATCTCCAGTTCCCTCTCAAGTTCCCTCCTCTAGTCCCTCCTCTAGTCCCTCCTTTAGTCCCCTCTCTAGTTCCCCTCGCGAGTCCCTTCTCGAGTTCCCTTCTCTAGTTCCTCCTCTAGTCCCTCCTCTAGTCTGTCTTCTAGTCCCTCCTCTAGTCTGTTCTCTAGTCCCCTCTCGAGTCCCCTCTCGAGTCTCCTCTCGAGTTCCCTCTCGAGTCACGTCTCAAGTCCCTACCCAATGTCCTGGTCCGTTGGAGGTTCCGCTGGGGGTCCTGCCAACTCCATGTCCTGTCCCGTTGGAGGCCCCGTCGACTACTCCTCTGCCAGGGGTCCTACCAATCGTATGTCTGTCCCGTTGGAGGTCCCGCCGTCTACTCTCCTGCCAGGGGGGCCTGCCAGCTCCTTGTCCTGTGTCGTTGGAGGTCCCGCCGACTACTCTCCTGCCGGGGGTCCTGCCAACTCTTAGTCCTGTGCCGTTGGAGGCCCCGCAGACTACTCTCCTGCCGGGGGTCTGCCACCCTTTGTCCTGCCAACCCTTTGTCCTGTTCCGTTGGAGGTCCCGGTCGTCTACTCTCCTGCCAGGGGTCCTGCCAGCTCCTTGTCCTGTCTCGTTGGAGGTCCCGCCGACTACTCTCCTGCCGGGGGTCCTGCCAACTCTTAGTCCTGTGCCGTTGGAGGCCCCGCAGACTACTCTCCTGCCAGGGATCCTGCCAGCTCCTGGTCCTGTCTCGTTGGAGGTCCCGTGACTACTCTCCTGCCGGGGGTCCTGCCAACCCTTTGTCCTGTCCCGTTGGAGGTCCCGTCGTCTACTCTCCTGCCAGGGGTCCTGCCAGCTCCTTGTCCTGTCTCGTTGGAGGTCCCGTTGACTACTCCCCTGCCGGGGGTCCTGCCAACCCTTTGTCCTGTCCCGTTGGAGGTCCCGTCGTCTACTCTCCTGCCAGGGGTCCTGCCAGCTCCTTGTCCTGTCTCGTTGGAGGTCCCGTTGACTACTCTCCTGCCGGGGGTCCTGCCAATCCTATGTCCTGTGCCGTTGGAGGCCCCGTCGACTACTCTCCTGTCGGGGGTCCTGCCAACCCCTATGTCCTGTCCCGTTGGAGGTCCCGCCGACTGCTCTCCTGCCGGGGTTCCTGCCAATCCTGTGTCCTGGTCCTCTTCCGTGGGGGATCCTGCCGAGGCCTGTCCCACCAGCTCCGACACCGTGTCCTGCCCGGCCTCCGGCGCTGGCTGGTCTTCGCCCTCGAGCCCGGCCCTCTGAGAGCCGCAGTCTTCACCCTCGAGCTCGTCCGCCCGAGACCCCTTCCGGGTCCTCTGCTGTGCCCCTGGGCTGTCAGCCCAAGCCCGTCCTCCAGACCCCCTCCACCCACCCTGTTGGCCCTAGTTCTGTGTCCCTCCTCCTTTGATTCGTAGATTCTTCGGGCCGAGTATAATAACTGCAGTTTTGGCCGTGTTTAACATCAAAAAGTTTAAAGTCATCCACGTTTTTAACTCCTTTAAGTCCTTTTAAGATGACATTTTTGAGTCAAACTCTTGCTTTTTTCTATAAAATGTTGGCATGCTTGAGACCCCTTAAACTTGTGATGGACTCACCGTCTCAGAAGAAGTGTACACTTTTCACCTGGCTGCATCTTCTTAGTTCATTCAGCATGTTTGAAAAGGTCAGTGTTTGTGCAGATGAATAAATGAAACACCCTTTCAGAGCTGAAAACGACAGACGGAGAAACACACCCTGAAAGTTGTCTGGCTTTTAATTTCCTCTGCCTTTTTTCCGTCTTAGCTAACCCTGGGAAAGCGCTCTCCGTCTGAGTGTGTGTGTCGGAACCAAAACACATAGTTTCCCTTTGACTCCATCCATGGCATTAACAGCAGTCCATGCCGAAAATCAATTACCTCCACGTTCACACACCGACTCGTAACCTTAAAGGAGCCGAATAAAGAAACCCTCCTGTCTGAAGTATGCCTCTGTGCCTCAGTCTGTCTGACCAGCATCCATGTGTTGTGCACAGTAACTGAAATAATGAGTGGAAACAAAGCAGAGGATTTAGTGGGAGAGGTCCGTAAAAGTCAGTAAAGCACTGACTTGTTGTTGAGTGCTTTCCTGGATGTCAGTCCTTTCCATCAAGAGGTCGTCAGTGTGACGTACGGCCTGTACCCGTGCGCCATGAGAGCGCCACAAGCCAGTCGGCTGAGAGCCGGTCACTCAGCGACTGCCATGTTCACTGATCTTCATTTATAGATCAAGACATTATGTCTTCTCCTATCGCTGTATTCATACATTTTCATTTAACTCATTCCCATTTCGTAACAGAAGATAATAACCATCTCTCTACTTCTTTCCACAAACCGATTACAAACCCTTTGTCTCAATAATAAGCTAACACTATGTTTGGTAACCCTGTGTTAGTATAGAGGTCCTGTTGTGACGTCTCTATCTTCTGTAGCACCAAATGCCATTTTAAAAGCCACTTTTCCATGTCCTTAAATATGTATTGGATTGGACGTGTCCATCCTCTGACCAATAGTTGTTTTTATAGTTGTTAAAAGATTGTATACAAGTAATGGATGTAGGCTACGTGATGTCACCCAATGGACCCGTTTTGGTGCTTGAATGTTGACTTCAGCCGTCCCTTATAGATGGGTGAATGCCCTAATGTGGGACATCTTTTCCATTTCAGACTTCTGGAATATATTGCGATATGAAGCCAATGCAATAAATCTAAATCCAGTACCATTCTGAAATCCCCAGGATGTGTCCTAATCAAACCAAAAGAGAAAATGCAGATATTACACTCATAAAAGAAATGGTAGACATATCCAGTGGTCTAGTGTGGATTTTTTTACTGGGGCGACGCTATTTTAATTAGGTCCAAACAATGCCACACAAGTGCGCACGCGCGCAGTGCACTCACAACACGGGCAGACAGGTCCACAGAAACTACTGGTATGCTTAGTCCTACTTTACTGTACTGCAAAAAGCAGACGGCGCTGCGCTCAACACACACAGACTCAAAACCATGGACACACTGGCACATACGTTACACAAACAATTTATAGGCTCTCTCTCTCTCTCTCTCTCTCCACTTTCAAAATCTATTTAAACCTCATAACACAAACAAACAACATTCTCAAAGTTGTCCTGAAATTAACTTATTAAATAAATGAAACGAAAAATATAGCCTACTTATGCAAACAACATTGAATCTGGACTTGAAAGTGTTCTGATTAGGCCTAGCCCGCGTGCGCGCGCGCACACACACACACACACACACACACACACACACACACACACACACACACACACACACACACACACACACACACACACACACACACAGACACACACACAGACACAGACAGAAGAAGTGTGAAGAAGAAGTCAAGTAAAAAATGTTTGCCTGCCATTACGCGCGGTCACGAGCGTGATGACGAATCATAGTTCTTTAAGAAAATCGTTTTATTTTTGTATTATAATTACTGTGACATTTATTATGTTTTTGTCATTATTTCAACAAATACACACTTGCAACTGATAACACTGGCAATGATTTTATATTTATTAGACTATTGAAAAAAAGATCATGCTCATAAGTGGGGGTACGGCGTACCCCCGCGTCCAACGCCCACGACACCACTGGACATATCAGTACTCTTAGGGCCAAGTTGTCTCAGACAATCTGCATTTCCTAATGTGGGACAGTTCTGTGTTAAAAAGCCTCAGTCACCTTCATTCATGTGATACAAACATCTCAGTAACGCTCAAAGCTAAATGTGCAATACCATGTTCAGCTATGTTACTATTTATAATAGATGTTTTTCTTTAAATTGAAGTTGAAGCATCAATCTGGTGCACTTTGAGGGCAACATTAAGAGATGTATGCATACAGCTCTCAACACTCATATGAAACAGAACTGTATATATTTCAATAATCCAAAGACCATTAGAATATGCTCACAACCAATACAACATATTTGATAAACTCCTCTTTCCTATCTTTATCTTATCTCCCATATTCGACTAATCACTCCCTTTTAAACTGTGTTTTTTTTCCCCTACTGACCTTAGTGACCTATAGCACATACTGGAATGATTTTTAACTTAGGCTATTTTTTACAATGTGTGTTGGAAGGATTTATTAAATGACTGAATATTTGGGCTTAAATTAATTGCCATCTCTTAAACTCAGACATTTATCCCAAACATTATCCCTGCCTTTGTCACCATGCTAACAGAGATGCGCCACCCCAAGTATTTAATATCATTTGCCCTTCACCTTAAATATCTAAGATACTGCGTTAGAAGACTAAGACCCTGTAAATAACCATTGCTCTTGCACAACCCTTTTAGACCTGTCCCACATCAGGCCAATCCCACTGTCCCGCTTTGCGAAACATGTTTCCTAAAGTGGGACGATGGAACATTTGATTGAAATAAAAAATATAGAGTATATTTACACCATATTGTATTATGTTCTGATGAACAAACATATCATCAACACATCCTGATCAAAACTTGCAAGATTGTTTTATTTATACGAAATTTAAAACCTTAACATTACATTTGTCAAAACACTATGTCACTGACCTGTGGGTGGTCTTCACACAGGGTACTTCCTGTTTGAAGGTTTTTCCACCCTCATCTGTGATTGGACATTTGAGAAGTCATGTGATTTTGATCGCATGACATCACAGCTTGTGTTTACCCATAGTTGAATTACTCATTTGAGTAAGCAAGCTCATTTGACCTTAGGTGTCCCACATTAGGGCGTGTCCCACATTAGGGCGTGTCCCACATTAGGGCGTGTCCCACATTAGGGCAACTCACCCTACTGTCTTTTTACGTGAGTGAGCCGGATCATTTGGCTCGGCTCCCAAACGTCTCTCCGTGTCACCACAGTTTACCACGGAGCCTCTGTTTCGCCGCTGCGAGGCTCCGGCGCTCGCAGCTCACGCACGTGCTCCACTAGCACCGCTCATCGCGTCCTGTAGCAGGCACCGCCGATGTCGGGGAAACAATCTTCAATACTCCGAAAAGAATCCCACCAGACTCCCTTGCCCCTCCGACAGAGGGATGTCCTTGTCCTTTTCGTCATTTCAAGCGATGAAAACTCTCGATCTTCTCTCGAATTATTAATATTTTTGATTGAAATGACGGCATGACGCCCCCCCCTAGACTTCTTAAATGAAACTTCTTTTTGCAACCAGGGCCCTGCCATCAAAGATGTAAGAGGGAATAAGAGTTTAAATCCCTTTCACAACAGCTTCTCTGACCCAGAGCTACAGCTTGATTCTTACAAATGGACAACACAAGTCAGATTTGGCAACCAAGCAGATGTAGGAACATATTGTGATTTATTGCTGCACATTCTTAGAGTAATGTTTAAGTTCTTCACTAATGACACACAGTGAACCTGGGGTTTGTCAGGGTGATTTGACAGCTTTGCCTGGTTGTTATTGCAGCTCTAACCGGTAGCACCAGATGGATTTTCACAAGAACCATCTGAGAAGCCGACATTGGAATGCTTTTGAAGGGGAAAAAAAATACGAACTATCTGTCAATCAAACTATTGCCAAAGTCCCTCTGGATTAGAGTCCTCTTCTCATTGAGAAAAGCCTTCAGCGTTGTTCTTTGCCTTTTCTTTTATTAAGCATCTATGCTAACCTCTTTCGGAGCCACCGTTGTTGTTTTGAATGTGCCTCTCTATGGCTGGTCTGGTTTAGGGTTCTCCTAGCATTGGACAATATACAGTACATGCTCTGCTTTGAGTGCTCGTCAGCTGTCTAGACCCTATCCCTGTCTACCAGGTACACATGGAGCATACCCAGTCTACGTTGAGCTGTTCATCTCTCAGTAACACTGGACCTGTCGGCTTGTGTTTTATAATAGAGTTTTAATATGACATAAAGCTGGGGCAGTTTGAGCTTTTAGCAGAGCTGGCTCCACTTAGCCCTGTAAGGGGGGGGCTAAGAGGAGCCTGTGGTGCCTGTGGGCTGGCTTTTAGACCAACTGCTGGACGACAGATTATGAAAGGAAGCCTCCTACTGGTTAAAAAGTATATTGGAGGCATCACTTCAGGCTCAGAAACTTTGTTTGAAGCAGCTTTCTGAGGCTTTGTGTTGGGTGGAGTTGACCACATCAAAACATTTCCCTTTGATTGCCTCACATTTCTGGTCAGTTTTTGTCACGCCTTTCAAATCTGAAGAAGGCCTCTCTACCAAGCTCCAAACTCAGTTAAATATCTCAAAAAGTGTAGAAAATATCAAAAAGAAGAATACGTTCTATAGCTGGATGTCTTGTGACCGTATCAAGTTGGAATGAAGTCTCGAGCTGAAAGTATGTGGAAGGAGTAGCATTTGGTGCAAGGTGTAGGTAAAAGAGTGCAAAAAGATGTTCAAAAAAGACTTTAAAAAGCTGAATATTTCAGAAAGTATAACATATTTTGAAAAAGTTGAAAGTTTCCCATCATGTGTTGAAAAGGCTGAATATTTTTGATATTTGAACGGTTCCTGCAGCTGAAAGTAGGCTGAAGTTATTCGACGGCAACATATTGGTTGAAATAATAACAAGAAGATGATTAAAGATTTGAAGAACTGTTGTGGAATGCTGTTGCACACGACTGAGCCGTTTTTAGCTTTATTTTGAATTAGTACTGTGTGGGGGGAGCTGTGGTTAAGGGTTGTATCCTGTATGATGCATTCTTCATCTTTCATTACTTTAGACCAGAGGATTTCAAGTTATGAGTGGAAGCAGGCCGTTGAGTCAGAGA